>CM074433.1:10820000-11155000 GCA_037101425.1 Elopichthys bambusa | reverse complement strand
GGGGAAAATCCCCTTTAAAACAAAGATGAGACCTAATTAGTCAGAACTCCTCAAAGAGGTTGGACCAAACACCTAGGTTAAATATTCACATCACTAAGACAAATGAGGTTGAAGACAAAAAGATGAAGACTAAGACCAAGAAACTAAGAGTGCAATAGTAAGAACAAAGAAGACAACAGAATAATATGTCTTAGAAAAGAACAGACTATGAAGGACAGACAAGCAGCTCATTCAAGCCATGCAATTTCTTACCCACTTTCCTTTTCTTTTACTTTAACTTTCTTTTCCGCTGAGAGTCTCGTGTTCTAAGTTAAGTTTTGCTGCAAGGTTTAACCAACGACTTTTGCCGCCTCAACTTTAAACTCGCCCCAAACTTGATTGGTTTTTACCTGACATCAATCCGGACCTGAAAAGATCCTGCAACAAACTCGGAAAAACCCTTTTCTCCAAGCCAAGGATGCCGAAAAGGGGATCCACATTCAAAGACAAACAAGCAAGTATCTCCAAATTCTAAAGCTGAGCTGGTGCATTAAATTACTGTGATTCATGGTTCATTCAGGTCAGGTCTTGTGAAATGCATATTTTGCTAGAAATGCTCATCATTTCACTCTCTCTTAAAACTCTTTCTTTTTCACTTCCTTTCTTTCTGCAACTTGTACGTGTATGAATGTGTGTTTGTGTGTGCGTGTTTGTGTTAGATATTAGTTTGTGTGTTAGAATAATCAATAAAGTCTCCAGTAGATTTTTAAAAGAAGTGTCTTGTGTTATGTGCTTGTAAATTTACTGTCTTAAACTGCCGATCTTAATGTTACCTTGCTACTAAATAGTGTTTTCATGATAGTTGGATATTCATATCCGCTACAAGAGCTTATTACGGCCTGAGCAAATGAACGCTGGACGATTCAGTTGCTTGGTTGTAAACTAAGTGACTTTTATAATTCCCTATAAATTAATTAATTATTTCATTTGAGCTGATTTGTCCTACATATTTCAAACTATTCATGAAAGAACTCGGTATGCAGCATGCAACTCCTGTTACAATCAACAACGCTGTCTACACTGCACACATTAAAAGGGTGGTTCATTGCAATTTCACTTTTTTAACTTTAGTTAGTGTGTAATGTTGCTGCTTAACAGTAACATAAACAGTATCTGCAAAGTTACAGCGCTGAAAGTTCAATGCAAACGGAGATAGTCTTTTAAAGTTATGTCAGTTTAATGCCTACAAAAACGACCGGTTTGGACTACAACGAGCTTCTTCCCGGGTTGCTGACATCATAAACCCTGCAATTAACATAAACACTGACCCCAGGAACACGCAACAAAGTAGGCGGGGCCATGTCGCGTGCATACAAGTCTTATTCCTAGGGACGCTGGATTTCGAGAACAATGTTTAAAAATGTATGTTTAATACGGTTCCTGACAATTATAATGCTAATTTAGCTGTCTGTGCTGCACATTTTACGGAAGACAGCTTCCAGAATCTACACGAGTTCAATGCTGGATTTTCTCAAAGGCTATTTATTACTGAAAGATTGAGCAGTTCCCACTTTAAAAGCAGAAGCTTCTGTTTATGGGCCCCAACCTGTAAGTATGTTTTATTTTTAAGTTAAGTTATATAGTTTCAACAAACTTCTGTTGGTGTTTGTTTGGCGTTTCTGTTATCAGTGTACAGCATTGTTTCATTTATGTTGTGTTTACCCATCTGCTCGTTCATGCTATAAATTAAACAATATCTTTATAAAAAAACTGCTACTACTCAGTCACGTATTCAGCTACAGTAAAGCTTTAATCAGAACACTATGGGGCAGCAGTAACATTTACAAGTGACAGACAGCATATCTAAACACTTTGACACAAATTTGGGCTCAAACTGGTACGGCAATATTGACGCAATTATTTACATTTCCACTGAAGCCAAGACTGGACTTTGACCAAAGCACATGCGACGCTTGCCCGTAATGGTAAGGGGCGTGGCGTTTCCGGACAACGTGAATCATTACAACATATTCCGGACAGCGAATCACAATACACAGGGCCAGCTAACCAATCTCAGTCCAATCTGCGTATTTCTGAGGGAGGGGCTTCATAGAACCAGGAACTCAGAGCATTTTTAGGAGAAGGGAAACAGCGGTGTAGAATAAAGGTAAAAAAACGAAGCATTAAGACTGATTAAAGATTAAACTGCACCCCATAAACACAATCAAGCCTAAAAAAAAAAACAGTGAACCACCCCTTTAAATCTCTTTACATCATGTTTGCACTGTTAGTTATGATGAAAGCATTCGTGAGAGTGTAGAAATCAAGTTGCAGTGACGAGATCACTGCATTCGTGAGCTCAACAGACATCTCGACAGCTGTAATAGTAAAAAAAACCTGGGTAAAAGATTTCGAGAGAGTTCCACATGTAATACTCATTTCATATGCAAAATGTTAGCCAATCATAGCAGGGGGTGTTTACATTGAAGTCTCACAGCAGACACGCCCTTTCCAACAGAGCGTTCAATTCAGAGAGCTAAAATGCAAGGTAGAAAATGACCTTTTATTTGTAAATGGACAATTTTTGATGTAAAAATCATACTAACATTATAAGTGCACCTCAGGAAACATTATAAAATAATTTACAAAAAAATGCAATTCATGACCCCAAGTACCAAGTTTGTCTACTCCATTTGCTAAATACCAATAACTGATACCACTGTATACAATATACACTGCATAGTAAATACATAATAAGTTTCTGCAGAAAGCATAATGTTTCTCGAGCATCCGCCCATCCTGAAATACAGGGAAAGCATCTCTCCAAGACAACGGGAACATCATGTTTCTATGCCAACCAGCTCTATGCCTGGTACATCAGCACTCTTACCAATCTGTGTTCTTTTGTATTAATTTTAGCTCTATGTCTTGCATTTAAGAGTGGACCGAAACACTAACCATGGCCTGGCGTCATTTAGCTCTTCACTGACCTAAAAGCTAATGGAAGTTGAAAGAGTCTTGATAAAAGGCTCCATTCATGAAGAGAAGCAACGAGTGTCATTTATGTAATGTGGCTCATTACAGAAACCTGAATAGAAGATGCAATATTGGTCTTAGAGCAAGCTTTGCTTTGCTTTTCATGTCTAGGTTGGGATCCAGGCCCAAAATAGGCTACTGCATCACGAAATGCCTCAGAACGTAACTTATAGTTCAACGTAATTTATAGTTGCATTCTCAGTGTTGCCACAGGGGGCACTATTGCAAGTTGTGCTATAACTGAACTGACTAACAATTCATTTTTTCCATCAGACAACCCAAAGGAATGGCATCTTACCTTATGGCTCCAGTGGTCGCAGACCTCGGCTGCCGTCGACCCTTTAAGGCACGCAGTTTGTCTCCTTGCGTCATACCGAGGTCGTTCTCAGTGTAATCATTCTGTCAAAAGTTACAGAACATCTAAACGTTATTCCAAAGAAGTGTTGCTTGAGTTATTAAAATCATCATTACAAAGGTCTAAAATCTTAATCTTTTTATTTATATTTTGTATATTTTTTTCCTCAATGTACATAGTGGTTATGGCTCTCTCTGACATTAGTCTTTGTTTTTGTCTACCAGGTTTCAAAAATATTAAAATGACCCACTTAAAATAGTAAAATACAGATATATTAAAATTCAGGCCAATATCGCTAAGGTAATAAATATTTTCTCTTTTTTTACATTATATTTTATACATTTTCTTCTCACTGTATATAGTGGATATAGGTTTCAAAAATATTAAACTATCCAATAGTAAAATATATATAAATTTATAAATATTTTCATGTTATAGCTGATAATCATTAATTAGCGGATATTAAAATTCTGTATTATTTTGTCTAAATTAATTCACCTATAAAGGTCCACCTTGCAAATTATTAACATACATTAGCATCTTTTGCAAGAAAAAATATTTACATTTTTTTTTAAATATTGAATTAAATTACTACATATAATACAGAATATATAATTATATATTTGTTTTTTGTTTTTTTAAGTAATTCAATTTAAAATCTTAAGATTTAAAATTTAAGCAGAAATTTAAAATTTAAAACACTAAAAACTAAAATCATTTTAAATTCTGCAAGTGAATTTAGGCATCAACACATTATCTTCACTGTTTTTATTTTGTACATTTATAATCAAAAAGTTAAAAGAAGAAATAAAACATAAACCAAAGTCCAGTATCGTCCGATGCGATCAATTAAAAATCCCTAATATATTGGCCAACAAACTATATGGTACCAATATTGTGCATCCATAATTTAAATGAAAAATAAAAAAAATGGCCCATTAGGCCTCACCTCCTCCATACGGTCCAAGCTGTGGGATTTAAAGATGGAGGCGCTGATGGAAAGGTTGTCTATACTGGAGATGAGGTGAGGCACAGATCTGTCCTCATACTGCCGCTGTTTGGAACGGTGAATATCTCCATGAGCCCAGAGACTCGCCTGCTTCCTGTACAAAGAGAACAGTTCCCCTTCAATGTCTTGTTTTGCACAAATAATTCAGCCATATGAAAAGAAATCTGGTCCAGCACACAGGAAGGGATCTTAAATGTCTCACAGTGCCCTAAGGAGGAAAATATGCCTGAAGATAATGTTTATCTACCCTGCGGTGGGCATTCTCTCAAACTGCGGCCCACGGCATTGTCTAAGTCCAACAAAACACTTGAGAGATTACATTTAACTGACCTTCACATGACCAGTGCACTGTTTTAACTCATGACATGACAACTGAAGCATGGTCTGGTTATACAACGCACGAAAGGCCTTATTGATAGAGGAACGCTAAATCAAACTCCACAAGCACTCCTTTTCCCAAGCCTGAGTTGGATGATTCAGCCAAATCCAAAACATCTGCTGACCTTCCTTATCTGCTTAACAAAAAAGTGCGATCTTGAAAAATGCTCTTGAAAATACACGACTCTGAGTCAAAGTTAGAGCACTCATCAACATTATATAAACATAATGCACAATAAAAAGGAGAAAAAAGCCTCAGGAAGGTGTTAAGATGTCAAAAGCCATACATTGTGGGTAGTTTCAGGACTTACTCTTCTAGGTAATGCTGCTGGGGTCCAATAATAGAACCGGGTCTGCAGACGCGGATCCAGGCGATGGCTTCGGCAGCTGTGAAGCGGTAGTGCTTCATTAGGTAGCAGCCAATCAGAGTCCCCGTCCGGCCTAAACCCGCTGTGATTGGTTGAAAAAAGGTCACAGGTGTTCTATGGTCTCACTGATGCACTTCTAAGGCCACTTTACCATAATATTGATTACTAGGGTAATGTTTGTTAACATTTAATTTCTCTTTTAGTTCCTGTGAGATCAAACTACAGAAAACCAGAGTCGGATCAATAACACAGCATTTTAATGTTTCATGCAACATCAAAAGATCATTAGCATATTGACAACAATTATCTTGTTTTTGCGCAAAATAAGTAGGTCAATGAGGTGATGCTGTGTGGCCATATTTCCATGTCTTTGATTTAAGTGGCGTCTCACCCTTGCAGTGCACGGCCACCGCTCCATCCGTGCTCTCACTAATGTGCAGGAAGCGGCGGGTGATGACGTCGCCAGGTGTGCTTCCGTCCACGAAGAACAGGTCGTAATGGTCGAAACCGGCATCTGTGAAGCGCTTGGCATCGTAGATCTTCTTGTTGAGGCGCACTATGGTGGTAACGTTGTGCTTGCGGAAATATGGGAAATAAGCCTCAGGGGCATGTAGAGGGTAACCTACCACAAAAGAGAAGAGGAAGTCCATTCATTCATATTTTTTAGTATTAATGTTACATAAAATTACATAACTAAGAAATATTTATATTTAATATTACATATTTTAAAAATACATACATTTAACATATACTATACTTCCCATATGTAATATATATACATATATATATATATATACACACACACCAGCAGCTTCAAATACCCGTTTGCTGCTCAACACTGGCTTTTTTTATAGCTGCCCTTTTAATACAATTAATTTTTTTTGACAGGAACTTTCCTTAATAAGCCTTTATCTGATCGAGTTCTGCTGTGCTCTAAATCACTCACAAATCTTATGATAATTCAATAATCTGCATTCAGTTTTCAGACAATATTAGTTGTTTTCATGCCTTTTGCACAACATTGCACCATTTCAAGCTTTTCATCTTCAGAAAGATCTTTCTTCCTCTCCATATTGCATTAGAACTGTGACTTGCTTGATAATGTGGAACAACCTCTAAGTAGGGTTTCCATTTACCTAAGTAGACCTGGCAAATTATTTTGTCTGAGATTGATACCAGTTATCTAAAAAGACATGGATAAATGAACAAACAAACACTTGCTTAAAAAAAATAAAATCTGAATGTTTATGAAATCTGTTACTGAAATCCTACTGATATGTCACTTTGGAACACAGTGTGTGTGTGTATATTATATATATATATATATATATATATATATATATATATATATATATATATATATATATATATATATAAAATATTTAACCCAATTAATGCTCTTTTAACGTTTAATCTGTTTCTCTGTCATAATTTGGCTAGCGTTACATTATATGATCACATTCTTATTCACACAAATGCTTTTAAACCACTGAAGCACCACAAGACAAACGAGAATGCGCTGTGTGTGAATGTCATCTATGTGACACACGTGACTTGTGTGCCCAGAAAAACACGCACCAGTATAGAGTTCTCTTTCACGCTTGAACAAACAATAACACAGAATTAGGCCACAATACCCGTTTTGTTGAGCATCCTCATAAAAGCAGCCTTAAATGAGTTAAATAACGTCTTAAATTAACTTGTAGGAGTTGTGAGAAAATTAGATCTGCATCATGTTCGGCAGCAGCAGGTTTTAAAGTCACAGCAGCCTAATAAACCAGTTGCTGTGATGTCTGTCATTAATGTTACACAGGTAGGAATGCCACAGGTAGATATGACATTTATTATAATGGGTTTATGTGAAGATTGCTTTAAGTTCACTTAAATTAAAAGTTATTTTAATAGCCTAATAAATTTTATAGCCTAATAAACGGTTGAAATTGACAGTAATGCTGAATGTCTTTAATTAATGTTTAAAAAATCTATTTCATAGAGACATCAATACTAGTATCATTACCAGTGATACTGGCCTTCATTCATAAAAAATTCATTTAAAATTACTGTCTTTAAGTTGTTTCTACATTCATTTGGAGACTAACTGTGAATATTACAATATAAAAATATAAAAAACTCCAATGTTATAATTGCAATTTATTACTGAAAAAATTTTGCAATTAATTAGTTATGTTTTTTTCATCGATTGACAGCACTAATTACACACACACACACACATATATATACACACACACCCTTGTATATATATAAAAATTAATTAATTTAGTAAAAGTAAAAAAAAAAAAAGAAGCATAAATTGCATGCCAAAGTTTAATACTAAGGATTAAGGATTTAAATAAATACCTAAGCCCTAAATGAACCATTTGATCTTAAAAACAATCATGATATCCATGTTGCAATCTCTACCTATGTGTGTGACACTGATGACTTGTAAAACAAGGGCGCCCTCTACTGTCACATAAGTAAATTACATCAAACATCATGTCAGAGAAAGTGCTTAAATTAATACAATATATGGCTAAAACATGGCAAGCAGCCTTACCGTTCTCTATTTTGCTTTTCGGATGTGGACCGCTGAAAGCAAGAAATTTGCCTGGGACGATCCAGTTCAGATCTCCATTTTCGACACGCTGGAAGGACAAAAAGTAAATGAGAGAGAGAAAATATGTTCAAAAGCAATGGAAAATTAATAAAGATTAAAGAAATAAGAAGTTTGTATAACAGCCGATCGAGAACATTTTGTAATTGGGGAGTTGTGCTGTCCTGAACCGCAGGGTTGCACAAGACTGTCGTAACCCCTTCAAATCAGAGGGCACAGCAGGTGATGGATTAACACAAGCTGGAAAATTTACATAATACTAAAGGACAAATAAATCGAATGCTCATTTGACGTGAATTGTTCCAGTGATTGTCTAAATAACAGCTGAGATGTACAACAACCTTGTAGCGGATTATAAACACAGGTAGGCGACAAATAATGTTGTGTGCAATTTAAATCAAATTGATCGAGATGAGACTGTCATTATGTTAAAATGTCTTTTGGGCCCCAATGGAATAAACATGATTATGTAACCGGCTTGAGGAGCAATGAATGTAATTCTGGGTAAAAACATCGCCTGCTGGTTCACCTAATGAGCACGAGCATGACGCATTTCATAACGAGGGGGCGAAGAGAGGCATCATTACCTCGTAATGCTCGTACTCGTTCACGTCGAACGTCTCAAAGTTCAAGAATCCATGCTGAAGGGCCTGAAAAACAAAGTTAATAATAAACAAGTCATATGTTAATCAAATCATATTGCAAAAATGTGCATTTGTAAGGTGGATTTCCCCTGAAAGTCAAAAAAAAATTCCCCACCCTAAACACAAACACATCCATTCCGTCTGACTATGTTTAACCAATTAGTCAGTGTAATGGGGCTGAAGCAGCCTGTCTGGTACTCAATGAAGAGCTGTGGGGGTAGACATTAAGAAAAAAGGCACATGAGTCGATAACCCGTGGCAGAGAGCGATGTGGGCCGCGTCTAATGGAGTGTCAAGTTTCTGCTGCTGTTGGAGTCCACAGCATTTCTCACGGTTGGCTCCCAGAAAACTGGTTAAGTGCACAGTCATTTTTTTTTTTTTTCCTTTCTCTAACTTTTATGCATTTTATTAATAACTAATACAGCAGTAGTGTTTGACTTTATACTGCTATATATAATTGCAGTGAATCAGGCAAAAGCAAAGGTTTTAAATTCCAGATACCTTATTCTGCCATGCAAAATGCAGTAACAGTAAAAAATGAAATATAATGTATCTTATACTATTATGTGTCATATTTAGCTCATCTATGCTCAGATTAAACAGACAGACAATATAAATCTCATAATACTCATAAGCTGGGTTTTCATCCAAACGTGAAGCAAATCTTTTCAAAGTTCGCAAAAAAATAAAACAAATGTGAATTAGGTGGTTTTCATCAAGTTGTTCGAGTGAATGACAGTGGTATTGGTAACCTAGTAACCAACAGTAAATAAAACCTCTGAATAAAGCCAAGCATAGAAATTGGAGACAGGACTGCAATTAGTCACGATTAGGCAAGTTATACATTTACGAGCAATGCAGTTTGCAATTGGCAAATTGAATGCCATGCACAGAAGAAGAAATGCAGAATTTTTGATGAAGGAACTAGCAGCAAGGGCATTATGACGACATCAAGCCCGCTGATTTATATAATGACTGATAATGTCATCAATATATCAGAATGACCATGGGTTTCCACATTTGAAGAACCCAAGATGACAGTCACCATTAAAAAAAGTGGCATGGGCAGTCTTTGTGGATAAATGTAATATTTAGTGCACCTTTCAGAAGCTGGATGGAAACAGACCACGGAAAGACTGTCACTGAAACCATCCAACCGTGAAACATGCTGTCCTGAGCTGCAGGGTTGAACCTGTCAGTCAAAACCTAATCAACACTGATAGAGGGCACAGCGGGTGAGTGATTATCACAAGCTGGCAAAGTTACATCACTCTAACAGACCAATCAGCTAAGAGCGTTCAGGTATGAAATTTTGCGTCTATCTAACACAGGGGTATACAATCCTGCTTCTGGGGGGCCTGCAGAGTTTAGCTCTAACCCCAAATAAACACACTTGAACCAGCTAATCAAAGTCTTACTAGGCATACTAGAAACTTCCAGGCAGAAGTAGAAGGAGGAGCTAAACTCTGCAGGACAGTGGCCCTCCAGGGCAGTGTTTAGACACCCTGCTCTAACACAAAGGAGTCTAGTGAAGTCTACACGTGCCGACGTACAACTGGTGGCCATGTCTGTTTGCTTCATCTGGGTGCACTGACAGATGTGTGTGCATCTGATACAGAGAGCCGTCTCGCTCTAAGGCTGAGGTTATGTAACTGTTCCTGGTCAGGTTTAATCGAATGAGTCCAGCCGCCCTCCTCCCCTCTGCTGCTGACTGGACGAAGAGCTTACAGCAGATATTCTCTTCTGCAGTGTCAATGGGTGGTGTGGATGAGCTACTCTTAATTACTGCCTTAATTACTGCCACGGCCCAAATCTCCAGTCTCCTTATTTTACCTATGCAATGGTAATGGTGGTGCATAGTGGGCTGGTTATCTACCAACTCCATATTAGCATCCTTGATCAAGACACTTAACCCTGGGATGCTTCAGGGAGGATTGTCGCTGTCGTAGCATCCTAGAAATCACTTCGGTTAAAAGCTTGAGAATAAAACCTGGTTAGCTTACAAACGGAAGCCTAAAAAAAAAAAAATGTGGCTGTTGGTTAACATGTTTTGGTGACAGTGGCCAAATGACAATGTTTTAGATGGAGTATATATAGGCCCAGTTTCCCAAACAGGGCTTAGATTAAGCCAGGATTAGGCCTTCGTTCAATTAGGGCAATTAAATGGCTTTTTTAAACGTGCCTTAGAAAAAAAACATTACTGGTGTGAATCTTGAGACAAAACAATGGCACCGTCATATTTTAAGATATGTCAGTGCAAGTTGCTTTCAGTTAAAACAGCTCAAACATGCATTTTAGACTGGGACTAGCTTAAGCCTTGTCTGTGAAACCGGGGGATAGATTTTAATGCAAGAAAGTCACATTATGAGACAGTCGCAATTTTTTCCTCACAATTGCTACATTCATTGACAATTTGCAACTTTTCCTCAACTGTAACTTCATATCTCAAAATGTGACTTAAATGACTTAATGTTCCTTGCAATTCTTACTTTTTCCTCACCACGTTTGACAATTTGCAATGTTTTCCTCATAGTTGTGACTTTATCTCACAACTTAAAGCTGCAATAGGTGATTCTCTACAAAAACATTTTTTGTTATACTGGTTGAAAGTCTCATAGCCTGATAGCAATCACTGTGGCCTAAATGTATTTTTATAAATATATATCTTCTGTGGAAGGCATAGGACAGTAAAATGTTCATCCAATCATTATATTCGGACCGAATGAAATACAATGTCCTACCTGCCTGTCAACGTAGGTTTTTTCATACCCTCGCGCACCCTGTTCGCACAGACATCATACGTCATCAGCACATTTCATGCTATACAGAGTACAGACAGACTTCAGTCACGGAGCACCGCAAACAAACAGCAGCCACTTTTTACAGTTCCTACTGAATCAACACAACGAGCTTATGCTGCGTTCACACCATAACTACCGTAATTACATCCAAAAATTGTGATATTGTGAAAGTCATAATTATGAGAAGTTATAATTCGTTTTTCGCAAATCTGACTCTCACAATGTGACATTTCACAATTGCTATATTGTTTCTGACAATTTAACACATTTTTCCTATAATTCACAATGTGAATGTGATAATTGCAATTGTGACTTTCTATCCAAAAATGTACAAGAGAAAGAGTCAGAAATTGTGAGTTACAAAATCACATTGTGAGATATAAAGTCGCAATTGCAAGAAATAGAAAAAAAAAGTCAATTATTTCTTGTAATTGTGACTATTTCTCACAATTACTACACTGATTCTCACAATTTGCACATTTTTTCCCTAATAATTGCTACTTCATATCGTGACTTTACATCTCGCAATATTGCAATTTTTAAATATTAAGTAGCATTTATGAGAAACAAAGTTGCAAGAGACAAAGTCAGAAAGTCACATTGTGAGATATAAAGTCGCAATTACAAGAAATAGAGAAATAAAGTCACAAACATGGTTAATTGGATAAAGATGGCTCTATGTGTAGTTTGAACCTATAATATTTTGGTTACCAGCCCTGATGTTTAACCATTAGATAAACCCAAATAACTAACAAAAACAAATCAACTGCTCTCATGTTGACAAATAGGGCATTGACTCCTCTTTTGCAGCTTGGAGAGAGGCAGCAGCGGTGATTTGATCATTATCAGGCTTCAGTGTTTATCACATTCACAGATGCTGTGTGACTCATGCAATTAAGGAGCTGTTAAAACAGGCTGTTAGTTAGAGCCGGAGGGGAGGCAATGATAAAACTGTCACATACGTCTGTCTCAACTACAAGCAACAACTACAATCTTAACAGCAAATCACAGGATGCCATGAAGGCCCAAATGTCTGCATGTCCAGTTTCTATATTTTAACTTGTCATTTATATTTATTTTTATATTCTTTTATTTTAATTCACATTAATTATAAAAGAACATTTTATAAAATCTAAATAAACTACATAAAATCAATTCTTCTTGAGCGTGTGATTTAAATAAACAATCGCCATGGAGGCATGGGTATGAGTTTGGAGGATGCTGCTGTTTTTTCTGACGTAGGCTAAACAAGACATTCCAGAGAGTTTAAGCAGCATGAAGAATGTACGAATGCACTCAAGAATCCACGCTGTCTGTGCTTAACAAGTCTTTCTGGCGCGTCAAAACAGACGCGACTGACAAATTCACGTGAGCGCTATTTACCTGGAAGCCAGTTTGACAACTTTAAGTAAAGAATTGTAATAGAAACATCTTATTAGGCAATGCTGTTTGCTTTGACAGAGCCTAAAATGGCATCCTTTCCAAACTGAAATCATGAATATTTTAAGGGTTATGAGATGTTTTTTAAACATTTAAGAAACATTTTAAGAAAAATTGAGTATTCAGACAATTCTGCAATTTTCCAATAATTTATTACTGTGATCAAAGCTGAATTTTTAGCAGCCATTACTCCAGTCTTCAGTGTCACGTGATCCCTCAGAAATCATTCTATGGTGATTTGTTGCTCAAGAAACATTTTCAAAAACCTTTAAATGGTCACTTTTGATAAATTGAATGCATCTTTGTGCAATAATAAAAAAAACATCTTACTAACTTTTGATTGGTAGTATATACCAAAATCAGATTTTAACTGGATTTCAAAACAAACGTGGATGGTTTTGAGGGGGATAAAAAAAAAAAAAAAAAAATTAGCAAGAAAGCAAAAGCATGCATGCCTTTAGCTACCACACTCCCACACCCACAAACAGACAGTCAGAGAACAACACTGTATAATAGGGAACTGAGGAGAGATGTATTGCCCCTGTGGCTCAAAGTGAAGACACCTGTTGTGTTATATAAGCCATCAGCAACATAACCTCCCTGAAGCACCTTTTCCAACACGCAGACACAAATGTTCTTTGCCTAATGTACAGGTTCCCAGTCTTACGCTGGATGTCCAAGGAGGATTAAGCAGTCGATTAGTATCTATGGGTATAATCCAGGATTGTGTGTGTATGCTTGAGTGCTTAAACACTTAAAACCAAATATTTCCTGCTAATGTAAGCTGCAATATCATTATACAGACTGATAAAATTGCATTAGCTATTAACATAATTAACATAATTTGCGATATAAATATTAACAATAATATTAACATAATATATTATTTAATAATATTTTATATTTTATGAAATAGTATGGTAAATATTCAGTGATGAGGTTAAAACATTTGCATAGTACTATAGTGTTCATCTCACCTTCCTAATGCCTTGCAAGCAGTCAAGAACCGTCAGATTGTATGTGCAATTCCCAAATGAAGCATCCCTGAAAGGGGGGGGGGGGGGGGGGGGGCATAAAGAAAGGCAGCATGTTAAAATTGTGTGGGTGTATTCACGCAAGACACAATATAACAACAAAAAGAAACACCCACAAGAATATAAACAGGAATATAAAGTCATGTTATGTGCAAAGAAACAGGAACACAGATATTGATTTTAAACTGCAGCTCTCAGGTGGCCTGTTTTCATCCAGAGTAAACCATTCCCTGCCTATGAAAACAGTAACTGGGTCAGGGCCTTTGTGTTTGGATGTGGGAGTGAAGGTAAAGCGACAGGCGAGACTCTGTTGGCTTTTGTCATCTGTGTTCTCAAAGAAAGAAAACCTTGCAATGGAGAGTGTACATATGGGTATCCAACAACATGATGAGTTACATCTCCAGGGTGAAATCAGGGTGAAATCAATGTCATGGACCAGCCTGTTTTGATCACATAAGAGGAAGTTCAATTTAGGTTTGTTTGTGTACCTAAAACAATGTCACTGGTCCAAGGAAAGAGAGGGTTGTAATAAAATACTCAAAGCTCCAAAAACTAAAAGGGGCCAAAACACCAGTCCTTGCTTAGCGCATGTCAAGGAACAGGCTCTTTGTGCCTGCTTAAATTGAGTTTTGCATTATGCATGTGCTTAATGTGTTATGATGCAGGCTGGGTTGCATAAAAAGTGGGTCAGTGTTCTGCTGGGATCTTTTCATTAGTCTCCCAGTGTGCCTCAATGGAAAGTATCAAGCTCTATTCACCCACATGAACAACACGTACTGGCACATGCATACCCATAACTCCCAGAAGAGGGCATAAAGGTCTTGTGTATTGGTCCACTACTTCAAACTAACTAAAAAAAAAATCATGAAAAACTGACTTTATAAGTATGCCAATAGTAGGTTTATTTCTTCAAAGCGCTGTGGTTAAATGTTGGTGCCATGAATGACTTTCAAAGAAACATTTTCATTATAAATTGCCTCAATATTCCCCTTTAGAAGAAAATTGGGGTTAAGTACCTTGCTTAAGAAAAAACCAAGAGGGTTTTGAACAGGCAGCTTCTGTTTACCAGCACAGACGTTTAACCAACATTAGGTTATACAACCCCCTACAATTGGAGTAAATCAGTCGCATATGCGACCAAATTCCACGCGTGGCGAGGAAAGAAGAAGAAGAAAAAAAAAAAAAAGGCTAATAAATTGTACGATTTCAGTCGCCTGTCATTGAGTTAGAGGAAAAATGTGCAGGATTTACAGGACACAAAAGGCACAATATTAGTAGATAAAGCGACCTTTTCTTTGACTGTTTGTAAAAAAACGCTTCTTTTTTTTTTAAACATTGCATCACAAGAGGGAGTCGTTTGCTGGGCTCTGCATTGGCTCAGTGCAGAGAAGGTTGGAATTCAGTAGGAGCTGTTGCGAGTCGGTGTGTTTTCGGTAGTTTTTGTATTTCAATTTATCATTGTCATGGTAAATTGTTGTGTTTGTGGAGGCTGCAAGAACTCCAGCCTGTCAGGACATCTGTGCCTGGGTGCGTTTTGTGCAGGTGAAGAGATGGGACTTCACTTCTGCATCTGCTTCGAAAAACCTGTTCACTTTAGACTGGAGGATTATCATCCCAGCGATATGATGGAGTTCAACATTGTAATGCTCCTTTAAAGGATGATACTTAAAAATAAATAAATAAACTTCCACACGCGATGCTTCTTCACCATTGTTTCAACATTGATGAATACAAATTATGTATATTAACACAAAAGCATACGGTCTCACTTTTCAAAACAGTTTTGAATTATGTGCTGGTAATGTAAGTACTCCTATTTCATTAATGCCATGTATGTACATTCAAGTTCACTCAAGTACATACTCATGACGTCATATACATCCTCACACTATCAGTGAATCGGCTCAGCTTAAACTTAATGGATAAAAAAAACGTAAACTTAAATTAAAGGGGCTATAAGAAAGAATGACACCCAGTGGTCGAAAGAGGTACTGCAGTCCAAATTCAAAAATATTGTTTGCCCCACCCCCTCCTTCAAAGACGCCGGTAGCCAGCTTGAGGACACGCAACAAGAGGGAGAGCAATTGACAATGAAAGCTGAGGAGACTTACACACTGTAAGCTGATGAGTTGATTCATCTGTGTTTTAATATGCTGTGGTTCATAGAGATTTTAAGATGGATGTAGAGGCTTTTTAGATTAGGTAGAATCTGCATTTCTCTGACCCAGTTTGTTGGCTCGTTTCCATGGCTGCAATACACTGTGTTTTCCGCCAACCAGCAACCTGTGATGTCGAAATGGTATTGGATAAACTGGCAGCACACGGTTTTGCACAGACCAAAACAAAGACAGACATTCCGACACGGAACGCATGTTTCAAAGTAGAATGTCTGGCTGTAGCATTGTTTTTCTGAGAAACAAGTAGGTGAACTTAGCATGTTTCCTAAATATCTGCAAACATATTGGGGTATTTTTATGCTTTATTAAAGTGAAAATCTTACATATAGCCCCTTTAATGAATAAAGGATAACATGAAACATACAGTAACACTATACTGTCTGTGGGTAGACAAACTTTTTTTTAAAATCCAAAATGAATGGAGACAAGAAGAAAACTGAGGCAAGTTTCCAACAGAGCTTTGAAGAAAAATTTATTTTGTTCACACAATTATCTGTACCATTATACTGACAGCAGGATCCAAGATATGCTTGAAGAAACAGCTGGAGACTTTCCCACCAGCCAGAGGCTCATTCATCTTCCTTTTCACAGTACAGAGAAATGTTGAGCCAATCGATTTGGCTGTAGAAACACAGCGGCTCACCGGCACCAATTATAGACTAACATCCTGAGGATTATGTAATGTCTCACCTATGTTACTAGAGGCCAGGAATCAGACAAACCTCATTCAAAAACAACCCATCTTTGTCCACTTTTAATTTAGTAATTGGTAAGTTAGTAGATGCTTTCAATACATTGGAAGCGACTTACAATACATTACAATGACAGTCCACCCACAGAGTAGCCAAAAGTTCAAGTGTCTTGTACAAGGGCACATTGGTTTTGCCCCTTGTGGGATCTGGCACTTTCGGTTATCAGCCCAGAACTTAAAGTCAGTTTAACTCAAGCTATTATACAGGCTCAAGAGCTGTTCCTATAAGGGGCGAGTCAGACAATTATATCTCACAGGAATGCATCTACTGCAAATTAGGTTCTTTAACAAAGATGATATCAGAAAGGGCTGGTCACAGTATTCAAATCTGCTTTTTTACAGTCCTAGGCTGGGTTCAAAAGGCTGGGATAAGCAGAGCTGTTAAGCACAGGGTGTGTCCTGGGCAAGCACTGTAGAAGAGCAAAGCAAAACAAGCTTACAGATGGCAAAACCTGAAGTAGCACATTAGTGACGTTACATAATCATCACTGTGGACATGATTTGTTATAGCGCAAAAAGATTTACAGCCACGGCAGTGGCTTCTGTAATCATATCGGGTCAAAGTTCCTTCAGAGACTTAGTAGGCTGGATAACTTCATGATTTAAATATGATTTAATAAAGTCTAAAAGCTTTCAGAGTACACCGCAACTTGGCAAGACAGAAAGAGCTTAGCGGACCAGGAGTTGAAAGAAGAAATGACAGGGCAATGAACTCTGATTGGATTTCCTCAGTTGATGCTAGCACTGGTGGAAAAACAGACAGAACAGGGTTTTATGCAAGGTCTTGATGATGGTGATCGAATGAGGAAGGAATACATGAGTAGTGAAACTTAAAAAAAAAACAAAAAAAAAAAACAGGAAACTCAATCTCGGAAACCAACCCTTGCTTGTAGAGGACTGGGTGGAGTTCCTCAATGAGACCCAAAAGGCTATATTATTCTAGCATGCTTTATCTAGATTAGTTGGCCCTATACACACACTGAGCAAGATTAGTTGAAATCGACAAATAAAACTACTAGATCTTGCCATACAGGGCTGAGTTTAACTTGCTAACTTCATCTGCAAGACTGCCACTGCTTTCCTTTTGGGATTACCAAATATTTGGGCAGACAGGCAAAGATTTCTTTACTGTTCTTACATAATAGATGAGCAATGCCAATGTCTAAATTATCCATCTAAGACTGAAGCTCTTCGTCCGTGTCACTAGAGTGAAGTCTCCAAACTGAAGTAACAAACACACACCAGTTGACTTGAATAGAGATTACACTGCCACCAAACCATCTGAACTTTCAGGTTATTATTTCATCCTAAAAATATATTGCTAGAAGACAACAACTTCAGGTTATGTTGTGCATTCCATTACTGGGTGGACACTTGTTGGTTATGCAAGTTTGTTTCCAAGAATTAGTGTGGGAAACTGCTCTGCAACCAAGATCAATGTGCAGATATTTTGGCCGGACAGCAAGCATTTGCTTATTCAAGATGGATCAAAACCATATTTATGATACCGAATAGGGTAACACTTTATAATAACTGCACACTATGAAGCATTAGTTAAGTATTAGTAAACAGTCCTTACCATAATTTATAAAGCATTAATAGACATTAATAAAGCAGTTTATAAATATAATTATAAAAGCATTTATTAACACACTGAGTAACTATTACTATATGTCTAAATAATATGTATAAATGTATGTTTAAATAGTTTATTAATCATTTACTTACATTTTCTTAATGATCTTATGAACCACTGACAACTCCTAAATAACTGGTTTGTAAATAATGTAATACTTAATATAGAAATGATATTGTTCATTAATAAAGTATGAAAATACAATTATTAAACACATTATAGATATGCTTATAAATCAAGAACAACGCATTTATAGGTGTATTTATAAACTGCTTACTAATGTCTATTAATGCTTTATAAGTAATTAATTAACTATTTACTAATGCTTAATTAATGCTTCATAACGTGAGTTATTCTAAAGTGTTACCCAGAATGGATCAGCCAAAGGTCAGGTTAGCAGCTAAAAATAATAAGACAACCAAAATCTGTTCAAGCCCTATTCCTGGAACAAGTAAAATGTGACTGAATAGATATTCTTCCATTTAAACTTTGTAGAACTTAATAGCAGTAGGTGCAACATGTTTTCAGAATTAAACATTTTTTCATCCAACAACTTTTTGTAGTTTCTTCCTCTGGTACTCAAACATGGGTTTCACACAGAGCTTCCCTTTATTGAATGGTATGGCCCATTCATTGTTTCCCCATCAGGACCCCCTTCCCTCTCATAGACAACAACTATTTACTTTCTGAATTAACCAATTGCTAAGCATTACATAACCACGTCGCACTGTTTGTCTCCACGAGTGCCATGGCTACAGCAGCCAAGTGGGGGGCACACTGACAAAGCGCTTTTCTTCCCTTGTGCAGCTACACTGCTGCTAACAATCACATCTTTGTGGTGAAACAAGGGCCCAATTAACCTTCAAGATGGACAGGACGGCAAACAGAGTGAAAGAAGTGCCATAAGAGGCACGACTAGTAAACATACCGCAGGATTTCATACTCAATTAATGGTTTTAGGGATCAGTAGACCAATGTTTCCTTCAGGAAGTGAGTCTTAGTAATTTAACCTTTTATTTTTTTACTTTACCATGTAACAAAATCCTGCCCTAACCAGGTCCATAAAACAATTGTACCATCCATGTTATAATGTCAGGTACACAATGAGCACGACAAAACTGACAGAAATACGGCATAATGGTTGACCTAGATGCCACTGAACATTAAACATGGTGGGAAAGATAAATGGTTGCTTCCTTAACAAGTGTAGACACTTGGATATGAGAAAGCGACCGTTGCAAATCCATTTGTCCTTCCTATAAGAAGTATTTTGAGTGCTTTGAGTTAGTATTGTCAAAAGTACCAACTTTGATACAAAGTCTGTACTAAACATTTAAAAATATGTGACGCTTTGAGTGCTGTTGAGCTTGACTTTTCAGTGGCAAAAAGGATATAAAAGACATAAACAGACATTTTAATAAAAAAAATTAAATGATTTTGCACACTTCAAGATAAATACTGAACACTAAATAAATGCTATATTTAATATTTATTAAATACTTATCCATTTTTATGGGAAAAATTAATTTATTCAAAACAAATAATTGAGAATAACTCAACTGTTACTCAAAATGGTTAATCTTTCAAGAAGTAAACTGTGAAAAAGCACTTGAACTAATGCTCACAAACAGTGGGAAAAAAAATAGATGTGTTGACCAATAAACCTAGCAATAAGTTGTTTCACAGACCAATGATGGTCAGTGAGTAAAAGGTTTTCCCTTGATATCATGTATGAAAGTAAGGATGGCAAAGGGGGATGTCAGCCTTCTGGAAAATGCACTAATAACTGCACAGTAAAAACAAATCTGCTGTTTCCTGTTTGCATCCAGTGACTGACAGTTCCAAACTGTTTGAAGGCCTATCTATAATCTGTAATCTATACCAGAAGCACTTACAGCTCATCTCAAAGAGTACAGATATAAGGCTTGTTCCATATATTCATAAACCCTCGGCTAAAAGAATCGTGGGACTGCACTGAAGATCGCAGATTCAGAAAATGTAGGCCTCTTCACTAGTCAGTGTATACGGCTCAGAATCATTAGCCAACGAGAGTCCACTTCAACAATGAGCATTTCTGTTCAATGAGGGCACGGGTCACCCTGCCTTTCTTCATGTCCCTCATTATATATGCGCACATAACAGAATCTGCAACTATGTGCTTGGACTGGGTGAACTTTAGGACTGGTGTTTCTGGGTAAGTAAATAGGGAGGACGAGCTGAGGGGTCAAATCTCATCTGGTGGCAAAAAAAAAAAAAAAAAAAAAAACAGCCAACAGGATTGACTAGCCCAGAATACTAACTATATGGTAATGAAAAATGCGTATATGCGAATGTGAATTTTTTGAGACCGTGGTTTTAAAAGAAGGACAGTGTTTTAAGAGATGGAAAAAATATCACCATGGGAATTCTTTGTCATTTTGAGAAACAGCAGGGGGGCGTATTGGAGTCACGACTGGCATCTCACAGGGCGGCTGGGTGGTGGAATAATAGAACAGCAGTCAGACTGGAACAAATCCACAACTTACGTCTTACGTATGGTTTGACAGGGAAAAATAGACTCGCACTGAGTGTGGAGACAATTACACAACAGTAACACCTTCCAATAACAGAGTAAAAGTTTTAAAATGCCAGCACTATTACTCAACAAGAAGACCCCATTCACAACATAATCTTCTCTTTGAACCATTCACAAATCAGACAGAGTAGATTTTTCACTACACACCAGCTACATTGAGTCTAGAACCTGCCACAGGCAGTTTTCCTTCTACTCAAGGGCATTTAGCCTTATGTATGGTGGTCAGCTCATTGGTTTTAACGTCCTGTCCTTTGTGACAGTTTTGAACTGAGTCCAGAATTCAGCTCAAGAGAAGGGATTACATGAGTGCGCTGACCTGGCCGGATTCCATAATCCCAAATTAAAAGGCAGAGATGTCAACCAGTAGGAGCAAGATAATCTAACCCTGCTGCAATTATGAATGTCACGATATAGATGTCGGCTTCATGGCTTCCAAAAAAAAAAAAAAAAAAAAAAAATGGCAATGCTGTTTTTCCACTCTCCTTGTTTATTTATCTGGGCAAAGAAGTTTATCGCATTAAAAAATCCTGTGAGCCACAAGAGAGACTATATTTCACACGAAATCAGATTAGAATGCAATGTGCGATAAGAGAAGGAGAGGAAAGTGGGAGAAATGAGGCAATATATACAAACTTAGTTTTGGAAACAACTGGCTTTTTTTAAAAGGAGAACTACACATAGTTAAGTAAATTCCCATGTTGCAGATGATGTGGATATGGGGCCATCTTACCTGAACGGAAGATATGAGGCATTGGAGCCTGAAGTCAGGGCTCTGTAGGCTTCCTCTGGTGTTTTCTTCAGGTAAATCACCTGAGACAGGAAACAGGAACAGGAAATGACATTAGTGCACAAGCAACGCAGCTGAATGGCAATGGTAGGTATTCATTTTATAGGCTTTAACATCAGCGTTGTTGTTAACTAAAACTAATAAAAATTGTTTTCTGTAATGACAAAACTGAAATAAAATAAAATATAAATATTAGATGAAAAATTTTAGATGGCAACTATCTGAAGTAAGTTTAAGTTGAAGTACTAGTAAATTGGACATCACTACTTCCCAACGGCCTAGTCATTTTCCTATCCATGTCTGTCCATGTTCCTCTTTATCCCATACACAAATGCACTTTCAGGAAAGTGATGTTCAGGCAGAATGTGTCACACAGATGAGATGCTGTGGCTCAGCACAATGGGGCCCTTCTCAAGTTGGGACGACTTGTCACGGCACAGTGAGGCAGTCACACACACAGACTTGCTGAAGTGACGAGTTTTAGCGGTCATCTATTCCCTTCATGCATGCCAATCCCTCTTGACATCACAGAGAGAAAGAGCTCTATAATAAGATCTCTGCTAACTCCCTGAACATTTCTGTGGCTTGGTGTCAGAAAGCAGCACAGCAGTGCCAACACGAGAAAGAAACGTATGTCCAACATGCATAAAAACTCGAAAAGTGCTAGTTCAGCCAAAAAATAAATAAAAAATAAAAATAATATAATTTACTCACATCATTTTTAACTTAAATTTCTATCATCTGACTAACTCAGAAGAGTGATTTATTCAAAGATCTGACATGGTATTTCTGTAAATAACTACCGTATTTTCTGGAAAATACGCACAGAGTCAAAACTGGACTGCGGAGATAAAACACAAAAAAAAAACAAAACCCAGGTAAGTTGCATCAGTGTCCAAGTCACATTTTACTATTACATTCAGAAATACATGTAAAATACCAGTAAATAAAACAAAACATGGATTTTATAGTTCCCCTCACTCAAAGACTTAGCTAATCTATACCAGAAGCACTTACAGCTCATCTCAAAGAGTACAGATATAAGGCTTGTTCCATATATTCATAAACCCTCGGCTAAAAGAATCGTGGGACTGCACTGAAGATCTTTTGGCATTTTTGCATCTTAAGCTTTAAAGCCTTAGTCCCCATTCATTGTAATCGCATGGAAAAGTGCGACCTGCACACTGAAAAGAATTTGAAAAGAAATATTGTATTTTTGTTCCACAGAAGGAAGTCAGTCACACAGGTCTGGAACAATGTGAATGATAGAATTTTCATTTTTGGATGAACTCATTTCTTTAAGCCCTCCAGTACTTGACAACGTATAAAAACAAACTAGGAGAGAGTTCAAGTGACTGTTTGAGAAGGCTGTTTTTCGTTCGGCAGGAGGCCAAAGCTTTATCATTTGTGCACAAGCTCATGAAATATGCACCAACAATTAGCTGAACAGTTCCAAGGATTAAGTTCAGTCTCGTGAGAAGGGTCAGAACTTGTTTGTTTGTGTTGCGCCCTAGTGTCCCATGTGACCCAGAGAAACGATGGAAGATCTTGGCTCCAGCTGTTCAACCAGTACAAATAATCTCCTTCACATGATAAAACTGGGTCGTCTACTGTAGGGCAGATCAGCAGCAAACATCTGCACTTGCCAGGGAAGCACATCCCACACAAGCCTGGATCAATAACAACCCACTTACAGAAGATTCACTGCAAGTACAAAGACACGTTACATTAAAAGCACGTCCATGTACGCAAAGAGTAACAGGCAAGCCTACACGGAGCAGAACCATGGTTTTATGCAGTTTGGAGATGATCACAGTAGTATATGAGAGAATCATCTAAAACGCAAGTCCATCTTGAGCACATTATTGAGTTTACATGAGAGAATCCGCATGATTTGACAGCCATCTCCAGAGGTTGGGTTTTATGAAGGTAGCTAAAATGAGTTTCCATTTAAGACAACTAAATTAAGACCAGGATCAGGGTTCAGACTAAATTTAGACTGAAAGGGTAAATGTGACCATTCCTAGTAGACAGATTTCAAGGAAGTACACCAACTTTGAGAGATATTTGCAAGATAATTAGAAATGCAAAGACCAGGTTTGCAAGGAAAGAAGACTCACATTTTCTCTAGATTCATCATCAGGTTTTTGTGAAGTTCATTATAATGTCAATGTTCATATTTAAAATAAACTAAAAATAAAAAAGGGGAGGGGTCACATTTGGGACACATTCAACAGCTATATGAATGTAGCTATATAGCATATATCTGCAGACAGGGAACAAAAAAAAAAAAAAAGTAAGTGGAGAGGTGAGTCGCAGCTACAAACATCCAACATAGGATTTATGGTGGCACGCAGCCATTGAATCACAACAGTCCAAAATCAGATTATACAAAAAGCCAGATTATAACCCATCATGGCCCTCGTCCAATGGAAAGCAAGAGAACATCAGATCCCCCCCCCCGAATAGCCGAGGATCAGGAAAAAGGATGCTGATATTGTATAACACTATCACCCTTTGCAGTTCCCTAATATTTCCAATTTTAGATCTAGTAGGAACAAGTTAACAGTGGCTTCTTTGAAGGAAACTGGAGAAGCATATCTCATACTACTTCCTTTCCGTGTTGCCATTTAGGACTCATTAATATTCATGAGGAAAGAAGCGTTCTTATCTCCCAGAGCTTATCTCATTGTGTGAGACAGTAGCTGCTTTGTCAGTACAAATCAGCACAAATACTGAATATACTCCAGTAAATGTGCATGCTATTAAAAAGAGGATTAAAATATTTGCAGGAAAAAAAAAATGGTGCCGTGACCCTTTAAAGGGCTCAGAAACTGGGGAGTCATTTTCATGGAGGGTTTATCAGAATGGTACACTGACCCACATTATAGCTGGCACCTGGGCCTTTTACAAAGAAATAAATCTGCCTGGACCAAAGACCTTCCATGAGAGTGCCAGGAACAGGAAGAGTGTAGATGCCTAATGGCGCAATCAGCTGGCATTGCTCATGCAGACATGGTGTTTCACAAGGGCCACTGTGTACATGGTGGGATAGATGAATGAATGCAGTGGAACAGGACAAACTGGCATGCGAGCCAGTCAAGGACGTAGTTATTGTGCTGCCACAACGCGGAGGATGTACCAGTCAGTCAGCAGCCTGTCGCTCTCTTTGAGGGGGAGGCCAGAATGAGGACACTGGCAAACATCCGAGAAATCTTCGTACTACATACAAATTTGCTGTCGATGCTGCGATGTGGGAGGATTGTTGGTTTTGATGGAAACAGCTGAGCAGCTAATTTGCAAGGTCATGACAGATTCCGTCCTGGGCATGAATCCTCGAGACAGGCGAAAAGTAATTAACGCCAGTGAAAGAGGAAGACAAAAAGGACAGAAAGAAGTGGGATACTCACAGCATAAGCACCGATGAGCACAGCAGCGTTCGCCCTTTTGCGCTGGTCAAAGCTGGTGTAGTGAACAATCCTCTTTCCTGTCAGTGTAAACGACTGGAAACAAAAAACAAATGCATTACACTGCAAGCATGTACAAGAATACATTTCAAACATGCAATTTATTTTAGATAGCTTATATTCCATCAACTGTTCAATGTAATTTCATTACAGAAAATTAATGAAAATTAATTACAAATTGCATTAGATAAAACTAAATAAAAAGATCAACAGTTGTTCAACTTTCCAGTAGGTTTATATGTATAAAAACAACATTTACATCAATCATTAAAGTTTGTTTAGAGCATTTTAACACAAAACTGCATTAAACGGCAAAACGTTAAATGGCATTCTAAAGAAACAAAACTGTAATTTAAACAAAAAACAAAACCAGCGGCAATGCTATTTTAATGAAAATAAAAATCAATTATTCAACATGGTTTTCATTAGAACAGTATCTTAAAGAAACTGCTATTATAACAAAAATTAGTCACTGCATCAAACTTTTTTGTTTTTTGTTATTTTAACATGACAAAAGAGAGAACTGCATCAAGTGTTAAACTTGTTGGCTTGACTTAATTAGAAATTAAAATCTTGGTTAAAGGTAAAAGTCACTTCAAACCCATTTAGTTATCATGACTGGTTAGATGTTTGGGAAACAGGTTATGAGAATCTCATTAGCGAATATCTCAGCACAAACAAATCCACACACTTAAAAACACTTTTTTTTTTAAATTAAATTAGCTTGAGGTGTATTCTGGATAACTCAATTGAGTGTCTCTAACATGGGGAATTTGGAGACAGATGTTGCTGCATCGGTCCCAGCTGCAGCAGTAACACACAGGGAGGTGCTGCAGGTGAGCCAAAATGTGTGCACGAGGGAGGCAGCGTGTAGCTGCTAAAAGGCAACTCATGCACAGGCACACGCCAAAAGCTTCAGAATAATCTGTGCTAGATCTGAGCTGAACTGAAAAGCCCTCAAAGCATCTGTTTCTGTGTAACTCCACATGCTGCAGAGTAAAAATTTGGCTGGGGGGGAATAACAGTGAAATCAAACTGCCGGCACAACAAATGAGAATTCAAACTTGTCCACCTACAATCCACCCCCAAAGAAAAATAAATATACAAAGGCAAAACTAAGAAAAGGACATTTCCAAAGCTGAGAGCTTGGAAGAAATTCAACATTTTTTTTTTCTTTTTTTTTCCCAGGAGAACCTCTTTAAAATGTACTTTTTTGCCTATTCATTTTAGCATAAATATTCAAAAATTCATAGCAACAGGGTTGAACCCTTTTATCTTTCCAAGTTGAATCGATAAGCAAGACAACACTGAAAGTCAACTAGACTGGAAGTGCAGCTCCAGAAGTCATCTTTTCTCACAGAGTCGGAGTAACAGGGTTGAACCCTTTTATCTTTCCAAGTTGAATCGATAAGCAAGACAACACTGAAAGTCAACTAGACTGGAAGTGCAGCTCTAGAAGTCATCTTTTCTCACAGAGTCGGAGTAACAGGGTTGAACCCTTTTATCTTTCCAAGTTGAATCGATAAGCAAGACAACACTGAAAGTCAACTAGACTGGAAGTGCAGCTCTAGAAGTCATCTTTTCTCACAGAGTCGGAGTAACAGGGTTGAACCCTTTTATCTTTCCAAGTTGAATCGATAAGCAAGACAACACTGAAAGTCAACTAGACTGGAAGTGCAGCTCTAGAAGTCATCTTTTCTCACAGAGTCAAAGTAACAGGGTTGAACCCTTTTACCTTTCCAATGTAAATCAATAAGCAAAACGATATTGAATGCAAACTAGTTTGGAAAGTGTAGATATAGAGGTAATCTTCTCTCATAGAGTCATAGTAACAGGGTTGAAACCTTTTATCCTTCCAGGTTAATTCAATAAGCAAAACAATATTGAATGTCAACAAGATCTTTTTTCTTTCTTTAGCCATTATCTTACAAGTCATCTGTTCTCACAGAGTTGAACCCTTTTTACTTTGCAGGCAAATCGATAAGCAAAACAAAGTTAACAATTACCCAGCAAGTTCATTTTCATCCACATGCAGGAGGTGGCTATGCTAGTGGGGGAAGAAATCGCTGCCAATATTAAAAAACTCAAAAACAAAAAAAATAATAATAATTTAAAAAAATCTCAAGATTGACAGTTTTTTTTTAATCAGACTGTGCTCCAAAAACACCACCTTGAGAATGCACAAACTCCGCTCAGCAATGCTAAAAAAGCTGATATGATAAGAACCAGATACTACTAGAACAGATACTACCAAAGCTTCCCTTCTTGCTATGTGGTCCTCGCAGCTTACAACCAATCATGCAGACCCAAACTGGTGAGGTAAAAAAAAAAAAAAAAAAGTAATCTCTAAGGCAACAACTTGTAAATTAGAAACAGGCGGAGACATTCACATGTGGTTGGATGGGTGTGGACGTAGTGAAAGTGGTTAGGAGGAAAACACATCATGCTTTACCATGGGACTTTACCTTTAATATTCCAAAACATGAACACATGAGAGAACTACACCTTGCCAGCTTTAGAAACACAGAACAAAACACAAAGATAAAAAGGTTGATTATTCAAACGCCTTCCTTTACCTTAGACAGATGCTTAGAGGAGACATGTCAGCAGAATTAATCATTACATGGACACTATAAACTTCTTGTGTGCTTTGGGGTTCAGTCCTCTTTGCTGACCTCTCAATTTAGGTTAATTGAGTTGAGTTGGTGTTGTGTCAAGTTAACCGTTTTATGCTCCTGAAAGCTGATTAAACTCAACAACTACATTTCTAAACTCTGCTAAAACAGAAGAACATTTTATTTTTGTCTACATGTGCAGTCTAGTTAGTAAGCTCAATTGGTTTTGGTACTTTTCAAAAGGCAGGTGGTTGGAATGGACTTCTGAAGACACAATAGCCAAAATATAAGGTACTAGAACCACAAGTATCCTTAGTGAAGAAGGTAATCCCAGAATGCATTGCGGCATTAAGGTTCTGCCTATGTAGTGTTCCAAATCAGTCACTTATGGGGTTTCATTTCAGTTAAGATACTACCTTAGAAGGTAGCTGCCAAGGTAGGTAGTAGCAAGTAAGGCAGCTCGCTAGGTTTTGGAAAGAAACTAGTGTAACCTTAGTAAAAACCCAGAGTAAGCGGTACCTACTACTACCCACCCCCAACCAAACATGACCCTTTAAACAGTGTCTATATTTTCAATCGAATGGAAAATCTGGGAGCTGATGGATTGGGATGGATCCCATGCCCCTCCCCATTACAACTGATGCTTGCAGAGCAGTACTCGGACATCTAATCCCCCTTCATAAATCCTTAGGACACACATGAACCACATGGCAAGGCCAATGCCAATGCCAGTGGCTGCTGCTTAAGTCTGGATGAAAGGAAAAAGGTCATGTCTAATCCCAACATTTGTTTACATCTGATCAGGCCTAAAAGATCAAGAATGGTGACATAACAAGCATTTCACTTTCTCAGCAGACCGCGAACACAGAGATCGAAGCAGATTTTAGCAGATACCTTGCTGATATCCTGCTAAGTATACAAGATGCACCACTGTGCAAGGCACTTAAAGGGTTAGTTCACCCAAAAATGAAAATTCTGTGATTATTAATTACTCACCTTCATGTCGTTCTAAACTTGTAAGACCTTTGTTCATCATCGGGACACAAATAAAGATCTTTTTGCTGAAATCTGCGAGCTTTCTGTCCCTCCATAGGCAGCCTATGCAATTGCAACTTTGCTTCAAAAAGTTCATAACGAGATCGTAAAACTAATCCATGAATTGAGCGGTTTAATCATGTAAACATTGACCAGCGAACATACACAGAAGTTCAACCGAACCTGAAAGAACAAACCTCTTGCGGAAGCTCAAACATGCTGCGTAACACACGAGAATGAACCTCACTGGTTACGCAGACATCTCTGATATTTCATCAAAAAGAAACATTTGTGTTCAGTAGATGAAAGTCTTACGGGTTTGGAACAACATGAGGGTGAGTAATTAATGACCGACTTTTTCATTTTTGGGTGAACTAACCCTTTAACTTTGAGAGGATGAGAGCAAATTCTTGGCATAATGCAACAGGCTGATGTCCAGTGGACTTGCTCAATAAATAGGTATCAGATTAAAGGTTTGGTTTTATATAGTTGAATTGTGGATTAAAGAAATATTTCGGGCTCAGTACAAATTAAGTACAACAGACAATGGTAATAAAAAAAATAATTTTAACTTGTCCCTCTTTTCTTTAAACAAAGCAAAAATGGAGGGGAGAAACCTAATTTGTGGCCAATTTTAAGAGCACTTAAAAGCAGAAAAGTGAAGCGTATCATTATATCTAAGCACTTTTATTAATTGTTCGGTTAAAACCTGTATATTTTTCGAGCTGTAAAGCAGTTTAAGTTGTTTTTACAGTCATTTTAGGGTTTACTGCTTTTTCATGGCAACAAAGTTCTAAAATTGGATAGAAAGTTACACAAAATAAGTTAGTGATTTTTTTATATTAAAGGATTAGTTCATTTTAAAATGAAAATCACCCCATGATTTACTCACCCTCAAGCCATTCTAGGTGTATATGACTTTCTTCTTTCAGACGAATACAATCGGAGTTATATTAATAAACACCCCATCAAGCTTTAAAATTGCAGTGAATGGGGGTCATGAGTTTGAAGCTCAAATAAGAGCATCCATACGTCATAAAAGTACTCCACATGGCTCCGGGGGGTTAATAAAGGCCTTCTGAAGTGAAGTGATGCATTTGTGTAAGAAAAATATCCATATTTAACACATTATAGTAAAATAACTAGACCTAAACCAACTAAACTGCCATACGGATTCTACTTATATCTAAAGCATAACTTATGTGACGTATAATGTAGGACGTCGTGTAGTACATCGTGGTGTAGCGTAATAAGTCATGGCGTCACGCAAGTCATACACACCTAGGATGGCTTGAGGGCGAGTAAATCATGGGGTAATTTTTAACTTTAAAGTGAACTAATCCTTTAACACTTTCTTTGTCTAGTTGCTTTACTATGGAAACAGTGAGTATTTTATTGTTTACAAATTCCCATTCATTTCCATTGTAAGCTCCTCAGTTGTAATCCATATTTTTTTGCTGCTTTTTTTAAAGAAGAGGAGGGAGAAGTGGAAATTATTTTTTGTTGTAATCAGCATTACACGAATGTACCAAATCAGGACTATTCCTTCAAGAAGAAATCTCTTCATGGCCTGAACTGCTGATCTTCATAAAGGCCCTGAGATAAGAACATCCTGTGGTCTCAGGAGACACTCTCGGTCCACGTTAAAATGCTGTATAAATCAGCCTTAAAAAAAAAAAACTGGAGGCACATGGCTACAGATGCACGTGACACTATTGAGTCTCTGGTCAAAGTCGCTTTTATTTAAAATGAGCATATTCGGTTTTGCCTTACTGACATGGCACAGTACAAGCCGATGACTTGATAAAGCGGGATGTTTTCTAGTAGCTGAAGCTCAATGCTGTATCATTAAGTTTAAATTCCCATCCCATATAACAAACAAAGGAAACGTCAGCACATCAGACAGCCCAAAATATCTACCAAAGGTGGTGTGAGTGCAAATTCCTCAGCTTTTTTTAATTGCTGTAGCTACATACTGCACATTCTTCAGGAGGAACATAATAAATCAAGCAGGTGTTTGACTCACCTTGAGCTTTTTGTTGAGTTTACAGCAGTATCTGTACAGCATGGCAAGATTGAGGGGTCCAAAATCGGCATAAAAGCTTAAAAAAGAAAAGAAAAAAGATCAATATCATGAAACTTCATTGCTTAATGAAGAAAGTAATATTTTGTACATTTATTTAAGAAGTTAACTATGGCTCAGGCTAATGGGGCCAGGGCCCCGGGGCCTCCATCTGTGGCCAAAACACTTAGAAACAAGCCACTGCAGGTGTTAAACTGACATAGAAAGAAAAAAAAGTTGTCATCTCTTTTTGAATGTATGCATATGGTGCAACCATTCTTGTAAGTTCAAATATAAGCAATAAAGTAGCAAATTGCAATGTATTTTTTTGTATTTGGACATTATATTTTGCAATTATGATAAGATGGGCCCCTTAAAACAGACCATCATCCATCCTTAGAAGTTAGCCTCTAAAAGTGTTGTCTGTCAAAATGTGTCAGAATGATGTGATGAACATAATTTCCATTTTTCACTAATCCTCCCACATCCGGAAATTCTAAATAAATGATTGACAGGTCCATTCTAGAAGTTCAGAGATAAAAATGCAACTTTTACTGAAAGATGCGTTTGATTAATGAGTTACATAACAGACTCTGGAACTATTTCTCGCCTGCTGGGGGTTTTGGCTCTGAAAGATGACTGAGGGAGGGCAAACTCACTTTTCGTACACAAACTCCTCATCCGTGCTAAAGTAATGCGTATTTGCAGTGCTTTTCGGCTTGCTCCTTAAGGTTGCAAAATAGAGTCGATCTGAAAAAAAGAGAGAGAAAAAAAATTAAACACATGGTCAATTAAACAAGCTGGTACAGTTATAAAACAACTATTAATACTCTTCAGAGATAAGATTTTATCATCGGATTATTGGCTTGGGCTTAATCATGTGCAACAATGGACTTATCCACTTATCCATCTAGCATAATACACTAAAAAAAAGAGATGTGAATTATCACATGAACTTTAGTCAATATGGTAAAAGGAAAATTAAGTATGTTCCATAAATGAAGGGGTTTCCTCACCAGATTTGACTAAAATAAGTGTCTCCACAAATCTAATCCACTTATCTATGAATCCACATGGGTCATTAAATGAAGTGTGTGATTTTACATGTTCCATCAGATAAAGAATGTCTTTAAGCATAAACGTAGTTATAAACTGCTTTGTGGTATTTGAAAAATTCAAAACAAGTATATAGCAGAATAACAAGGTTGACAAGGTTTTTAGCCATTACGAGTCATGTGTTTGAGGACACTACAAAGGGTTTATTATTTATTATTAAGTAATAGACTATAGGGCTAAATTTTACAATACATATATCTTTTCAATGACCAACTTTACAAAATCAAGACAACAGGTTTGACTATTTAAAAATATCCTCAATGTTAAAAAAAAGATGAGACACTTGTCCTCAAAGAGATACTGTCATAATGACAATGTTTTGCATACAATTTTAATAAAAGTTAAAATAGTTGGAAATAGTTATCATGGTAACAGGGTTTATAAATTACCTATATGAATTTAAACATCATTAAATACAATACACAATTTTCATTGTTTCAGTAAAACATTTTTAAGACAAATTTTGACTTGCTGCATTTCTGATAATAAGTTTAGTAAAAAAAAAAAATAATAAAAAATAATCAATAAAAAAATAATCAAGAACAAGATTAAAAAGTTGGTGTCAGATCATTGTTTACACAGACCCATCCATCTATCTGATGACTGAAACAAGTCTGAGGCAGCACAATGAATCAAAGTTATCCATACAGAACATCCTCCGAAACTTAAACTCACCTTTAATAAACTCCGAAGCACCTATTAAATCATAATCGTCAGCCATTTTAAATAAGGTTGTGAGTATCGCGGATTCTTGTAAGTTGTCTAGAGTCATCGACGGCGCGCGAGTGAGGCGCAGCTACTAAAAGAAGAACAACTACTGCTGGTTTAAAATCCGTTTCCTCTCACCGATTCAACTTCTCTCTTAACTGATGTTACAAATATTCCGAGTAGCTCAAGAACAAAAAAGCCAAAAGAAATGTGCAAATAAGGCACTTGAATCTTGTGGCATTCCTCCACGAGTAAAATTTGAAGAAAAAATCTAAAACAACTCAAGGTGCGTCATTTCGCGTCCCGCGTAAAAGTGCTTGAATGAGCAGCACCGGAGATTTTTTTCCCTTGCGCGAAACGTCAAACCGCCATTCGTCGTATTATATATCCATTTTCGCTTCAAACTAGGCAAATAGAAGTCGCGAGCCTTCGCATGGGAACTCTGCCCTGGTCATTAGGTGGAAATCTTTCCTTTGCCATGGTCGCGGACAGTCAAGAAAGATCTTAAAGGGACGTCACGTGGTGCCGCGCTGTCCAATCGGCTGCACGGAAGGCTGGTACTCGGGTTAACTCTCACTCGACCAATCAGAGGACAAGAAGTTGTTTTACTCTCAGTGAGACGACATCAACCAGCGAATTCACGTTACAATTCAATTTTGTGTTGTTGTTTTTCAATGTCCAATTTGTATATTAAGTTTTTTATCTATCTATCTTTTAGACATTTTTTCTCTTTATTTCTCATTATGGCACATAGCATCTATGAACCCAAACACACGAGTAGCCAGACAATCTGTAACACTGAGCTCAAATATCGTTCGCACACAGCAGACTGTTTATTCGGGTCATCCGCATCAACAGCTGGAGAGAGATCATGTAGAGACTGTCACACCGTGGTCACCGCGGGTTCTAAATAGTTCAGTTTGAGCAGATGGACATCATGAAGGAGATTAGCAATGTGGGTCCTTTCGTGACAGCTCAGTCTGATCTTTCGGTTTTGTTTTGTTTGCTGCCTAAACCAGGATGTTTTGGTGCATTGCGCGTAGGATTTGAATAATCTTCAAATGAGTAAACAACAGTGAACTTGCTGCCCCTTGGCTGTAGGAACTAGCTTGTGCTTCTTTCTGTTGATATTCTATTAGCATTTTATTAGAGCCTAAAAGGTTGGTGGTGTTGGTTGAAACCAAAAAAAATGAGAATTGTATAATTTTTACACCAATTTTTACCCATTCCAAACCTCCTTTCTTTCTTTTGTGGAACACAAAAGAAGATATTTTTTCTATGCAATGAAAGTCAGTGGGGTCCAAACTATTTTATTTTGGTCCCCATGCACTGTTTAAAAATGTAATAATTAGTTCAATAAAATGTAATAATTATTCGTTTTAAATTTAAAATGAGCAATTATTTAACAATTTTAAAAATACAAACTTTAAAATCTTAACTTTAATCTTAAAATCCCATTTATGAAATTAATATAAAATATAATATATAAATAAACATGTTTTTATAAATATATAAAATTAAAATTATTCTCAACAATCCAGTTTTAAATATTTAAACATTACTAAATAAATAAAAATTAAAATATAAATTAATAAATATTAATTGTATACACATAAATACATTTATATAAATTTAAAATTAGTAACTATTTATTGATTAATAAAATTATCAATAAAAATAAAATCCAAACTTTAAAAAAACAAAACATTTCTTATATACATATATTTTTATATTTTAAAATATAAAATATATATATATATTTTTTTTTTTTTTTTTAAATATATATATATATTTTTATAGGTTTGGAATGACATGACAGAATTTTCATTTTTGGATGAACTATCCCTTTTATCATGAAAAAAAAATCAATGCATCCATGGTATCCTGCTACAATTCCAATCGAATTAAGGAGGACTGGTGTCACATGCAACTAAGTCTTCACGCAAGGATTTTCCAACATTAAATAAATAAACAACATTTTGCTCCTTCCATATATTCTTCTTTACATAAACAATGGTCAAAAGTCCATCTTACCTCCTACCAAGGAGATCCAGACCTTGTTGACGGCTGTGGCTGACTGGCTCCATTCGCTATTTTCCTGGGATCTCCAGGACACAACGTCTGACATGCCTTCATGGAGGTTTAGCAGAACCGGGTTTGGTGGGACCCTCGGGAACGGACTTGGACCATCCAGAGCACAAAATGTGTGGTGGTCTACTGGGACAGAGTGTGCCAGTGGAACAGGGAGGATCCGGTTCACGCGGCCCGCTCAAGTTTCCTCATATGGCGCTCTTGTTACAGTCCTGCCAAGGTGTGACTTTCAAGGTTCCTCACGTTACTTTTCCGAACGGAGTGCACTAATGTGACGTTTCTTCCTCCGGATATCGTTCCAGGTTGTCACATAGTACATCTGCTTTCTAGAGCATGCTGGCTATTGTTGTGGTTTTGTACAGGTTCACATGCTGCTCTGACATCATGGAAAAGCTAATAGACAAGAAGCAGATTGAACTGGGTTTTATGAAGACAGTGAATGTACTAGTGAAAATGAATAGTGATTTCACTGTTTTGAGGTCAGCTATTGACACGGTTTACAAGAGGTGATTAAGGTCACGTACATGAGTTACTGTACTCCCTTAAAATTAAAGGTTCCAAAAGTGATGTGGAAAAAAAAAAAAACATTTTTGGTTTCCCAAAGAACCTTTCAGTTAACAGTTCTTAAAAGAACCTTTTTTGAAGAACATTTTAATAATAGAATAGAATAGAATAATTTATTTGTCATTGCAAAGCTATGCAACGAAATTTTGTGCTTTTCCACATCAACATGTATACAAACAAAATATAGACAAAAAAAAACTAAGTTTAAATAATAAAATATAATCAATAAAAAATTATATTAATTAAAATATTATTGCAAAAACCCATAGCTTAATAATAAAAACCATTTTTTTAACTAGAATTCAGTTTCTTGATGCCACGTGGGAAGAAACTATTCAAGAATCTAGAGGTGCATGTCCTAAGAGATCGATAACGTCTTCTGGATGGCAGCAGAGTAAAGAGATGATTGCCAGGGTGAAATGGATCTTTTATTATATTTCTGGCACGCCATAGGCATCTGGTTCTGTAAACATCCTCAAGTGAAGGGAGCTGTAAGCCTATGATTCTCTGGGCCGAGTTGATGACTCTCTGCCACAGTACAACCAGCATACCACACCAAGATGCCATAAGTTAGTACACTTTCAACAGAGCAATGGTAGAAGGACACAAGCAGCTGCTGGGACAGTTTGTTTTTCCTCAGTTCCTTAGGAAATACGGCCGCTGCTGTGCCTTCTTCAACAAGGAAAACGTGTTGACAGTCCATGAGAGTTCCTGGGAAATAAATGTGCCAAGAACAATGTGCAACCTTGTGGAGCTCCCGTGCTGAGTGTCAGAGTGGAGGAGTACTGAGTCCCCAGTCTGTGTTCGTTTTGTTAAAAAATCTTCGATCCATATACATATATGGTCATTGACACCCAAGTCGAACAGTTTGGTTGCCATTCTGGATGGGATAATTGTGTTGAACACAGAACTAAAGTCCTTACGTATGTTCCTGGGTACTCCAGATGGTTCAGTGCAGTGCAGAGAGCAGTGTTGATAGCATCATCGGTAGACCTGTTTGCTCTGTAAGCAAACTGATGCTGATCCAGTGCAGATGAGAGGTGTCTCAGCACTATCCTCTCAAAACACTTAATCACAGTGGAGGTAAGAACTACCGGTCTATAGTCATTAAAGCTGCTGATAGCTGTCTTCTTTGGGACAGGCACAATGATGGCAGATTTGAGGCAATCAGGGACAGTGCACGTTGATAGCGAGAGGTTAAAGATGTTGCAGAAAACCTCCGCCAGCTGATTCGCACAATCCCTAAGTACCCTCCACAGAATACCATCCGGACCTGCGGCCTTTCTAGGATTGACATTTTGAAACGCTCTCTTAACATCAGTTATGCTGACATGAGGTACCAGGGTGACTATAGACTGTAGCTGTACAGGCTCAGTCTCATCCATCTTGACTTCAAAGCGGGCAAAGAAATGATTTAATTCCTCCGCTAGTGAATCACAGTTGCTGATAGTTTGTTGAAGCTTTACTAGTAAGATGGTGGATGCTCTGCCATGCCCGTCGGGGGTTCCCAGTGCTGAAGTGGCTTTCAATTTTCTGTTTATAGGCTGATTTTGCCTCTTTGATTGCTCTCTTCAGATTGGACCTAGCTGTTCTATAAAGTTCAACATCACCAGCTCTGAAAGCTGAGTCACGCTCTCTCAGCCGAAGCTTAATGTCTTGTGTCATCCATGGTTTATTATTAGGATAACATCTGATGCGTTTCTCAACAGTAACATTGTCGATGCAGAACTGCAGGTATGACAGGACAGTAGATGTATAGTCATTTATATTTAGTTTATATTTATAATCTAAAGAATCTTTTTCCACTATAAAGAACCGTTTGTTAAGGTAAACTTTAACATCCATAGAACCTTTAAATTCCACAAACTTATTATAATTCCATAAAACTTAATATAAAATAAATAGACATATAAAAAAAAAAACAATAATGACAAAAACACAAAATTACTCAAACTTACTCAAACTTTAACTAAAATTAAAAGGAAATCTAAAAATATAAACAAATTAATAAAAATATGAAACTGTATCTCAATGATACTAAAATAACACTGAGTATTTAGTTTACGTTGTAAAACAATTCTTGTGTGCCTAGATTGATACTCCATATGTTGCGCCATATTCATTATGAAAAATATTTGTAATAGATTTATCACCATGGAGTTTCATGCTTTGGCAAATACAGTGAGCTTGTGTTATCCATCCTGTCACCATATCTAATCTAATGCAGTGCAAAGTCCGTACAGTTATTAACAACCATCATACTATTCATTTAATTAAAAAAGTCATGCAAGTTCTACTCTATTGAACATAACAGGTATAATGCCTAGCATTAATCATTATGCTGCATGTCAAAGTAGGTTGTGTGTAAATTTGCCATTTATGTCATCTTTTGTGCACCAAACCACAAAGTCATAAAACTCATTACTTTGTTCCCTCAGCGCTGACCAGTGCGTTATCATAACAGCAAGATTTATGTACAAATGTATAAGCCAGGGATGTAGATTATGTCTAATTTTTACATAACCTTTCCAAGGCAGACTTCTTGTTAGTAACCTCTTGTAATCTGAATTTCAATTATAAAATTAATATAAAAACAATATTTACATAAATATATTTATATATTTTTTTAAATAATCCCAGTTTTAAAATGGATTTGAATTTTTTTGTAAATTGTATATCAAAATTAAAATTAATCTAAATCACAATTATAAACTTGATGAAAAACATAAATAAGTGTATTAAATGCATTAATATTTAATAATAAATATTTAAAATTAATAGTTTTAACAGTTTAATTGTTAATTGCAAAGACTTTCTTATGATTTAGCTTCCAATAATTAATAAAAATGTTATAAATTTGTATATATATATTCATAATTCATTGATAATTGATAATGCATTGATAAGTCAGTAATAATAATAATAATAAATCAAATTACGTTCACGTTCTCTAATTTCAGTTAATGGTCACATGACATGCAGGTAAACAAATATTTTTTAAAATCTTTAATATGTGTTTTATTTTGATTTTTTCTTTTAAAATATTTATTTATAATATATATATATATATGTGTGTGTGTGTGTGTGTGTGTGTGTATATGTATATGTATATATATATATATATGTATATATATACACACAGTCAAACCAAAAATTATTCTGACATTTTTTATATTTTTTATATATTTTTACTAGTGGGTGCAGGACACTATAGTTCATTTATGTAAGTGAGGATAGCAAAATAAAGTAAACTGTGAAATTCTTCATACAGTGGACTACCAGTAAAATTGATAAAAAAATTTGGAATAAAAAATTATTCAGACACTTTGACCTGACCATGTTTTGCTTAAGCGTTATCTGACATAATTAAGATTAATTTCTTCTGACACAGTTTAACTCTTGAGATCTTGTCATATTTTATTACCAATTTTTTAAACTATAGTGAATAAACTGTATTAATGAATGAAATATTCAATATATATATATATAGAGAGAGAGAGAGAGAGAGGCTATATTAATTTTACATTTGTATGTTTTAATTACTTAATAGCTTTTTATTAACTCACAAACACCCTGCAGTTCCATCACACAGTCTGGGAACCCTGATGTAATATAATATTTAAAGTACTTTATGTTGTTGATTACAAACAATGGAATATATTTTCTTTTTCTTTGTATTTTTATATTAATAGGGTACAAGATTATTCTAGAGATAAGCAAGGTCAAAAGTAATCTAAAAGTAATCAAAAAAGTAGTCAGATTATATTACCTTAATTGTGTGTCTAATGGATTACGTTACTAACTACAATTTTTGTTTACAGTTTGTAAGTAATGTACTTTTTATATATTACTATATTATAAATTAAGTTTTCTATTTTCTAAGTTTGTTTGATCATCCAGACCATATGCAAAGATTTTCCTTATATATACAGTATCTCACAGAAGTGAGTACACCTCTCACGTTTTTGTAAATATTTTATTATATCTTTTCATGTGATAACACTGAAGAAATGACACTTTGCTACAATGTGAAGTAGTGAGTGTACAGCTTGTATAACAGTGTAAATTTGCTGTCCCCTCAAAATAACTCAACATACAGCCATTAATGTCTAAACCGCTGGCCACAAAAGAGAGTACACCCCTAAGTGAAAATGTCCAAATTGGGCCCAATTAGCCATTTTCTCTCAGCGTCATATCCAGAGGTTGTGTTTGGGAAATAGATGTATGAGTGCTGCCAGCATTGCTGCAGAGGTTGAAGGGGTGGAGGGTCAGCCTGTCACTGCTCAGACCATACGCCGCACGCTGCATCAATTTGGTCTGCATGGCTGTCGTCCCAGAAGAAAGCCTCTTCTAAAGATGGTGCACAAGAAAGCCCGTAAACAGTTTGCTGAAGACAAGCAGACTAAGGACATGGATTACTGGAACCATGTCCTTTGGTCTGATGAGACCAAGATAAACTTATTTGGTTCAGATGGTATCAAGCGTGTGTGGTGGCAACCAGGTGAGGAGTACAAAGACAAGTGTGTCTTGCCTACAGTCAAGCATGGTGGTGGGAGTGTCATGGTCTGGGGCTGCATGAGTGCTGCCAGCACTGGGGGGCTACAGTTCATTGAGGAAACCATGAATGCCAACATGTACTGTGACATACTGAAGCAGAGCATGATCCCCTCCCTTCGAAGACTGGGCCGCAGGACAGTATTCCAACATGATAACAACCCCAAACACACCTCCAAGACGACCACTGTCTTGCTAACGAAGCTGAGGGTACCTAAACCCTATTGGAGCATCTGTGGGGCTCAAATGGAAGGTGGAGGAGCGCAAGATCTCTAACATCCACCAGCTCCATGATGTCATCATAGAGGAGTGGAAGAGGACGACCTGTGAAGCTCTGGTGAACTCCATGCCCAAGAGGGTTAAGGCAGTGCTGGAAAATAATGGTGGCCACACAAAATATTGACACTGTGGGCCCAATTTGGATATTTTCACTTAGGGGTGTACTCACTTCTGTGGCCAGCGGTTTAGATTTTAATTTACACCGTTATACAAGCTGTACACTCACTACTTCACATTGTAGCAAAGTGTCATTTCTTCTGTGTTGTCACATGGAAAGATATAAAATATTTACAAAAATGTGAGAGGTGTATCTTCTGTGAGATACTGTATATATATATATATATATATATATATATATAGTGATTTTTGTCAGTAGTCTCATTTTATTAGTAATTATTAATTTTACCTTTTTTTTTTATCAATTAAACCATCCAAACTTTAAAATTAATCTCAAAGTCTTAATTACAAAATGAACATTTAAAAACAAACTCATTTATAAAAATAAATAATCAGTTTTAAAATTCATTAATTTGTTTGATCCTCCATGCCCATATGCAAAGATTTTCTTTTTTGCTTTGCCAGTGTTTAATTACTCCCCACAGCAACAGATGCACCGGACAGCCAATGATCAGACTGACAACCCATTGAATGCGGTTCAGAAGCCACACCCACCCCCCCCCACAGGGAGGCTTCTCATTTTAACAATGTAGATGTGCCCATTCCAGACCCAAGGGCTCTATGCATATTCAGACATCATCACATGGCTTCCCCTATTCTCTTCTGCTCCCCCTATTGTCCTGGCATCTGCCGGCAGTAATTGTTCCGGCCTGGAGCACAAAAGAGCTGAGGGAAGAGACTCCAGTTGGACCGACAACAACTAACACTTGTAGGCTGTCTCTAGGGTGAGCTAAATGTGAAGATTTGCCCTATAAGCCGACAAGTGCTTTCACTTAGATAAGTTGTTCAGTAACCCTTTATATGTGCCACATAAACAGCTTTAAATACCCCAAGTGCTCTTTAAGACTGCGAAAGGTAGCCAATGCCTGAATTACATTCAAACAGTGCACAGAGAGCAAATACACTTAACCTATATATAATATATATATATATATATTTTTTTTTTTTTTTTTTTTTTTTTTTTTTTTTTTTTAAGAACCACACAATCAAAATAGAATATTGTGTCTATCAAACATTTTATTGTATTTTTCTCCTCAAAAAAAAAAAAAAAAAGTTATTTAATGCAAATAACAAAAAAACATGGTCACGTAAAGTAGCCAAAAAAAGCAAAGATAAATGCATAAAAAAAAAAAAAAATCTGAAATTCCATCTTATAAATAACAAACCAAGAATGAAACATTTTCAGAATCAAAATTAAAGCAAAAAAGTCTAATAACTTTAATGAAAATATAATAAGATGGCAACAGAATTTCGGAAATTTGTTTCTTACCAACACAATGACTTAAATAACAAATACAAAAAAAAACAAAAAACAAACAAAAAAAAAGCTACATGGAACCAAAAACTTGGATGGAAAACTTTTCCTCCACGTACACACAGTGCACTAAATTTACCAGTGACATACATGTATTTTACTACGTCCATGCAAATTGGTTAGGCTATAGTTATCGTTAACAGCAGACCGCAGTATTGAAAGGGTTTAATGAAACTTTAAGGCTTGTGTTAGCGTGCGAAAAAACAAATTTGACTGATGCGACAGGATTGGGCGAATATTGCGAAGGTGATATTTCATTACAGTGCAAGGCAATACCCTGAGTAACAACAAAAGTTTTGGAGGGGGACAACAGTCGTAAGGAACAAATATGGACTGACATGGTGGTCAGTGCAAGAAAGCTAATCGTTAATTGTGAAGAACGTAAAGATAATGATGTTATCTTTGCGTCATCCAGTCGGTTACAGTAGTAGTGTGTTTCTGCTACAAGTCCTCCTTATCTCGGCTGGGGACAAGCCAAGGATGATGGATCTGTGCGTTTACAAGCTAGGATTGGTTGTACCCACTCCCTGGCACTCGATTATGTAGGTGTCGTTGTTGCCGTGCTCATCCTCTGCTTTGCGTATAACAAATTTCGCCTGTAAAAGAGAGAAAATTGTAATTGATTGTAGTCCCCTAGTTTTTTTTTTTTTTTTTTTTTAAACAAAGGTGCCTATATGGGCTTCCACACCAAAGGAACATTTTCAAAGTTCCTATAACTATTGGTGGAAATACCTGCTTTTTGGCTGTTTGGCGTACTGCAGGAACTGGGAATGATTTTAGTTATAGGAACACCTTTTGGGGGGACTAAATTAGCTCCTACTTCAGTGTAGGGTCTTACCCAGCACAGTAGGAACTACAAGTGACGCAAGTGTACATTGATTGGTCAAACGCATGCCATATGAAACGGTGGCAACCGCCATATTTAAAAAGCAGTATAAACATCCATGAACATGGAAAACAGCAATAGATGGACGGACCTCGAAGTCCAGGCATTTCTCAACTGATCACAGAGTCCAGGAACCAGGAAAATGGCCGCCGGGGATAATAATTTCTTTTTTGGGGGACCGTCCTGTTGGCTAGTTCCTATAACTACCTGGTGCGAAAGCCCCTTGTGATGTGCGTTCATGTCTGAACTTACATTTGTGAGCTGCTCAGCGACGTGGATTGCTGTTTGCGTGTGGAGTGTTACTGGGCCCGTTCGCATTCTGGATGTGCCGTTCGCCAAGGCCATGAAAATAATAAGCTGTAAAAAGATATATATATATAATTACTCTCCAGACAAGCATGTATTTGTTATGTCGCTCTGAAACAGTCAAGTGTTTGTGTGTCTGACCTGGTCTTGCAAGAACTCGTCCACGCAACCATTATGTCTGATGTTCCTTAGCAACATTTCTGCAGCCTCAATTCCAACTTTGTCAGCATACACACCTGGGGACAAACAGAGGGAATATGAACAACACAATCACATTTTCAATTCATACTATCAAGTTTAAGAATGTATCATCCAATTAATGGTAGGGGAACATACTGGAACATATTGTCTTGTCCAAACTAAAACTCAAAGCAGAAATGAACAAGCTTTCCTTTGTGACGTATCGCCCTCTAGTGCCAAAACTACAATACTGAACAAATTCTTCAGGACTGGGCAGCCAGACAATCCTTACCTTTTTTGCCAAGAGATGACCCTGCAAATATGCAGCCGGTGGATGATTCTGCAATTATTCTGCCAGGAGACAGAAAATATACAAATATACAGACATTAGTCAAATAAAACCCCAAGACAATTGCGGAAGACGGTCTGAGATCTGATGTACTCACATGATCCCGTTGCCGTTTCCACAGGCCTTGTCTTTCTCTTGCAGAGACTGAATGTTGATATACAGGTCTTTGATTTCTTTCCTGATAGTGCGAACTGCTGCCGTGGACATGTCCTTCGCCAACTGAACATCAAGAACAATCAAAGTTCATAGTGTTAAGAGCAGTTGGAAAATAAATAGTTTCATAAACACCAATGTCACTTTTTTCTAAACAATGCTGATTAAAAAGGTAAAAAACAAAGCATGTTGTGGTTTACATACTTTTTTCAAGGTCCCTTATGGACTTAATCCTAGATTAGTGAGAATTTACATTTCTTTCGATAATAAGTAAACAAAAAAAGAATGTTTTGTTGTTGTTAAGTTTTTTTCTCTCCTCCAAATGCTAGTAATAAACTTAAAGTAAAAAAAAAAAATGCTAGTTACTTTGTTAATGTATATGCAGTGAAAAAAAGAAAAAAGAAAAGCATGTTGTGGTTAAGGGGCTTTTTCCAATGCTAGTTACAAAAAAAAAGAAAAAAAAAAAAAAAAAAAAAAAAAAAATCGGTTGTGTTTTTTTCCAATGCTAGTTACGTTGTTAAATAATGCATATGTAGCTAAAAACAAAAACAAAGCAAAGCATGTTGTGGTTAAAAAGTTATGGAAAAAAAGAAATGTAAATTATGCAGCAAAGTAAGAAAAATTAGGTTAAGCTAACCGAAAAAAATAGTTAATCTTATACCTTGAAGGGTAGTACTCCAGCTACAAAGGCCCTTCCATAGATCTTGGTGATGTTTCCTCTTTCGGTCATGTTGATGGGACTCAGTTCCTTCACAGGGTTCACCTTGAGCACCACCTCACCACCTCCCTTAGGATAGTATCCTCTGTTTTCAAAGAAAAAGAGTTTGAATGTGTTTCAACTTTAACGATTACAATCAGATCAAACTAAACCAAAGTTACGCTCAAATACCTCATTCTTAAATCGCAGTCAAACTGAACTCCGAATCTCTCCACGATTGGTTTGAAGACCTAGGAGAGATTGGAACATTATTGCGATGAAGTGAACAGAATTAGAAGGACGTCCAGTCCGGTCCTGCCCATTGTGCAAATATACATCTACACGTACCTTCATTGTGTAGTCGATCTGAGGTGCCATCTCAGCATTGGTTCCTCCCTTCAGGCACAGCTCAGACGGACCCTGAGCAAACACGGCGCACGGCAGGGATATCTGCATCAGCAGTCCCACGCTTCTACATGACAGACAATAAGAGCAGATTAAGACCCGTTCACACCAAGAACGATAACTACATTAGCATCCACATCAATGCATGATATTGTTCTGTTTATTATAAGCACATGCTGAGTTTATGTCTTTAAAAGCTTGAGCTCTTTAAAGCAGGATGGAATCTGATTGGCTGTCAATGTTTTTATTATTTTATCGTATCATCTGGGGAAAAAAAATAAATAAATAAAAAAAATTCACTCAAAGTGATTCTAAGCATATTTTTCATTATCGTCCTTGGTGTAAACAGCCTTCAGGGCAAAAAATGCGTCACAAATTTGTGTAATTTCATGGTCGACTAGACATGAGGCATTTAAAGATGTCATGAATTTACAGTAAAAGACTGAAAACATTCCTTACCCTGCCGTCTGAGTGTCGGCGATGTGATTCCCACCCTTAATTTTCCCAGGAGTGAGCGTAATTTCTGAAGACCCCACTGTGGCTCCCTCCAGATTGCCGTTGCACAAGTCTCTCACCAGTTCGAGACCTGACAGATGCTGAGGCCTGGTGACGTTGAACAAGGAGGGGGGGGATGTAGGAATAACAATTGAAGAGAAAACTAAGTGCATGCAGTTCGAAATCTACTCATTTCGACCAAAATAATCAGAATTGCTCCATTTATCAACAGAAAATTGGACCTCACATTTTGAGATTAAATAACATTTTATAAACTGCATCTTTATATTCTTATTTACAAACAGCCAAAACATTTACACAACAAAGAAAAAGAAGGGTTATTAAAGAGCCCTGGTAAGAATCCAGACATTTTAAAGGGATAAATGTGAAGGATTACATGGAAAGTAGCCATGTGCTTCTGTGCCAACTAACAAAGGGCCCCATTAAAAATTCATGTTAAAAGTATTTAACAGCATTTTTGTGGGATAAACAACGATATAAAACAACTGTACTTAATGAACAGTCACATATCTATATGGTTGACTTCAAACGGAAAGTGTAAATTAAGTAACTGGACTTCAACAACCAACTTTGCTTTGTTTCATGATTCACTGCTGAAAGGAAAGGGGGGGAGCATAGTGAGCATGTTAAACACATAAAAAAACAACGATTTAAATGTACATGAAGCCACATAGAAATAAATATATAATGTGTCTAAAACAAAATGTTTAGTACCTCAAACCTGGTGTGCTTCTACCCGCTCGGATTTTATTTATTTTGATTGACGCCCCTTGGATGCAACTCAGCGCCGCAGACACCCTTAAAATCTGTCCCCCCTTTAAAGAGAAACATTGAAAATGTGTTTTTTTAAATAATAAGCGACAACTATTACATTTAGTTCTTGCGATGCCATTTTAACATATTAAATGTTGAAACTTTAATGGGAGATATTAAACAAAAAGATTCGAAAATGAATACTCACCCCTTCCATTACACTTCCGTCCATTTCGAACGTAGTTGCGGCCATTTTCGCGAAAACCGAAAAATTGTTACGATGTATCAAAGTGCGCGTGATGAACGACGCGCGTATGGGAATAAAATAAAAGACTGAACGCGACTTTCACACTGTATGAAGTTAATATAAACCGGCAAATGAACACAAACAATGCCGCGATAAACGCGAACTTCTCAACAAAAGCTCTGGAACAAGGGAACTGTCCTTCAGGACTGAAACAAGAAATAAACTTAACGCGCAGTTGGGTTGATTTAAATAAATAAAGAATGACCCGACTTGCCCACAAATTAGAATTCAGCCAATTTCCTGGCAATACGATCACACTCTGGCAACTAGTCTTGCCAGTCACACTGCTATGGTGGACGAGCTTTGAGCATGCGCAGATGAGCGATGTCCGATTCGTGGATGAATCGTTCTATTGAAAGGGGACATTTCAGTGAATTGTATGAATCGGTTCACTACACCGCTCGGTTCATTCAAACATGACTTAGCGGTTTTCGAGTGAACTAATTGACTCATTGAACTGAGAACCGTCTCTTTGGAAAATGTCCGATTCGTAACGAACCGAGAACTGATGGATGAGCCGATCGTCATTTCGTCAGCAAAATGTTTTTGAAAACCCCTGATTTAACTGATTGAATTCTCTGACACATTTTATCATATGTGTATCATTATGGTATCATAATATGCATGTTTAATTTAAACAGACATGAAAAAATATATTTTAATATGAATTAAAACTGCTTAGTATGTTTTGTGGGTCATCTGAAATAAAATAAACTTTTAGTACATGGCACGGATTCTTTCTTTCTTTCTTTCTTTCTTTCTTTCTTTCTTTCTTTCTTTCTTTCTTTCTTTCTTTCATTTAATTGTTCTAATTGTAAAACGTTTTTTTTTAATTTATTATAAATATTCTCTGAAATATTTGCCCTTGGCCAAAAAGCTCTCTGATTGGGCAGTGGAGCGGGGCGTGAGTGTGACGCCATATCCGATTACACCAAATCGGTGGGGAAACATGGCGGCCGTCATCACTGTGCGGGCTCCATTCGCTTTTATGAGACGCTTGGTATGTTTTTACCTTTCATCTTTCACGCATCTTACAATTGCAATGACTTTTAAAGTCAACAGATGATATTTAGATGCTGTTCAGGCGCAAATCAGCGTCTGTATACGAATACAAAACTAAAGCGTCCGAGAAACTAGCAGCCTGCAGCCTGCAGTTATAAACAGCTGAAGCAGAAGAACTGGACATGCATGTGTGTGGATAGTTACCAATCTGTAAATGTTTACATTTAATTAAATGTAAACATGAAGCATTTATTCATAAATATTATTTGTGAATATGTATTAAATTATATGTGTAAAGTGTGTATAATAATATATTTAAAAAACTTGGTAAAAAGTTTGGAATAAATCAGATAAAAAAAATTTTGTGTGAAGTCCCTTATTAATATATTTGTCTCTTTGTAATATGTCTCTGTTAATATGTATTAAATAATTTAAGTAATAAATTAATAATTATATACACACAATTTTTTATATTTTTGAGAGTTTTACTTACAAGCTTCCAGCCTTACTACCAAGGCTGCATTTATTTCATCAAAAATCACAGGTTCAAATTTTAAAATATATTCCAATAGGAAACAGTTATTTGAAATCGTAATATTTCACAATTTTGCTGTTTTTACTGAATTTTTAATCAAATCAAATAAATGCAGCCTTGGTGAGCAGGAGAGGCAATTTGGAATTATTGTAATGGGTCACATGCAGCCTTTTCTTGAGATAATCACAGAAAAAATATAATAATAATAATTTGCAGCAATGGGTTTAAACATTTAGGCTTTCTGGTTTTTATTTATTTATTTTATTATTCTTTTCCTTTTTAGCATGGCATAATTTAAATCATGCAGCGCCACTGAGTTTAAATGTCACAAACATTGAAAAACTGACTGATTGTTTTTGTTCTGTCGTGTATAACAGGTCTCTTCACGCCTGCACAAGCACTGCTGCTCGAAGGTCCAGGCAGCTTGCCTTGTATACCGACCCCACTCATATTCCCTCATTGCTGGACAACAGCATCGGTTCTTTCGCACTAGCTATGGTGAGTTTTAACGTTTGTAATGAACCTCTCTGGGTTCCGAATTAACAAAATGTATTCATAATCACTTTATGCTGCTTATTGCAGTTGCAGCGAGGCCAATTTTGTCGTTCAAGCTCTCGGATATTGGGGAGGGAATTATGGAGGTCACTGTTAAAGAATGGTAAGTTTTATTTCTTTTTTGTTTTTTTGAACATACAAATATCTACCAGAAGAGGTCGCCATTATCTTTCTATCATCATCAGGTATGTAAAAGAGGGTGACAAAGTCTCTCAGTTCGACAGCATCTGTGAAGTCCAGAGTGACAAAGCATCTGTCACGATCACCAGCCGTTATGATGGAATAATTCGAAAACTCTACTATGATGTCGATTCCATTGCCCTTGTAGGCAAACCTCTTGTTGACATTGAAACGGACGCTGGTCAGGGTGAGTGTTGACGGTATTTTGTAAGTGCATGACTTTTAGTATTGAGTTATTTAGCTTTTCATCTGCGTTTGCAGTGGAAGGTCCTCAGGAGGATGTGGTAGAGACACCAGCAATGTCCCAAGAGGAACACACACACCAGGAGATCAAAGGTCACAAGACTCAGGCCACCCCTGCCGTCAGACGTTTAGCCATGGAGAATAATGTACGTTTTGGATTTCTCTTGCACCTAAACCACAGCTGTAGAGTGTGTGTGTGTGTGTGTGTAATATAAATATATATATATATATATATATATATCATGATTGAGTGGGTGTTTGAATCCAGATCATTATATATAATTATATTATTATATATTATATATAATGATCTGGATTCAAACACCCACACAATCATGATAAGGATTAAACCTTAACAACCTTTGACAAAATCACACCGGATCATTTAAATCTGTTCACGCTGTCCCTGAACCAGAGAAAGCAGTTGTCATGTATAGGTATAAAAACACTTTACAAACAGTCTTTTCAACATCACAGTTTGGTAATTTCTGTTACAAATATTAATGTTATCACAGAAGTACTTGGATAAAAGTTTATAGTTCAGAATCAGATATAAACACTGATGTCTACAGTAGCGATCAAAATAGAGCAAATCACCTTTTGAAAGTAACTTGGTGCTTCAAATAACAACTGTATCATTACATCGTTACGCCACTATGTGGCGAAAAGTGACTGTTAAAAAAAATGTATTTGTCATTGAATCGTTCATTCAAGAGATTTGTTCAAAAATGCAGATTCATCCAGTAATGAAACAAGTGAAGTCTTTATGAGTGAGTCATTGAATCATTCATTCAAAGCAATTTTGTAAAATGATTAATTAAAATAAAAAGTAAATAAATTTAAACAGACTCCAACAATGAAGTAAATTACATGTTATTTTGTTTAGTTGTCTGTTCAGAATCGTGATCTCTATTTAAAAAAAAAAAAAAAAAATTGTGATTCTCAATTTATTCAGAATCGTGCAGGAGTGCGTTTCCCGTACAATGACGTAATTCGCTGCTTCACTACCATAGTACAATGCGTTGAACAAATCAACTAGCTAGTCACGACTGTTTCCCGAAACCATATTGTCGTAAACCTGTCGTTCAGCCACGTTGGTGAATGATGTCACACAGGTGGTGAGTAATAACCACATAAGTTTGCGATGCAGTTTGCGAATGTTCATTTGAACTATGGTTTCAGGAAACACCAAATTACGATGGAACTTGCGATGTTAGTTGGCTAACGATGCTTTTGGGAAACGCACCCCAGCTTTATAGTTAAGGGAAGGAGGAGGTGGTTCAATGTAACATTAATGACAAAAATAAACATACCACATCATGAAGGATATATGCTGCATATAAACCTAATTAACAACAACATAAATGTCCCAGGCTTGGTCCTCTCTCGTCCTTCACTGGTGTCACTCCTCCTCTTATCCTTGTGGAGCTCCTCCTTGGGATTGAGAGCAGTGTCTCATAATTAATATTCGCTCCACCTGCCCTGCTCCCTCTCGGCCCTGCCCTGCTTTGCCACACACACATATATATATATATATATATATATATATAATCAGAAATATGACATTAGGAATATAAAAAAATATTTAATATAAACAGTAAATGCATTTAATTAAATAAATCAAACTCTGAGGTATAAAAGTCCTGCCCTAGATTATTTGTCACTGAATAATCAATTTTACCTGGAGCATTATGGGGTGATTTAAACTATATTTAGCAGTAAGTCACAGGGGTACATGCAGAAATCAAACAGAGCATGGCGTCAGCATTGGTGGGGGGTGGACTTTAGCCATTGTCATCAAGGGTCATAAACTCTTGCACAGGATGGGAAGTTGCTAGGCAGTGCAGTAACCCAATAAATCAAGGTCATGAGATGTAGCTAGAAAAATGGCTAGCCTGTCAGCGTCACATAGTTGGAGAAATTAGTGTTGTTGCTATGGCCACAAATAGGGGGCAGGATTTTTGTGCTGTTTCTCTGTAACAAAATAAAGGATTCTGTCTCAAAATCCTCACAGATCAAACTAAGCGAAGTTGTCGCCACTGGAAAAGATGGGCGCATTCTCAAAGAAGACATTCTGAACTTCATAGCCAGACAGACGGGGGCCATCTTACCCCCAGCACCCTTCCAGGAGATTTGTCCTCCCCCTCCTGCGTCTGTAGCACCTTCAATTCCAGCTGTGAAACCCAGAGAGAAGACAACTCCACCTAGTATACCTACTCCTGTGATCCCTAAACCTGTATTTACAGGCAAAGACCGCACTGAACCCATAAAAGGTTTGTTTGCTTGCCTGTTTTGATTTGTAAATTTGCTAAAATGTTTAAAATTTTTTTCTTTTAATTTTTTTTTTTTTACGAAGGCTTTCAGAAGGCGATGGTTAAGACGATGTCAGCAGCCCTAAAGATCCCTCACTTCGGTTACAAAGACGAAGTGGATCTGAGCCAGTTGGTCCGGTTGCGCTCCGAGCTGAAAGGCCTGGCTGAGTCACGAGGAGTGAAACTCAGCTACATGCCGTTTTTCATTAAGGTATGAAAGCGATTTTTGTGAGGAAAAACAACCTCCAATCAAACCTGGTGTTGATATCGGTATTTTCATCATCAACAGGCAGCGTCTCTCGGCCTCCTCCATTTTCCCATTCTTAACTCGTCTTTGGATGAAAACTGCACAAATATCACCTATAAGGTAATGATTCCATCTAAATAATGACATTTTGGATTAAATCGAGGTAGATCATTGACCACTGGTCTTTCTCCTCCAGGCTGCTCATAACATCGGACTGGCAATGGACACTAATCAAGGTCTTCTGGTTCCCAACGTGAAGAACGTACAGATGCTCAGTGTGTTCGAAATCGCAGTGGAGCTCAACCGCCTGCAGATGTTGGGAACATCGAGACAGTTGGGGACTGTCGACCTCACTGGGGGAACGTTCACGCTCTCGAACATTGGATCTGTATGTTGAGGGTTGAGGAAGAACATGGCTTGTTTCTTTATTTAGTGCTACTTCCATAGCTACACATGGAAATGACATAAACATTAACTTTGATGTTGATTTCCATTGTTTACTGACAGATTGGAGGAACCTACGCAGAGCCGGTCATATTACCACCAGAGGTTGCTATTGGTGCTCTTGGGAAGATCCAGGTGTGTAAAGTTTCATGCTAAAATTCCAATTTACATACAATTCAGCCTATGTAGTTTGCGAGATTAGGATTAGTGCATATCAACGCGTAATACTTTGGAAAACTTTGCGAAATATCCATTGTTAGCAATAACGATACAATAAAAAATTTACGATAATGTAGTATGTTACAATACTGGCATATTAATCTGCTACATCCTTAAGTATGCACTTTTCATACTAGCAATATAATGTCTTTTTTGTCATTGGATTCATTTGAACTTTTTTTTTATTATACACTGTCTACTATGGAAGCTTGTTTCCACCTCACAGTAAAAAAAAATTATGATAATTGTGACTTTTTACCTCTTTCTCGCAATTGCGAGTTTACATCTTTTTTTCTTTTCTTTTTTTTTCTCCCTCAGAATTGCGAGATATAAACTCGCAATTGCAACTTATACCCCCGGTTTCACAGACAAGGCTTAAGCTAGTCCTAGACTAAAATGCTTAATGTTTTTTTTTAAGGCAAGTTTATAAAAGATACTTAAAACGTCCTAATTGAACTAAGGCCTAATCATGGCTTAATCAAAGCCCTGTCTGTGAAACCAGGTCAGTATTTTGAGATATAAACTCAAAATTGCAAGTTATCTTACAATTTTGACTTCTTTTCTCACAATTGTGAGACATAAAATTGCAATTGCAAGTGATAAAGTCCAATTTTGAGGAAAAAAAACTTGGAATTATCTTAATCAACTTGAAATTACCTAAATTACCTTGGCTCCTTATGTAGGCAACACTAGCAGATGTTGCTATGTAGATATGCATAATTTTTGGCCAATAGCTGTGGCAGAATCACATGTATGCTTGGCCAATCCCATAATGCTTTGCAACATGGTCAGTTTAAAAAATCCAAAATGGCCAACAAAGCCAATATGACAGTTTTATTCACTCAGTATAGAAAAAGCTTAATAAAAGTAGTTCAACCTAGTTGATTTTACACAATATTTGTTATGCATTTTACCGCCTACTACAGTTTTGCGCAGTTAGCTTAGCAACATGCTAAAGTTAAACTAAGTTGAAATCAATTGTAAACAGTGCAACTTGTATAACCTGCGATATGACTTGTAGTTGCTGCCTATATAGAGCGTTCCAGATCAGTCACTTATGAGGTTCTAGTTCAATATGCAGCCTTAGTAGGCAGAAGACACCAAGACTAGGTTTTAGAAGGGAGCCATATTTTAAAGTGATATGTTCTTTTTGCATTCTCAGGTGCTGCCCCGGTTCAACCACAAGGGTGAGGTAGTGAAAGCACACATCATGAATGTGAGCTGGTCAGCCGACCACAGAATCATCGACGGAGCCACCATGTGTCGTTTTTCCAACCTGTGGAAATCATACCTGGAAAACCCTGCCTCCATGGTCCTGGATCTAAAATAGAAAGCACACTTTCTCCAAGCAGATCTAGGCATATGACTATATCCTGACACTAAAGATTTTTCGTTACTGGGCACTGAGCTGTTTGAGTCATTGGTCTCCATCATGACTGCGGCACATAAAAAACATTTCAGCAGTGTCATGAAGCTAATTGCTAACTGGTGTTTTGTTGTTGTGATTCTCTTCTCTTGTTGCCTTACAGACAAAAGATGTTACATCTACCAGAACGTATTGTGAATTGTTGAATGTTAGAGAATATGAATTTATTGTAGCAATATGAAAACGTACCCATGATCTTTTTTGTAAATTAACTTTCTACATACTGTAAAGTCTCCAATGGTGTTGCACAAGGGTTTTTAAAAATCAGCAATGAACATTAGTGATATTTGTTAGTGGGTAACCTCTTTAAAAAAAAAAAAATAATCTCATGAAAATGTAACAAATCAAATGAAAAAGAAATTATATTTCTAGAATTATTATTGTCATTTTAAAATATTACTATTCCTAAAAATCGACTTTACTTGATGCAAAATATAATTTCTTTTTTGGAATAAATTATGACTAGGACATGTTCTTGGTTCATGTTTTTTCAGTGCTGCTTCTCTTTCCAGTCATTGTTTTTAAAGGACAATGAAAGTATATGTGATTCAAACTATAACTGTGGGGAATCTGTACTGATACGTCCTCTCATCTTCTCTGGTGTGACAATTCTTGTTGGAGCATAATGTTCTGCCACTCATGAATAATGGGAGTTTCCTTAAGAGATTGTTGTGTAAGTGTGAATTTTGAAGGAAAGTTTTAATAAATTGTACATTTGAGAAACTGTTTGCAGACTGTAGATTTAAATGATAATACAGTTTATACTCAGTTATTATTCCATCTCATACATAGTGAACTCCAGAAGCTGGAATGAGCACAGCTGGTAAATCTTGTAGGATTTATGATCCTTAGACAGGTCAAACAGTGTATCAGTAGGGGGCGAAGCCTGTGTCTCATTCTCTGCTCAGTTTAAAGCCCAATGTCTCCATCCCTTCAGCACAAACTAAAAAGTTTTAGATGAGCATCTGTTACAGAAACAACATGCAGGTAAGATGTATACATATCTTAAAGATTTCCTTAGATGTCTTGAATATTAGTTTAATGTAACCGGATTAATTGTATTCTAAGTTTACTATAATAAATTAAATGTAATTTAAAATTAGTTTGGTGCAAATGAATGAATAGTCTGCAAACCTTGATTTAATCTGAACTAGTTGATTTTAAACAATAAATCAAGTAGATACATTAGAAGATAGTATTAGCAAAATAAGACCATAAATATTGGCAGAATTAGTATAAACTGGTCTTTAAAATCAAGGAAACTAATAAAAACTTATTTATTCTGTAATATGCATGTTTGGTTTTTTTATAAGGGAAAAAAAATACTATTATTCAGCAACGATGCATTAAATTATTCAAAAGTTTTTTTTACAAAATAAATGTCACGGTTTCAAAATTAATAATAATTAGAAATGTTTCTTGAGCAGCAAATCATCATATTAAAATGATTTCTGAAGGATCATGTGACACTGAAGACTGGAGTAATGATGCTGAAAATTTGGCTTTGCCATCACATAGATAAATTACACTTTAAAATATATTCAAATATAAAAACGGTTAATTTAAATTGTAATAAAATGGAGTATTTTCGATCAAATAAATACATAAATAAAAAGCCTAAGAAAAAAAATTAAAAGTAGATTTTTAACAAATAGATACTGTATATTGTGTGCCTTTTCATATGACAAATGAAAATAACATTTTTATATATTACACAAGAAAGAGAAGAAACAGTGGAAGGGACTCCAGGAGAAAAGCAAAAGCACCCTCAGAAGGAAAACATCCCAGGAAAACCCTCAGTTATCACTGATCCCCATCCAGAGGAGACGCAGCTCAACCTGGACGATGAAGAAGGAACCGAGAGACCAAAAGTTACCATCAGACAGAGACGAGCAGCTCATTCACTATCAGACCATCCCAGAAAGACGCTTTTCCCCTGACCGAGCACGTGAAATAATCAAACACATTGTTGATGAAAGACTCGAGACTGTGGAGTACAGCGGCACATGCGCGGTCATCTCCAAGGAACTGTCTGACTGCATTAAAACGGCTGTAAAGAAGCTGCTGTATGAGCGATATAAGCTGGTCTGTTTTGTAGCCATCGGGCAGCTGAAGGACTCCGTGGTGAATTGCTCCAGCAGAGCCGTCTGGAGTCCCACTGCAGACACATTCACTGAATATATCTATAAAAACAGATCCTTATTTGCGGTTTGCGTCTTGTTTGCAGTGTATAAAGAGTAGGCTTGCGTAATTGGTCAAATGTCACTTAAGTACAATTTTATATATGTTTATATTAGTGCTGTCAAATCGATTAATCGTGATTGATGGCATCTATATTTACAAACTTTTATGTTAGATGTGATTAACCGATTTGTGCTGAATTTTCAGCATCATTACTCCAGTCTTCATTGTCACATGACACTTAAAAAATCATTCTGATAGGCCTATGCTAATTCGGTGCTCAAGAAACACTTATTATCAATATCGAATACAGTGCTGCTTAATATTTTTGTGGAAACCATAATACATTTGTTTCAAGATTCTTTGAAAGCTCAAAAGAACATTTATTTGGAATAGAAATGTTTTCTATTATAAATGCCTTTACTGTCACTTTCATTAATTTAATGCATCCGGGCTGAATAAAAGTTTTTTATTCAGAGACCCCAAATGTACATATTACAGATCAGATGAGTTTTTACTCATTAATTTCACTGATTTTAGTAATACAAGATGACGTCAAATTATTGTTCATTTAAATTATAATAAAAAATAACGTTAAATCAAGATTTTTTTTATTATTTCTGCCAATATTTATTGTCTTATATTGCTAATACTATCTGCCATTGTATCTACTAATATGTTGAATATATTAAAAATAATGTATAAACATACAGTAGCTAAATAAAATGTTTGTTTGCCACTGGTTTTTTGCTATTAGAAATAGTATAGAAAAGGTGCAATTTGTTGTCAAATTCTTGCAGTGTGTTTGACTGCAATTGAAAATGAATCTGAAAAAACAAAAAAGATGAATATTTTATATTTATGGTGAGCTACCTGGATAATATACTCTGGAACATAAAATATTTCAGCTATAACATTAAAAACGGTGACCACAATTTTCAAATATAGACCTAACAGCGATGTTTTAATCAGGCTAATGTTGCTCTATTCTGGTGCGGTAAAGTATGTGAAAGCGGACAGCTGCTCTTGTGCCAGCTTTAACATGTGACCACACTATTCCCAGTGTTGTCTCCGGTTAAATATAGACACTGGCCGGAGTAACGCTTCAAGAGGGAAGACCAATGACAAACACTGACCATTAATTACTTTAAAGTCAGTTCTTTCAACACAGATCACACTTACTGGAATTGTCAGAGAAATTATACTATTGGTGCAGCATTGGTGACTAAAATTCTGCATATCAAATGGGCGCTAACTTGGTACAAACATGGTATATAGGAAGGACAATATGACCCAATGAGAGTGGTAAGCTAATGCATACTACACCTTTACTTTCTCACAGTTGCTTTTATGTCAGTCACAGCTTATGATATCCACAGTACTAATTCAAATGTGTCCTATCATATCAAATCCTAATGTTTATAGTTTTGCAGTGCATACACTTTTCCTGGCCGGTAAAATGGCTTATCTGCTGCCCTAGCACAATGTGCGTGTGAGGTGATATTTGGGGCTCTGTATTATCATGACGGGGGTCACGGTGTGCTGTGGGACAGTAAACTCCATCAAGGCTCTGTGGGAAACCAGGATAAAGAAAAGCAAAGATGAACTGAAGAAGGAGAGCGAGCAGAGAGACAGGAGAGCAGTGGGTAGGTACGTGCACTACTGTCAGGTATCCCATGGGAATCATAATGGTTCTTAATTAGTGGGTGGGTCGTGACCTAAAAAAGGGTTGCAGGTCTCTAAATGCAAATAATAACCATAAAATCAGGAATAGTTAGGATAACAAAATACTTTCAATCATCAAAGGTCAAGTGTCTAATTGAACCCCATGATTCACTTGTTACTTGGTAGAAACTACTCAGTGCCAAGACAGATGGCAAGTTGGCAACATGTAAAGGTGGATGACAGGACCTCATCCTCAAACACCAGAAGCTAAACTATGCAATGTTAAAAAACAAAAAGCAAACCATACATTAAATGTGGTTTTCGGGTTTGGTACTGTGTTGGATCGATGTCGACACTTGATGTCCAATGTAAAATCTTGGTCCTGAAGCAGTTGAGAACTATTTCACAGACTGTTCTTTTGTCTATCCAAAAACTGTCATCACCATTAAATTAGTATTTAGAATGTTTTTTTAAAAGTTCAAAATCTTTGGCGTAGGTTAACAGGTGCCTGGGAGGATCGTATCACTTTGGCCAAGCTAAAGGAAAAAGTTGTGACTGAGGAAGGACGTGTCATCCTGCGGATTGAAAAGGAGGAGTGGAAGGTAAGGCTCCATGTGATTTGTACTTTGTGAGTTTGAGCTCACTTTCATATTAGAAGTCAGTCAGTAAACAATGCTGTTATCTAGAGAGGAATGTCCACAAAGGTCTTGTCCCAAAGGGGTGGTCAAAGGACTTCGGCACTCTCGGCAGGGGTGTCATATCTTGCTCCTGGAGGGCCACATTACTGCAGAGGTGACATTCAGTCTGCTCCAAAACCCCTGCTTGGAGGTTTCAAGTAATCCTGAAGACATTAACTAGTTGGTTCAGGTGTTTAATTAAGGTTGGAGCTAAAGTTTTCAGGATTATTATCATCCAATATTTCAAGATTAAGTGTGTAATTTGGGACAGGACTTTGGGCTCCTGCTTCTGGAGGGCCAAGTTCCTGCAGAGTTTAGCTTTAAACTGCTCCAACATGCCTGCCTGGACACATCTTGTTGACGTCAGGATTCATCGATCTGCCCCCGGGTTCAGAGGTCGAATGTCCGACTTCGAGTGGCTTTCCAGACATTAGGTGACATTCCAAGTAGGTTGTGGGAAAAATCCAAATTCTGGAATGTCTGGAATGCAGCATAAACTCTAGAGGATAATGGCCCTCCAGGATCAGGATTGGACTCCACTTAGGGCAAAGATTCTGAAAGAGTTAAAACTTTTAATTGTCCAAGAACAATAAATATTTACTGATAGGCTATATCAGTCTAATGTCTTCAATGAAAAATAAAAAAATGGGAGCGTCTGGTTCTCACTTTTGGCACCTTGACCCTTTCGGCAGACTCTTCCTCCAGTCCTGGTCCAACTCTCACAGATTCAAGAATGGCAGTTACACCGAATAGGACTTCAAAGAATCCCACGGTTCATCTCAAGCTTTGAGAGTCTCATAGTCTTGGACTTGTCTCGTAATTCAGTCACAGAGATTCCCAAAGAGATTGGTTAGTAAAAAAATAGGTGGAACCTGTACAAACTTTGATGAATTTCTTGAGTCAAAGTAACTCTCAGATATGCTCTTATAACTAACAGGCAAACTAACTCGGTTAAGAGAGCTGTTGTTGAGCTATAACAGAGTGAGCTATGTACCAGAAGAACTTGGTTGTTGTGAAAATCTGGAAAAACTGGAACTTGCAATGAATCGAGATCTGGATGAGCTGCCCACTGAGGTATTAATAACACTGATACACCACATATTTTGTCTATATATCCCTATACATACCCGTCACCTGTATTTACTTAATCTGAATTTCCTTAGCTTAGCAATCTAAAGAAGCTGTATCACTTGGACCTCTCCATGAATCAATTCACCACCATTCCAGATTGTGTGGTCAACCTTCCTTCTCTCGAGTGGCTAGACATGGGCAGCAACAGGTTGGAGAGTTTGCCAGACGATATTCACAGGTAAAATACTATTTTGTCTGTCAATGACTAAAAAAAAACAAGACTTTGTTAAGGATCTGATGACCTTTATGTCATGTTTTAATCTAGAATGGAGAAACTTCACACCCTATGGCTCCCGAGAAATGAACTAGAGTACCTGCCAGACAATATCAGTCGCATGCAAAGCCTGGACACACTAGTTCTGAGCAAAAATAAACTACGAGACATTCCTCCGCTTATGGAGGGGATGAGTAACCTCAGGTAAGCACAAGTATTTTGTTTAATTTGTAGAACGTTATTGGCGACCAATAAAAAGCTTCATGAAAGCAAAACAGCGATTCTATAGGAACGACTAAAGCCCAAAACATCACACAAGTATGCATATTTTTTGAGTTGCAACACATTGGCAAAGCATTCATGTCTACATACTTGCATATTTTGCCAATTATTATGATTACTAAGCTTAACATGCTCATTCTGCAGGTTTGTGAATTTCCGAGACAATCCTTTGACATATGATGTGACGCTTCCTGATTTAAAAGAGGATGTAGATGAGGAAGAAAATGACAGGGAGATGTTTGGTCGCGAGTTTATGCACTACTACATCCAAGAGGCCCGGAAAAGAGGTTATGCCGTACTCAATATGTATTGTGTGCAAAACTTGTAGCAGAACTTTATTATAAAACTTTACATAAATAAAACAGAACTGGAATTAAAGCCTTTAGAGCCTCTTAATGACCAGCCTTTGTGTTAAATATCTATTGCAGGATCCCAAACTTTCATGTCAGTGCTAAATGTGACGCTTGACAGCGTGTCTGAGACAGCATCGTCTTTGTGACTTGCATGCTGGCTTCTGTCTGCTCATCTGCCTTTTGGCCTGATCCTCCGGTCCATCGTGTCAAGTTTTGTCCACCCAAGTCCTGTGAAGAGCACTTCTTTCTTTTAAATGTTTTGTTGTTTGTCATTTGTTGGAGTTGCTTCTTCCTGCTAGTATGTCATTACTAATGTTTGTGGATGAACTAAAATAAAAAAAAATCCATAAACATGATCAAATAAAATGAAGCATATGTGTCCTGCACTCTTGATTGTTTGTCTTAAGAAGGCTGTTTAGATTTATCTCGAATGGCAGTTAGTAACACATTCTCCAATGACACATCTCTGCTTGTGTAGTATCTCAGACTGGTTTCAAAGCCTTTTTGCTGGAGGTAATACACTCTTCCGTGGTCAATCAGATGCTTACAAAGCCGCCCGATCTGTTCGCGATCTTCAACTGACATCAAACTGCAAGAAGAAATGTTTACAAATGAAATCGTGACCTTAACATAAAACTTATTGGTTGAGAAAACTCAGCAGAAAACTCACCCGTTGAAGGTATCTGGCATAGCTTCCTCGCTCATCTCATGTTCCTCCTCTTCATCTGTTTTAAGTTCAGTTGTTTTTTCTGTTGTCTTGGAGCTGAATTTTCTCATCCCGCAAGTGGCCCAGCTCGACATGCGCTGAAAAGCAGCAAACTCTTCTGGTCCAAGACCTTTCTGCCTGAAGAAATCTTTTCCTACGTAGTGTCTCCAGTCACAACGGTGGTGGCAGCAAAGAGCGATGGCCAGTCCTGACACTATGAGCTCTTCACCAGTTTCCCCGTCTTCGGTTAAGGGAACGGGCTTTATATCATCACCAGTACCCTCTGTCTGATTAAGTTTTACACGCTTTTTTGGAGGGTCTTCATCTTTGTCAATGCAGTTGTGCTCAAATAAACACCGAAGGGCCAGATCTGTGGAGATAAGTTGACACTACATCAATCTTGCAGTACTGATACCATGATGACGTTTATGAAGTTTACTGAATTCTAGTCTACCAGTTGCTGCACCACAGAGGTGCTTCCCAACACCAATAACAGGAAGTCCTTTTTCTCTCAGGAGAGGAACTTTTCCTGAAAGGAACAAGGAGGAAATATTATTTATGAGAAGATCAAATTTAAAAAAAAAAAAAAAAACACGAAACAATTTATATTATTAGTGTATTAACACCTTAAGAACCAGTTTTAGAAGCTTACTTACGTAAATCAAGGTGCTGAATATCAACCTGAAGCCTATCAAAAGTCGAGTCTGCATTTTTGTGCTTGCCATCTACCTTAAAAACACATCAAATTCAAATTTAACCTCACTTTCGAGCAGAAAGAACAATATTTTTTCTGTAATTGAGGAAAGGATAGCTTCATGCAAAAGATACCACACCTTAAAGCGAGTACTGGACCTTTCCACAAGTAAAAAATGGACATTTTCAGCTGCTTTAAGAGCAATGTGAATCCAATGGGACAATTTTCCCTTCCCTGCCCCAAACTCTATGTAGCATCTGTTTGGGCTGAGCAGTTCCAAACCCTCCATGTTTCCAAGGATCGAGGCCTGTGAAATCAGATATTATGAACACTGTTAAAAATAAAGGCCATTTATATAGAGCAAGGATGGGCAACTTTTGTCCTGGAGGGCCACTGTCCTGCAGAGTTTAGCTCCAACCTCTAATCAAACACACCGGAACAAGCTAATCAACGTCTTAGGATTACTAGGGCTGCATTTAATGCTGCATTCATGTGTTATCGGAAATGTCCTACTTCCCACTTCTGAAGTCGTGATTACAAGCTCGTCTAGCTCATCTATTAAAGTGCTCTGTTGTCGGAAAGAACAAGAATCACGGAGGACGCCAGATTTATTCTTGCCTATTTATTGGGAAACATGGGTATCAAAATTATCCCCAAGGTTCCCAGTGGTAAATACAACTCGAGAAGGTGTTCATGTCCAATTTTTAACTAGGAAATATTTACGATAATTCCAAAAGCATAAGTCCATTTTTTATGCCCTTCCCTCCATTTTCTTCACTCGGATGTACGTCATTGCTTACGTTGCATGAGTGCCCACTACTGGAACCCCTAAGCCCTTGATCACTTGGAATCCACAATGGAGCTGATTTATTATTTACAGTTTTTTTCCTTATGAATTTGTTTACACACTATTCTATAGACCTGTATGTATGCTTAGGCTGTTGGAGTAAATATAAAAAAATTACACAATCACAAAAATGATAACAATACTATAAACTAGGCTATATGTATGTATATGTGTAAAAAAACAGCCAAATGCCAAAATAACTCCAATATAACTCCAATAGCATACACATATTGTGTACCCCACACAATATGTGTATGATATATGGTAAATTAAGTTGCATTGTGGTCTATGAATCTGCCTGAAGTGTACATATTAAGCAGACTTACTATCTCGGTCAAAATCAAGGGGTCGAGGGTCTGTCCAAATAAACTTCCCTCGCCCACTTGATGAAGTTGAACGCACTTCAAAATGGCAGCGGCGATTCCCCCAAGGGAAAGCGCTTAGGGAAGTTTGCAAGTGTATGTCTAAAAGTGAAGTTAAGCACAGCCTAGAAAGCTAGCGGCAGGTGAGGTTATCATCAGGGTTGGAAGGAAACTCTGCAGTACAGTGGCCCTCCAGGACTGAAGTTGCCCACCCCTGATATAGAGTATGTATAGTTTGGCAGTTCTGGAATGCTTTACCTGTTGTTTGAGGTGTTTAAAAGCAGAATCTCCATTCTTTGGATCATTTAGAGGCTCATGTAGAGCAGAATGTGAGAGTGTTTTTTCAACGAGTTTGGTATTTAGTCCTGAGGAAAACAGATTACAATCTCTCACAATGACATTAAACCCTCCAACATCAAAGCCACTTATTTTTATTTTACCATATTTGTTCATAATGTCTTTTGGGATCTAATTAATGTGTAACAAACAGATTTAATAGTCATGTGATAAAATGTGACAGCTGCGTACCATGTAATGCAGTTTTGAGTTTCACAATCAACTCATCCATTTCCTCTTTGGATCGATCAGCAATGGAAATCTACATTAACACATCAGTATTAAGCACATATCTTCTTTAAAGCCATGAAATTTAGATATATGCTCTCATAGACAGTATGATCACCTCTTCTATGGTTTCGTCTTCACTTTCACACCCAGCATTGATGTCCTTCACATAATAAATCTAATACAAATCAAACATAGCAGTCATTAGCACAAGAACTGTACTATGAAATTCAAGAAAAAAAGAAAAATAATGTACTCTTGAGAGATAAGAGGAGGTTGAGTTATTCATACGTACAGGTTTTGGTTTTTCCTTGGAATTACATTTCTTCAGGTGTTTAGCCAAATTATCTTTAAATACAGTGCTGTTTAAAACAGGAGAGGTAGTTTTTGAATATAACATAAAAAGTTCTACATCTACCATAAGACATGGGACAAAACTCTTTTATGCAACATTACTACTATATGCATACAGAAGGATATAGAGATTCATTTTTACAATACACTCTTTTAGGTTTCATAGCTGTCATTTATGTCAACACATATTAATGAAAACATAATATGTTAAAATAATACACACACACATTATATATATATATATATATATATTATATATATATATATATATATATATATATATATATATTTATTATAACACAGTAACATTTTCTTTAGGTGGAGCTAAAAATCAGTTTTACACCAGTCATAATTCATTCATTCACTTCTAGATTTGTCAATATTCATATTAAATATTTTACACATGATTTTAAATGATTTATTCAACTTCGAGCCAGCTGTAATATTTCTTTATGCATCAATCTGAAGCTCTGGAATGATTTCTTTGATTCAGTTTGGACAGAGTTAACTACTCCACTTTCATACTTCTGACTACAGAAACCTCTCCAAACTTTTAAGAAGAGTTAAAGTCTTACTGTTTAGGGTCCAAAGGACAAGGGATTCGTTTTTTCTCACTCTCTTCGCCCTATAGAAAAAGACAAAAGTTTATGCAAACAGTTACTAATTTGATCAACTAGCATTAATGGGGACAGGATAAGTAGAAGCGCATCCATTCAGAACAGGATAACATGGACATTATAACGTATTTTCATTAACATACAGCATTTGCATGTTCCCCGCAGAAGGTTTTCCCCCTTCCAACAATCATCTTGCAGTATCGTTTCTTTTTTACTACATAAAAAGCACATCGTCCAGGTAAAGGAGCTAACACGCCGTCCGCTGTGGACCCCTCCATACTGATGACGCAACTAACTTCTGCAAGACTTTTCAAAATAAGAGACATTAACGACAGAGATGATAACGTATAAAAATGTATGTTTGTAAAATGTTATTTATTATTAGTAGTAGTACCATTAGTAGTAGTAACAGTAGCAGTAGTAGTAGACTTTTATTGTACCTGTTAACTGTCATTATCGAAACCGGAAGTGCATCGTCATCATGCGTGTTGTCAGTCAGCTGTTCATTTACTTGCTGCCGTGTGATGATAGTTGTGTTTGCGTTTATTTCGCGAGCGGTGGCACGCGCACATTCTGTGTGTAGATGCACAACAGATTGTAATATGTTTATTTAAGATGCTTGTAAAGAACTTTGCACTCTTAGGAAAGATTCACATGTGTGAGTTACATAAACAGGAAGCGTGCATCACATGCTTTGTCAAATCTATGATAAAGCACAATTTATGGCAGCCTTTTTTTTAATGTATTTATTTATTTTTATTCTGGAGTGACTCTGGATTAGGGATGTTAGCGTGTCTCGAACCTCAAGTCATGCTTTAACTTTCAGAACTTTCAGGCAAGTCTTCTTTATATATATATATTTTTTTTAAAGCAACATATTTTGAACATAGGTAAATATAATTCTGATAAGATTCTAATAAGTTACCTTTGAAATTTTTAGAAAGTTTTGTTTGGATTATTTGACTTATTAAAAAACGTTGATTTATATTTAATATATTTTAATTTTATTATGCTGCTTTGCATATATCTCCAACTATTTTTGACTGCAGCTCATGGCCAAATTCTCACCTAATTTTTTAAGTCATAAGTGATAAACCCACATCCTGCTGACAAGATCTCCAATGTTCCAATCTCAATGAACTCAAAGACTAGTTTTTCAAATCTTTTTTTAAAGGGCTACCTAGTGGCTACCTAGTTTTATCGTTTAAGTCTCAATTGTCTTTACTACTTAAAAGGATATGAAGCAATAACATGAAGATGGGTTGATCAAGTTGAACCCTCCTGGTGATGTTTTGCCCTGACAAGTTTGTGCCCAGACTTGAGAAGTCTAGAAAGTCACAGGACAGTGAAATTATTTTGTACAGTCTACTTTAACTTTGTTCTTTAATCACGTACGGTAAGAGTTTATCTTCCCTCACAAAAGCACTGTGCATTCATATCTTTGTGGTGTAAAAAAAAAAAAGTTACCTTAGTTTTTTCAATTTGATGCATGTAATTTTCTTAGAAACACAACCATATTATCTTTATATGTCAATCCCCACTTTTATTCGGTGGTTTAGACCTAGTTTGGTTCATAAATAAACTACTTGTTTCCTTTAGGCTACTGACCTACATTCAACACAAAGAAAGCTTTATGGTTTACCAAATGGTTATTGCATTAAAAGTGACGTTGCTAATCTGCATACAAAGACATTTTTTTGTGCTTGCTTGGTTCAGTGTAGGTAACGTCTTAACTCTGTAAAGCCTGACATATGAAATGATAGTCTGAAAAAAAAAATATATATATATATATATATTTGTTTTTAAATGGAAGAGTTTATTGAAGAAAAAGAAAATCATATTTGATACTTCAAACCGTCTTTTATGGTTCATTCATTCTCCTGCCTATATCATACTATATTAAGTTCATATGTATGATATAGGTAGGAGATATATGGAGCTCATCTTGTTTCCGCCATGGGATAAAAAATAAAAAAAATTCCTTAAAGCACTATGTATTAAATGTGCTTTATAAATAATCCTGCCTTGCCCATGTACATAAAATGCATATATATATATATATATATATATCAGTTGTCGCTCAATATCTTCTAATAATTATTATTTGTATTTTTGTATTTTGGATGATGTCGGTTCACGTTGCTGCTGTTTTTTATGAAAATTCCTGCTTATCAAAGCGATGTCATGTGCTTGTTTTTCCACCAAACTGAACAAAGAAATCACATGGCAGCCATTTCAAAGAATTCATCCTCACAATTTTCTGTTAGCACAAAGAAAAATTTCACAACATCTTCAGTATTGAATGACTTTCTGACTGTTGTTCCAGATATAATTTCTCACAGTCCTGCTCTTCTTCACACTTACTGGTTCAGATTTATAGTTTGTAATGCTTTTTTGTTTGTTTTGTTGGTTAAGCCATGGAGGAGCTGGACCCAGAGGAGCAGTTCCTCAGGGATGCCAGGAATGGAAACCTAGAAGGTATCCAGAGGCTTTTGATGTCCAAGATAAAGGAAGAGGCCAAGATCGACATCAACTGCAAGGGTAGAACACGCCATTAGGTTTCCAATGACCACTCATAACTCTCTAGATATTTTTGAGTACTTCTAATAGCATTGCATTGTTTCAGGCAAGAGCAAATCAAATCATGGCTGGACGCCTCTTCATCTGGCCAGTTACTTTGGACACAAGGATGTTGTTGAGGAATTACTGAAGGTATTTTGATATAACACACATTCTGTGTATCATATATGTGTATGTTTATGAGAAGAATTAGGTTGGAGGAATGGCTTTGCGAGAGTGTCTGATTTTAGCTCTTCTGTGCTTCCTGCAGGCTGGAGCAGATGCTAATTTGCCAAATAATGTCGGAGACACGGCGCTCCATAAAGCGGCATTCACAGGGAGAAAAGTATGTATTACTGGTATCATATATCGTCATGCACTGAGACTATAAGCTAGAGATTGAGTGATATTTGTTTATTTGATGGATAAATGGCCCCATTTGGGGGTTTCTTGAAGAAAAGCACCCAACAGTGGAATTTAAAGGAGTAAAAATGCAAAAAAAGGTGTTTACATTGATGAAGGTAGACAGACGAAATGTTTGCACTGTTTTTTTTAAATGTCCTGTTTATACTTAATAAACCTGTCTTTAGAGTGCAGACCTTTTTTGCATTTTTATCTACTGAAACAGGTCTCAGCACCTAATTAGCTGGGAGAGTGTGGTGAGAGCTTTGATTGGAGAATTCAAAGGAGTTCAAATACTTTAGGTTAAGAAATGTATTTAGTGTATGTTTCTGCATTATTATAAACACTGTACTGCTAAAAAAAAATGTTTTAAATGTGTAGCTTTACAATTAGGCCACCCAAAATAAAGATGGAAAATAAACCTTTCAGATCGCAAAACAACTTAAACTATATAAATATAAATACATATAAATTGCATAAATGGCATAAATATAATGACAGAAACAACAACAATAATAATAATAATTATTAATAAAATAAAATGGTTTATTATTAATTATGATGTATTTTATAATTAGGTATAATATTTTTTATTCATAATTAATATTTCAATTTATTATGGTAATGAAATTAGTAATATTCTAATTATTAATTAAATACAAATAATGAATATTATGTTTTTTATTGACTAACAACTTGACAAATATAATGGCATAAAAAATGGTAATAGTAATTATTAATAAAACAATTTATTACTATATTATTATTATACATTTTATAATTACATTAATAGTAATTTTATTAATTTTTACTATTTATTATTATTATTATACAATGGTTTTATCAACTTATTTAATATTACAATTTATTATTATTATGCAATGACTAATATTATAATTATGAATAACATACTCTTGAATATTGCATTTTTATTGACAAAACTTGGCATAAATATAATAGCAGAACAAAAATGGTAATAATTTTTTATAAAACAATTTATTATTATTATTATTATTATACATTTTATAATTACATTAATAGTAATTGTATTAATTATTACTATTATTATTATACAATTAGTAATATTCTAATTATTAATTAAATACTAATAAATTATATGGTTTTTATTGACTTATTTAATTATTATTAATATTACAATTTATTATTAGTAGTAGTATGCAATGAGTAGTATTCTAATTATTAATAAAATACTCATGAATATAACATTTTTATTGACTTTGACAAAACAACTTGGCATAAATATAATGTCATAACAATGGTAATAATTATTATTAATAAAACAATGTATTATTGTATATTATTATACATTTTATAATTACAGTATCATTTATTATATAATTAATAATATGTTAATTATTAATAAAATATTCATAATGAATATAATTTTTTTTACCGACATAACTACTCATCTGAATGCTGAATACTGATTGGATGGGTTGGACTCTGAATACTAACTGAATGCTGAATTCTGATTTTGCTGTTTAGGAGGTTGTAATGTTGCTTCTTCAATATGACGCTTGTCCTTCTGTCATCAATGGGACGGCACAGATACCTAAAGATGTTACCCAGAGTGCTGAGATTAAAAGCATGTTGGAGGGTAAGCGTGCTGAAATTGCATGAAAATGTCCCTCTACTAAGTGTACTGAAGGTGCTTTGGATAAAATCTGCAGAGTGATTACTTTTGTTACTAAATTATTACTGATAATGTTTTAATAACTAGCTGCGGAGAGGACTGAAGAGAGGAAGCTAGAGGAGCAGCTCTTGGAGGCGGCGCGGGAAGGAACCATATTGACCCTCACAAGACTGGTAACCTTTGCATAACCATTTTAAAGACGTCTACATCATTTAATGGTAGCACCTTATGTTACAGTCCTGTTCCCCATGTACTTATTACAGTAAATACAATAACTGGGTAATAACTAGGTACTAACCCTGAACCAACTCCTAAACCTAAACACATACTGTAAAATAAAGTGCAATCGATTAACCATTGTTTAAACATTGATAATAACGTCTCTTGTTACTCGTGTAGCTAAACATGAAGAAACCCCCGAACATAAACTGCACGGACCTGCTGGGAAACACGCCGCTGCATTGCGCCGCATACAGGGGTCAGAAACAGTGTGCCATCAAACTCCTGCAGCACAAGGCCAACCCTAACATCAAAAACCAAAATGGTAATGAGCTCGAACTTATTTTAACATTATTTTTAAAACATTTAAAGCTGTTTTCATGTCAATATATGCTCAATTTCCTGTGCAATTCTGTACATGTTTTTATTGTTTCAGTTTTTTTTTACTGTCATGGTCCCATTTTCTTTACCATTTCAGTACGTCATATTTGTTTTCAGATCAGACTGTTTTTGACTTGGCTAACGATGTGGAAATGAAGCAGATCATTGCAGGAAATGTTATGAAAGTAGGTTGGTTTAACTGGACAGTTCTGATGTAAGAGTGTAACAAATGCAATATTTTTGTAATAACTTGTGATATGTTTCGAAAAAACCTTTTCCATCACCATATATCTTAACACTGATATTTAGCATAATTTACACTCATTTACGATGTTGTGAATTTGGTTTCATTGTCAAAATACTTTGATCCTACAGGGCATGACGCAAAATGTTAAAACATTCGAGGGGCCTCTTTGGAAGGTATGCTATATCAAAACCTATAGTATATACACACACACACACACACATATATATATAATTCTTTCTAGATTTAGTATTTATTCGTTCTGTATTATTTATTAATTCATTCTGTATTTATTATTTATTTATTTTTTTCTGTCTGTATTTATTTTATTTATGCTTTCTGCATTGATTTATTATTTCTGTATTTATTTATTCTTTCTGTATTTGCTTATTTTTTGTATTTATTTATTCTTTCTGAAATAAAATCTTTCTTATTTCTATTTTTGTTATTATTTATTCTTTATATTGATTTATTTCTATTTTTTAATTTTTTTTGTTATTTATTCTTTTTTTATTTATTTATTCTTATTATTTATTTTTTCTGTATTTAATTTTTTTTTTGTCATAGTTATTTATTTTTAAAATTTTTCTTCATTTTATTCTTTCTTTTTTGTTCTTATATTTTCTTTATTGAATTTATTGTTGCAGAGCTCAAGGTTCTTTGGCTGGCGCTCCTACTGGGTAGTTCTTCAAGATGGAGTCTTGTCATGGTACCCTAAACAGTGAGTATCCGCCTCTATTCCCAAAATGTAATGCTATAATTTAAAGAAATTTTATTATATAATAAAATTCATTGATAGCAAAATTGCTGAAATTAAAGACGTATTTTGCAGCACTTTTTTTTTTTTTTTATATGGTAAATTTTCATCCTTTTTTAACTCCTCAAGGTCAGATGTAGATTCAAGCTCACGCCGGCAAGGTTGCAAACCGTTAACACAAGCACAGTGCATGGTAAGATTTATTTTATGATTTATTATAAGATGCCAATTTATGTTTTGTGGGATTTTGAACAGGACTTGCAAAACTACGGAGCCCTGGACATGACATGCAGTAAAAAAAAATAGTAGGCTAAATTGTGCACACGATTTACTAATTCGTTCCCTCGATTTACTAAAACGTGCGCACGATTTAGTATTTCGTTAAATTATGCACATGATTTATAAATTGAGGGAATGAATTAGTAAGTCGTGCGCACAATTTAATTTTTTTCTTGCATGTCATGTGCGGGGCTCCGTACAAAACAGCTTTTCTTTGCAACTTTCAGATTAAGGCGAAAGATAGCTGCTATTTCACTGTCAAATGCTTTGACGACAGTGTTCACCATTTCAAAGTGTCACAGAAGAACAACCCCGAAGCCACCAGAAAAGTGAGATTCCTTTCTGCTCCTTCTTTTAATCTAGAGCAGGATGCATAATGTAAGCTTGTGTGAATGTGTGTTATTTTTCAGAGGTGGCTGGAGGCCATAGAGGAACATTCAGCCTTTAGCACACATTACTGCTCACAGGACCCAGAGAGCGAGGAAGAGGAAGACGACGTTGTGTCTTTAAATGAGCTTTCTGACTCACTTCAGGTGAGAAATGATCTGCGTCTTTTATCTTAAAATTTTTGATAAAATGCACGTGACCGCCCTTTCTTCCTCTTCTACGAGGAAACTTCTGTTCCAAAACCTTAATAGGTTGTATTTTTTTACAGAAATTATGACAAAGATAACTGGCAGAGAAAACTATATTTAGTTAGAAAAAAATATTTTAATAAAAATAAAAATGAGAGTATACAAGGGTGTGTGTGTGTGTGTATAAATATATGTTTGTATCCACCTTATTCCTGACGAGCCTACTGCATTTTGAATTATGGGTGTCACTTAGGGTTAAAGGAACTTCCATTCAAAAAGACTGAAACAAATCATTTCAAATCATTAGGTCGCTCTAAAAATAAAGCTTATTTGTCAGTTTTCCTTCTTGTTTTATTTTCAGACTTCATGAGAATAACGTAACACTTGGTATTTTAATGTGACAAGATTATTTAGTTGTAAGAGCACTTTTCAGTCGCTGCATTCTTTTCCCCATGATTGTTTTCTTTTTTTCCTTTGCATTCCGCTGTAATAGTAGCCTATGAAAAAGGACAACATATACTGCACATTTGTGGTCTGTTCTCCCAATTTAATTTACGATAATAATTCACTGGAATGCACAAATCTCTTGGTTTTTCTTCTCAAGTCCTCACATCTCTTTCCAGGTTTGTTTTCACAGGTAAATACAATTTATTATCTGTCAAAGTGACAGAAATCACTTTGAAATAGTATCACGCAATGCTGAAGTTGATGAACATTTTTGATTAATGCAACGTATGTTACATAATACAGATTTATATTACTACAATGATATTTAACCCATCTGTTATTGCTATGGAAAGAATTGTGCTTTTGGGGTTATTCATGGTCTGTTGAAAGTACCTTGTTGATGCTTTTACACTTTTAAATGTCCTCTTAATGTTCAATGGTTGAAGGGTGAGTAGATGGCATCTTATTGTATGTTAAGAAACGTATTATTGTGTTCATAGAGCGTGCCTTTCACTGATTGTTTACAGCTTAATGGAAGCACCCATAATATATATATATATATATTTCTCACCCGTGTGTGTATGTATATGTATACAGTGTGTGTATATATATATATATATATATATATATATATATGCAGGACATGTTGAAGAGACAACAAAATAAATTCTTGTTTTGTTGGTACAAGCAACCTCAAAAAATGTTTGTATATTTAAAAAATTTTAGTTAATTTAAAATAAAAAAGTTGTTTAAATTATTAATTTTATTGTTTTATTTTTACTATATTAAATAATAATAAAAAAGAACTATAAATAGATATTGTCTCATGCTCATATATTTCTGCAGTACAAGGAAAATGAATTCTGACTTCCCTTTTTCGCTCTAACCGCAGAAAGTGGTAAAGTTGACTAACACATAAATTCTCTTACTGTCACTTTTCTCTTTCTCGATATCCTTTTTTTTTTTTTGGTCTTGTTCCTCTTTGGTTTGGCAGCGGGCAGAGTTGTGCCATCAGAGACTGGAGACGGAGATGTTGGTCCTCCTGTCCATGGTGAAAGAAAATGGCCTGGTGGAACGTAAGAGCTTAAATTATCTGCTGCATTTGATTGGCCGAAACTGCATATGGATATCTGTATTTTTAAAGCCACAGTGCTTTTTTATATTCTTGCAGGATTGCCTGTGACAGTTGTTCAGAAGCTGAAGGAGGTCTGCGAAGCCTCCAGTGAAACCTGCTCCTCACTGCACCAGTGCCTGGGGCTTTTTTCCACACAGGAAGGAGTATGTATCACCTGCGCTGCACATGCCCATTGAGTGCTTTAGTGCTGCCCACTTTTTCAGAATTATTTTTGTATTCATTTTTTAATAGTGATTATAATAAAGTCTTTATCAAAGTGTTATTAGCCATGAACCAAGCCAACCAGTTACGAGGTGAATCACAACACTGCAAGGTTTTATTTGAAGCAAAAAAGTATTGGAAATCGAATGAAAAGACAAAGGCACATCTGCATCTATAACTGCATCTATAACGGCTTTAGTGAGGGAAAGAACTGCAATCCCATGAAGCATTGGGGATGACGTATATATAAAAATATTGAAGTATTTTGAGAGTGTAGGGAGATCAACTCTATTACGTAATTTGTGGCGCTTCATGGGAGTGGGCGGAGCTAAAGAGCTCTTTTGGCGGGTTTTGCTTATAGCGTCTCTGATTGGTGGAATTTTCTGTACAGCAGCATGGGTGATGTAGTTTTCACCACAAATTCTGCTGTTAAACATGATTATATTTATTTTAAAAATAAATAAAACAGATGGCTTCAACAAAAGCATATACCATTGCTTCAAAACCTGGGAGCTCACAAGCAGCCTGTCTTTAAAAGTTTATAAATTATCGTCAAAAATCAATTTCACTATGTAGAAAATGAATGGCTCATGATTCATTTGAGCCTTGGTGCTCACTTGGACTACACAGGTTCGAATTCAGTCTTTCATTTTTAGGTCCAATTTACTATATTTGTCAAATAAAGAGGCTAAAACCCCAAAATAACATTTAAAAAAGAAAAAAACTGCAGGTCAAAATTGTTGTTAATGATCACAAGTAAATCTAAAGTATAAAACATGAGCATGGGTGTGGTTTCCTTGTATGTGACACGCTAAGGGTTATTCATCAAGGGCATTAATGTCTGCTTTTAGGCAGGCAAGATATGTGAAATGTGCCAGATTATATTCCACAATGAGTTTCTTTGCATAGTGGATTTCTAAGTGTGTGTGTTTGTGTCCAGGCACGCAGTTTGAAACTGGAACATGAGGTCGAGAAGAATAAAATCTTGTCAGAGGCTCTGCAGACACTGGCTACTGAACATCATGAGCTGGAGCAGTCAGTGGTCAAAGGATCGTCGCCCCGCAGTGTCCTTAGTGAAGACGAGTTTTATGACGCTCTTTCTGGTGCGTACAAATGTGATGCCGAATTTACTTCTTATACAGTTATCATCACGCATTTAAATGTTTTTAATCACTTGTATTATTTAAAGTGTATAATAATTTTAATATTGGCTATTTATTGCTTATTGACCGTAATATAAAATTTGAGTTCTCTCAAGTTAATAAGTATATAGATTTAAGATGATTACGTCATGATTCCTACATCCCTTAATATTTAATCATGTGATATCCATTATTTACAATATCATTAAAGACCATGAGCCCAATCAGGGCTTGACATTAAGACCCGCCAACCGGCCAAATTCGAGTGGATTTCAGCAGTGGCGTGTAACGCAGTCACTCCTACTAGCCACTTTGACAGGTTGAATTTTATATATAATGTATACATTTTCAGTTGTAGTCTTTGAAATAAAAGGCATCTGAAATAAACTAAGTGCAATGTAATTTTTTTTTTTAAATTTTTATACATATCTTTACTGAAATATCTGAAACGCTTCCAATACTCATTTTCCGCAGAATAGATATACGATACCAGCTGCGATTCCTCACTCTCTCATCTCTCTGACAGCAAGTTGACACACAAACCCATCTCTGGATTAATATCGTTGGTGTTATAGGGCTTGAATTTCGGCATGGGATTGCGCATATTGCACATAATTTTAGTAATTCCCGCAGATTTTAATAAAGCCGTCTTTCAGCTTTAAATTTAGTTCTTTTTCACTGCTTATTGCACTTAAACAGTCAAATACACACCAAATAATGTCAATGTCAATCTTGGTTAGTATTCATGTAAATGCAGTCAGTTATGTTTTAAGTAAACTTAATTTGAGAAAGAAAACGCATGTGTAACAGTATACTGGATCCATGCGTCAGGTCTTAAAGTGACAGCAGCCAAATTATGATATAATATTAAAAATATCTAAAATATCTTTTCCCAATGGTATCTAAATTGGAAAAACACTAGCCACAGTGGCTGGTGAGCAAAAAAGTTAATGTCAGGCCCTGAGCCCGATGTGAGCAATTTGCGGTGTAACTGCTGTTACAGTGAAAAGTAAATCTTTAGAATGAGCTTCATAATCATGAGCCACCTTTCTCAGTCACTTCCGGTTCCATTAATCGCCACCTGATCCCCTGCTCAGGTTTCCTCAGAGAGCCTCTTTCTGTCAGCCACGTATTGTCCCTCTAAGCCATGTCTGTTTGTGTTCGGTTGCCACAGATTCAGACTCTGAGCCTGTGTTGAGCGGTTTTGAGACGGCCGGCCACTCATACGAAGACGGAGAGGACTTCAAGTCCGAGCACTACTGCAGTGTCCCAACTCATCTCGACGGCAGGATGTCCCGGGAAGACCGTCGTGGAGAGGAAGAGGATGAAGATGAGGTGGCCAGAGTTAATGGAGTGAGGAAACATAGGTAGGAATGCAAAACAAACTACAATACTACAAATACAACTACAAAACAAACTACCCTTTAATGAAAAGTATTTATTGCATAAATATTTAGCTAAATATTTTTTTGAAGTTGAAAGATCAAAGTAATTGGAAGTTTTAAATAAAAACAAACTTATACAAATAAACATGCAGAGTATAAAAATAAATGTTAATTTAGATGTAACATTCAGGCCACTTTGTTTTTTAAATGTCACTTTGTTGTTATTTGTCCAGTTTCTTAGACACAACTTTTGTTTTGGTTTGTATCTTGTGGTAAATAATTTAGCAAGCCAAGGCCAGAAGAGGCGTTCATAATGAAACCGTAAAAAATTGATGAGGTAGCCGAGTTTAACGCTGTAATTTGAACTTTTAAGGCTCGGCCTGTTGACGGACATTTGACTGACTTTGCATCCGATTGTCTAGATACCTCTATTTTATAATGTATTTTAGAACATGTGTGTGTGTGTGTGTGTGTGTGTGTGTGTGTGTGTGTGTGTGTGTGTGTGTGTGTGTGTGTGTGTGTATGTATGTATGTATGTATGTATATGTGTATGTATGTATATGTGTGTGTGTGTATGTATGTATATATATATATATATATATATATATATATATATATATATATATATATATATATATATATATACACACACACACACACACACACACACACACACACACACACACACACACAGGTGCATCTCAATAAATTAGTGTCGTGGAAAAGTTCATTCATTTCAATAATTCAACTTAAATTGTGGAACTCGTGTATTAAATAAATTCAGTGCACACAGACTGAAGTACTTTAAGTCTTTGGTTCTTTTAATTGTGATGATTTTGGCTCACATTTAACAAAAACCCACCAATTCACTATCTCAATAAATTAGAATACTTCATAAGATCAATAAAAAAAAGGATATTTTAAACAGAAATGTCAGGCTTCTGAAAAGTATGTTCATTTCTATGCACTCAATACTTGGTTGAATACTTTTGCATGAATTACTGCATCAATGCGGCGTGGCATGGAGGCAATCAGTCTGTGGCACTGCTCAGGTGTAATGGAAGCCCAGGTTGCTTTGACAGTGGCCTTCAGCTCATCTGCATTGTTGGGTCTGGTGTCTCTCATCTTCCTCTTGACAATTCTCTATGGGGTTCAGGTCTGGTGAGTTTGATGGCCAGTCAAGCACAGTAACACCATGGTCATTGAACCAGCTTTTGGTACCTTTGGCAGTGTGGGCAGGTGCCAAGTCCTGCTGGAAAATGAAATCAGCATCTCCATAAAGCTTGTCAGCAGAAGGAAGCATGAAGTGCTCTAAAATTTCCTGGTAGATGGCTGCGTTGACTGTGGACTTCAGAAAACAAAGTGGATCAACACCAGCAGCCCAAATCATCACTGACTGTGGAAACTTCACACTGGACTTCAAGCAACATGGTTTCTGTGCCTCTCCACTCTTCTTCCAGACTCTGGAACCTTGATTTCCAAATGAAATGCAAAACTTTCATCTGAAAAGAGGACTTTGGACCACTGGGCAACAGTCCACTTCTTCTTTTCCTTAGCCCAGGTAAGACGCTTCTGACGTTGTCTTTGGTTCAGAAGTGTCTTGGTTCCATGGAATGTTGTAGCCCATTTCCTGAAGACGTCTGTGTGCGGTGGCTCTGATGCACTGACTTCAGCTCTCCTAAGTTCTTAAATCGGCCTCGCCTGACAATCTTCTCAAGCCTGCGGTCATTCCTTTAACTTGTACACCTTTTCCTACCATGCTTTTCCCTTCCAGTCAACTTTCCATGAATATGCTTTGGCACAGCACTCTGCGAACAGCCAGCTCTTTCAGCAATGACCCTCTGTGGCTTACCCTCATTGTAGAGGGTCTTGATGATCGTCTTCTGGACAACTGTCAAGTTAGCAGACTTCCCCATGACTGCTGTTGGGATTACTGACCTAAACCCAGTATTTATACCCTGAGAATGGTAATTTAATAGAATTTGAAATTAAATATTCTAATAATTTGAGATGCTGTTTTTATTTTATTTTGATGAGCAGCAAGCTGTAATCATCAAAATGAAAACAAAAATGTCTGGAAATATGTCACTTTGTCTGATAAATCTAGAATCTATTTAAGTTTTACTTTTTGAATTAAATTACAGAAAAAAACAAACCTTTTCATGATATTCTAATTTATTGAGATGCACCTGTATATGTGTGTGTATACACACACACACACACACACACACATTTATAACTGATTTTTTTTGCTGTCCATTAAACTTTGATGTATACCCTCTTTTTTTTAGAGACTTCTCATATTGCTCACAATATTTACTTTTTGTTTTAACACAATGGAACATGCATGAAAAAATGCAAAAAGTAACCACACACTACATCTCTTTAATTATTACATTTACATTTAGCAGGTACGATATAAAAGAGAAGGTTTTGGAGTATCTTGAGCACTCTGAAACCGATCGGGACACTGGCCTCACTTTACTGAATAAGATATAAAGCTTCTGTTACCTGTCTGATAACGCCAGTCTAGACGTGTTCCGTCTGCCTGACAACAGCAGTTAACATGGAAACGGCTAACTAGCCTTTTTTGCATTATTGTAGTGGTTTCTTAAAGGTACAGTTCACCCAAAACTGAAAATTTGCTGTTAATTTACTCATCCACAGGCCATCCAAGATGTAGGTCTTTTTTCTTTTTTTTTTTTTCTTCATGAGAACAGTAAAGGAGATTTTTAGCTCAGGTCCTCGGTGATTCATATAATACAAGTCAACGGCTACCGTCAAAAAACATATACAGGCAAAACAAAATTAATACCTGTGGCTCTGACAATACATTGAGGTTTTATGAAGTGAAATGATCGGTCTATGCAAGATGATGAACATTATTTATCTCAATCGGGAAGATTGACTTTTACATTTGCAGTCTCGTGCATACGTCATTATGCGACAGGAAGCTCGGGCTCCAGACTGTCATGAACGTGCTCAGGACCATTTGCAGAAGCTGTGGATTACAGGCAATAACATTGTAAATAATGTTCAGCTACTTGCACAGACCGATCGTTTCATTTCATAAAACGTGTCCCTTTAATGTAAACAGGCAGTTTTCAGAAGCTAACAAAGCACAGTAAAGTTACTTTTAATTATTCCACAGGACAAGTTTACCTGCTCCCATGTTCTCCAGAAATGACTTCAGTATCTGGAGCATACTGAGGAAGTGTATCGGGATGGTGAGGTTTTTACTACCAAGTAACCTTGAACTTGTGCTTAAACCTTAAGACAATGTCTTTTTCATTCAAAACACTTTAAATTAAGCAGCATGTTTTGATTAATTCCATCTCTTCATCTCTCTTTCAGGAGCTGTCTAAGATCACCATGCCGGTTATTTTTAATGAGCCGCTAAGCTTTCTACAAAGGCTAACAGAATATATGGAGCACACGTACCTCATCCACCAGGCCAATGTTTCAGAAGACTCTATTGAGAGAATGAAGGTAAAAAAAAAAAAAAATGTACATGACCCCTTATTATCCGAAAACACAAGCAAAACCCTTACAGGCCTAACATGCTAAATAACTATGAAATATGACTAATGGCCAATTAATCAGCCAACTTTCCAACTTTAAATTTTAGTTAACCTTGTACTAAATATATTGTTAGATAAATAAATAATAATTTTAGCTATAAGTTCATATATTTTCATATGCTATCATAAAATGTTTTATTGTATTATAACAGTATATATACTGGTGATCACCTGCTTTGCTCTTGAAATTGACAAAAACGACAGAGCAATAATTATAACTACAACATTCATTTGACAGTTATGAACTACTTTACCTTTCTATTGGCCTGTCTAATGCATCTTAAACAGATATTTCTTGGATTAAAGGTTTTCAAAGTCCTAAAAAAAGATTTAATAGCCACCTGGATGAAACCTATAGATTTCTAATGATGTCTAAGTAAATGAATTCATGTGTTTTCTATCCAGTGTGTGGCAGCGTTTGCGGTATCAGCTGTGGCATCTCAGTGGGAAAGGACGGGTAAACCCTTCAACCCCCTGCTAGGAGAAACATACGAGCTAGTCAGGTGAGAGACTGAATGTTAATTTGTTAGCATTAACATTAGCATTACATATACATATTGAGACTACATGCTAGCTAAAGCCGGAAAATTTAGCTTATTCGCAATAATGCGAGTGAAGTACAAAGCTTACGTAATAAACAATAGTTTAGCATTCGTCTCAAAAATGGAAACCATGTCGAATGAGAAAGGTGGGCTTCAGATTCACTTTAAATTAATTTGTTTAGCATCTTATTTAGTTTTATTTCTAATAAATAAACCTGTTTCTCGCCTTGAATATAGCAATAGAAGCTGGAATGGCATTAAAAAATAAGATAATTTTTTTAAATTCATTTTGGCTTGACGTATAGCCTGAATAGGCTGTTAACTTTAGAGGTTTTGTGGTCAAATAAAATAGGGCAGTTTTGTTCATAATTTATGTTTACAAACATTATAATTATATTATATATAGGCTAGGCTATTTGTAAAAATTTTATTTTATTTACCTTACCGATATATTACATTATTTCTGAATGTAATAAAATGCGACGTATACGCAACATGTCTTTTTTTCCGTCCGAATAGCGTCGGTATTTTTAACCATGCAGGAAACATTTTAAAATATCTTAAAAAAATACTTTATAAACCGTTGATAGTTCTTCCTTTCGTTTAAAGGAAGGTTTACATTTGGACAATCTTGTTATAAAAGATAATTGTAGGCCTATTGGTTAAGACTGCAAATACTCTTTGTTTTTTAATAAATAAAATGCTGTACGTATTAAATAATAATAATAAAAACAACAAGTAGGCTACATGCCAAAAAAAACATGTTATTAACCGTTATTTTTTCTAAACAAACCGGTTTCGGAACGTTAATAATACAGAAGGAACGCTGGAACAGAAACGTTAAAATACAGATTCTGCTCGGAGTGAAACAATTGAATTTTTTTTTTCTTTCGTTTTTAAGCCCTGAATACATTTACCATTGTTTGGCGAATTTTCACAGGCCAAACCACCATATCAATATGAATCCACGCGATCTGGAATTTCACACAGGGCCGAAAGATTTCCCAAACAGGTTTCATAACGGATTCAAGTCCATCATGTAAATTTGTCACATTGACCAACAGAAAGCAGTTTGGTTTCAAAGTGACTTATGTGTGAGCTTCATACATTGCTACACTCTTGTCACTAGGCAATGGACCTTGTTTTGCTCATGAAATTTCACTGAAATGTTGCTAATGTGACCGCACATTTTCAAATGTGACTTTCTTTTTGTGCCCTTTTTAAATGTTAAATTGTTAGCATTAATGTTAGCATTGCAAATGTGACTTTTGCTTTTTTTGAATGCCTACTTGTTAAAATGAACATTGCAAATGTAACTTTTTTTTCCTGTTAGTGTGTGAATATCAGCATACCAGTGTGTTGTTCTCTTGGGGATAGTTACCATGTTATTTCCTCAACCTTCAGGGATGATCTTGGTTTCCGGCTGATATCGGAACAAGTAAGCCACCATCCTCCTGTCAGCGCCTTCCATGCCGAGGGATTGCAGAAGGACTTTGTGTTTCATGGCTCAATCTACCCCAAACTGAAGTTCTGGGGCAAAAGCGTGGAGGCCGAACCTAAGGGCATCATCACTCTAGAACTTCCTAAGTAAGCATGTGTGATGGAGCTTTACTAATATCCGCACAATGGTTCTCATTTGTTAATAATTGTATGGACTATTATGTATAATAGTCCATACAATTATTAACAAATGAGAACCATATAAATATATGCACAGGAGAATTTTTTCATGAACATTTTTCAACTAATTCACAACACGTGCATGCATACATGAATTTGTTCTTAAGCTCTTTTTAATAAGTTTAATGAGTTCACACCATGGTGGAATTGTTGTAATTACGTGTTCACATCCTTGTAGAACTCATAATTACAACTTGTAAACTCAGAATTTTCTGAGAGCTCCGACTTGTACCATGTGACTGCTATACCACCTGACCACTGCAGATTAATTTGGCATTGATAGTGCTTCCATAAAAACACACAATTCCAAGTCCAAGGATGTGAACAGCTCCGAGTAGAACGTCATGGGTTGTTGTCTAGTATCATCTAGTATGAACATTTTTGTTGAACCATGATTTGTTTGTGAAAACAAATTCATGTGTACACGTGCTTCGACACCCATTGTTTTAGTAAATGTCATATATAAAACTCATTACAGGCATAATGAGGCGTATACATGGACAAATCCAACGTGTTGTGTCCACAACATCATCGTGGGACAGCTGTGGATCGAACAATATGGCAGTATGGAAGTTATCAACCACAGGTATCAACCAGACTCTTATCTAGTTCTGGTTTTACTTTACAAACTTTACTATTGCTGCCCCTTGATGGATCATTTTGACTTATATTTGCTAATTATTTGCAAACAGAACTGGTGAAAAATGCTGCCTGAGTTTTAAACCGTGTGGCCTTTTTGGGAAAGAATTACATAAGGTTGAAGGCTACATCCTGGACAAGAGGTCAGTGGTTCAAGAGTTTAATGATACATTTTCACACCATCATCACATCATTTTACATTCATTATTTGTTTATTCCACATAGCAAAAAGAAGGTTTTTATCCTTTACGGGAAATGGACGGAGTGCATGTACATAGTCGACCCGGTTTTGTTCGAAACTCAAAAGAAGAATGATAAGAAAGCGTCGGAAGACAAGAAAAACAGTAAACAGGTGTTTCTGAATGTTTTCATACATATGTCAAGATACCTATCTATTGTAATGGGGCCAGACTAATAAGGCTAAATGTGAGATATACTACATGTTTTATAACTGTTTTCTTGGTGTTTCTCAGCTATCTCAGACATCAGACTCAGAAGAAACACCTCAACCAGGTGGAGATTCACTGGATGTGATCCCAGGAAGTCAGTTGCTCTGGAGAATAGCACCTAGACCAGCAAACTCTGCCCAGGTCTGTTCCAGAATAGTTGTCGCTCTGAGAAACTTTCTCTCCTTTTCTTTAAAAAAAAAAATTGGAATGGGGCCAATTTGTAAATGTTAAAATAATCATGGTTTCAATAGTATGGCCGCAAGATACAAGATACATTAAAGGGTTAGTTTACCCAAAAATGAAAATTATTCCATAATTTATTCACCCTCAAGCCTTCTTAGCTGTACATGACTATCTTGTTTCAGCCAAACACTATCTGAGTTATATTAAAAAATATCCTGGCTCTTCCAAGCTTTCTAATGGGAGTGAATGGTGCCATTTTTTTTTTTTCAAAGCCCAAAAAAGCTCATCCATCCATCCATCATAAAAGTAATCCATATGGCTCCAGGGGGTTAATAAATGACTTCTGAAGCAAAGCGATGCGTTTTTGTAAGAAAAATATCCATATTTATAACTTTATAAACTTTACAACTAGCTTCTGGTAACCACCGTCCGCACTTTCACGAGAGAGTCGAGTTCCAGCGTATGATGAGGCATAGCGTAAGCTCCGGTGAGAAGTGACGAACGCGGAAGAGTGTGTTGTTTACAGCAAAGGAAAACGGCGAAAAGAAGTGAGTTGTTTTTAACTATACTGTAGATTTGTATTAGTCTTAAAATGGTGTGTTAGGATACATAAAGACTTAAGATTACGCTACGTCTGCGTCATATGCTGGAACTCGACTCCGTTGTGAATGTGCAGAATTTTTCTTACAAAAACCCATCACTTCGCTTCAGAAGGCCTTTATTAACCCCCTGCAGCCATATGGATTACTTTTATGATGGATGGATGAGCTTTTTTGGGCTTCAAAAAAAAAAAAAAAAAAGCTACCATCCACTCCCTCTTGAAAGAGCCAGGATATTTTTTTTTATATATATAACTCCCGGTTGTGTTTGGCTGAAAGAAGAAAGTCATATACACCTAGGATGGCTTGAGGGTGAGTAAATTTTGGGATAATTTTCATTTTTGGGTGAACTAACCCTTTAATGTAAGTGCTTTAATAAAATTACAAGCTTCTCATTTTTGCTTTTAAATTCTCCAAAAATTCACTACCATTCTAAGTGGCTCAATGTAACCTTGATTTAATCTTGAAGGGACGAGTAGGAATTAATTTTTGTGGTAACCAAAATTATGCTACAATTGCTGTCAATTGAGCTTTTTTCTATATTTGTTTCTTTTTATTTCCCCTATATTTATTTTGGTTTTATTTGCATATAAAAAGATGTACAACTTCACTACATTCGCAATGCAACTCAATGAGCTGGACAAAGAGATCGAAACGGTCATCCCAAAAACGGACAGCCGACTGAGGCCAGATATACGAGCCATGGAGAATGGCGACATCGGTATGCGCGTACATCTTTGTGCCATTGCAAATTATGTGTTTATGATGTCATATTGTATATCTGTAGAACTTCTCACAAACCAGCAACATTGAAATATTCAACTTTTTTTTTTTTTTTTTTTTTTTTTTTTGATCATCCCAGACCTGGCCAGTGAGGAGAAGAAGCGACTGGAGGAGAAACAGAGGGCGGCACGTAAGAACCGTTCTAAGTCGGATGATGAGTGGAAGACGAGGTGCAGAAATATTCTATTACTGTTTTATTTTCTCTTTTTTTACAAAACAATTACTGTTTATTATTGTTTTTTATTTCCACACAATCGTTTTGTCTGCGCTTTTTCCAAAAGTTACTAGTTATTGTTAGTACTTAAAAATCATACTCAAAAAATGGGATCTCCTTCAGTGTTTTTTAGAGTATAATTTTTTGATGAACGTGTTGGCAAATACCATGTCAAAATAACTAGTAACTATGCTATAAAAGATGCACATGTAAACACACTCATTGAATTTTTTTTGTTGTTGTAATATTAGGGTTTGCTTCTGACTAACTGCATAACACATTCTATTATGCACATTATATGAATTTGTAATTAGTAATTTATTTTACTTTATTTATTACACCATTTTTTTTAATCCATAGCTTAAAAGTAACTCATTGATGTTTAACGGCACTCTTAGTCCTGGTTCATTGGACGCTGTCCTTTGCATTTAACCCCATTTTCCCTTTTTCTTTTCTTTTGGCATTATCATCTGTCCCGTGACTGCGATGAACAGAAACGTCGCCTCGGGCCCCAGGTTTGATGCTTGCTTTGTTGATCTGTCCTTTGCATTCAACTGCTTCTGCAGTTTCACTCCTGAATCGTAGTTGCTTTGAGCAACTGGGATCTTTGAACAATCACAGTCTGTAATTATTGCACAATGAGTTTTGCGACATACACAATGATAGTAAAACATTTGCTTTGTGTGTGGGGTTCACCATTATGATTTTTTTAAAAACAATTTAAACCTCAAATAGTTATTAATATTGACCATTTATGATGCAAAAAAAATTTATACTAGTATTACACCAAATTTATACATATAGCAAGTCTCTTTTTTTAGATTATCATACGTAAATGGCTTCACACCAAAGGAATGAGTGTTGTTTTTATGTCCCCCTTAGACAATCTATTTTTAATGTGGAATAAGACAATGTAAACAGAGCTCTCTGGCCTTCTACTGCGAGAGCAGGGTGAAACTTTACACCTGGTTTAAGTGTTACAGCCAGATGCTCCACTGAATCTATTAAACAAAGAAAGAGATTATTGTAATGGGGTCAAAGAAACATTTTCTTACGCATGTTTGGCTGTTGAGTTGACTGACCCTAGGAGACTCAATGTGGTGGCAAAACGGTCCTGTTATAATCAACTATCAGCGTGTTTGCTGACCTGAACCTTTTCTCGTTCCCCAAAACAGGTGGTTTCATCAAGGTCCAAATCCACACAATGGCTCTCAGGACTGGCTGTTTTCCAGTGGTTACTGGGACCGTGATTATTCCCAAGTACCGGACATATACTGATCCACAGGAATCTTGCACTGTCTTTGATAAATGTATAGTTAAGACTATCCCTAATGTAACTATAAAAAAACACATAACTTGGGCTGGTTGGCCAGGTGAATATTTCAAATATCAAATATACAGTACTTTTTCAAAAGACAACTTTGTTTTAAACTCACTTCTCTGTATAGCTGACAATTTTTCACAATTTCATATTCAGAGGCATATGCATATGCAACAATCAAGGCTTTTGATTTAGTCACAAGCTGACCTTGATATAGTAATATCAGTGTACTGTAATAGCAGTAATGTGCTATTTTAGTCCTACAAAAAGGACATTTGTTTAAAGATTTGTTAACTGGTAAATTTGGGTGTCCCCCAAGGCTCAAGTCTGAGTCCATTTTGTTTTCTGTTATTGGAAACAAGATTAAAAATATCACTTGTGATTTCTTAAGTTCGTAACATTCCCACTGTGAGTGTGGAATGTGGTATAAAACAATTAATTTTGAAAATGACTGTTACGTTTGGATTAGAACCTTGTAATATGCAAATTCACAGTTCATATTCTCCGCTCACAATACAGTATTAGGAGTGAGTCTATTTCTGCTGCTCTTTCTGTTGTGATGATTTTTACTTAGAGGAATGCCTCTATGGTGTCACTAATATATTAACTAATGTCTTGTTATATTATTTTATAATATAACAGTCTTATTTTAATTATATATTTATCATGAGTTAGTTATTCATCTGTTTTTAAATTTTAAAGTTGGTCAGTAACAGGAACATGGAGCTGTAATGGTCACTTAATGCAGTCTACTTTTAACCCCATATCCGTTTATTTTGTGTGGCTGTTACATGTTTTTGTGTGTACATTTGTTTTTTTAGAGATTTATCTTATAAAAAAAATAACTACAGATGTAATGCATAGAATTGTTCAGAAGGCATTAAAGATTATATTTACATCACATCTAAATAAAACTGAAAAAAGAAGTGTATGATCATTCCATGCAATATGAAAAGTAAGACAGAAAATAATGAGCCAAAACATTATGACCATCTGCCTAATAATATGCTGTTGGTCCCCCATGTGCTAACAAAACAGTGCAAAGGCATGGACTCTACAAGACCTCTGAGGGTGTCCTGTGGTATCTGGCACTAAGACGTTAGCAGCAGATCATTTTAAGTCCTGTAGACTGCAAGGCGGACCCGCCGTGGATCGAACTTGTTGGTACAGCACATCCCACAGATGCTCAATTGGATTGAGATCTGGGGAATTTGGAGGCCAGATCAACACCTTGAACTCTTTATCATGTTCCTCAAACCATTCCTGAACAATGTGTGCAGTGTGGCAGGGTGCATTATAATGCTGAAAGAGGCCACTTCCACCAAGGACCACAATTGATATGAAGGGGTGTACCTGGTCTGCAAAAAGGTTTAGGTATGTGGCATGTCAAATTTACATTTACATGAATGTTGGACCCAGGGTTTCCCAGAAGAACATTGCCCAGAGCATCACACTCCCTAATCACCTTGCCATAACAATTTGGACCTTGTCAAAGTCGCTCAGATCTTTATGTCCATTTCTCCTGCATCCAACACGTTGATATTGGCTTCACCTGTAACTGGTCATAATGTTTTGGCTCATCAGAGTGTGTGTGGAGGATTATATATATATAAAAGAATTGTTACTCTACATAAAGATGGCGTAGGCTATAAGAAGATTGCCAAGACCCTGAAACTGAGTTGCAGCACAGTGGCCAAGACCATACAGCGGTTTAACAGGACAGGTTCCACTCAGAACAGGCCTCGCCATGGACGACCAAAGAAGTTGAGTGCACGTGCTCAGCGTCATATCCAGAGGTGTTGGGAAATAGATGTATGAGTGCTGCCAGCATTGCTGCAGAGGTTGAAGGGGTGGGGGGTCAGCCTGTCAGTGCTCAGACCATACGCCGCACACTGCATCAAATTGGTCTGCATGGCTGTCGTCCCAGAAGGAAGCCTCTTCTAAAGAGGATGCACAAGAAAGCCCGCAAACAGTTTGCTGAAGACAAGCAGACTAAGGACATGGATTACTGGAACCATGTCCTGTAGTCTGATGAGACCAAAAAAAACCTATTTGGTTCAGATGGTGTCAAGCGTGTGTAGCGGCAACCAGATGAGGAGTACAAAGACAAGTGTGTCTTGCCTACAGTCAAGCATGGTGGTGGGAGTGTCATGGTCTGGGGCTGCATGAGTGCTGCCGGCACTGGGGAGCTACAGTTCATTGAGGAAACCATGAATGCCAATATGTACTGTGAAACAGAAGGTGGAGGAGCGCAAGGTCTCTAACATCCACCAGCTCCGTGATGTCGTCATGGAGGAGTGGAAGAGGACTCCAGTGGCGACCTGTGAAGCTCTGGTGAACTCCATGCCCAAGAGGGTTAAGGCAGTGCTGGAAAATAATGGTGGCCACACAAAATATTGACACTTTGGACAATTTTGGACATTTTCACTTAGGGGTGTACTCAAATTTACACTGTTATACAAGCTGTACACTCACTACATTACATTGCAACAAAGTGTCATTTCTTCAGTGTTGTCACATGAAAAGATATAATAAAATATTTACAAAAATGTGAGGGGTATACTTGCATCTGTGAGATACTGCGTGTATATAATATATATACAGTGCTCAGCGTCAATGAGTACACCCCCTTTGAAAAGTAACATTTTCAACATGAACACAAAAACAATTTCCAAAATGTTGACAAGACTAAGACTAATTTAATATAACATCTGTTTAACTTATAACATGAAAATAAGGTTAATAATATAATTTAGATTACACATTTTTCAGTTTTACTCAAATTAGGGTGATGCAAAAATGAGTACACCCACAACAAAAACTACTATATCTAGTACTTTGTATGGCCTCCATGATTTTTAGTGACAGCACAAAGTCATGGTTGCAGTTCCATCTTTTTTTGTACCACTTTTGCTACAGTATTCTGACTGATAAGTAAAGCTTTGCTGATCTTCTTGTAGCCTTCACCTTTCTGGTGTAAAGAAATTATTTTGTTTGAAAAACGCATGCTCTGGAATTTGATATACTCCTCCAAGGCGATTAATCCAATAACCATCAAACTCGATCAGCATGAAGTCAAGACATTGATGATGAAAAATTGCCAGCGGATTTTTGATATCTCGAACGGTTTGGCTGTGGCTACGCAACAAATTTATGGCGAGAAAAGAGAAATAGGAAATGTGTTATAACCTCTGCATTCGTTGATTGATTTTTATGAAACTTCAGCTGTGTGTTTGTTGTAGGAGCCTGATCACATGGATGTGAGTCAAAGTTATAGCGCCACCAACTGGCAGCAGAAATTGTGTCACTTTCAAAATGCTTTGAGATCATCCTCTTATTTTTATCCGATTGGCTTCAAACTTCATCAGAATAATGTCAAGACATGGCAGATGTAGACCTTTGAAAAGAATTATCTCTCAAACACTGTTGCCATGGCAACACATTAATATATTCGTTTTGGATGCTTTTGAGACTCTTAACATGCTTCAAATTGCATGAAACTCGACACACACACATCAATATTGTCATCCAGTAGACATGGGCAACACGTGTGTGTGTGTGTGTGTTACAATCTTGATTAGTGGTCTTTAACCCTTTTACTGATTACCCATTTATTGATGAACTGCAAATAAAAACTTCACAATCATTTGAAATTGAACCATGACACTATATCACTATTAGGACAGGACTAGTTTTCTAAATGTCGTTCACATGATTATAAAAGTGGCTGTTTAAAATAAACTTGCATAAGTGAGTAGAAAAATCTAGACATGTACCTTACTATTACCTGAGACTGATATTAAAATCGTCTTTGCAGGTTCTGTGATTTGGCTCTATTTATTAATTTTATAATTTTATTTTTTATAACACATATTGAAATTAAATGAAAGCATGCTTTTGGTGCATAAGATTGGTGCACAAACGATAGCTCAGGGAGGTCAAAACACATGAAGAGAAGTGTTAGGATGATTTAAAAAAATGTAACAATCACAGACATTCGCATTAAGACTGGAGTACTGTTGAATTTGCGCAAAAAACAGTATGTGATTTGCTCTGGAATTTTTATAGAGGTTGTCTGAGAAAAACACGGACATGGAAGATTAGGATGATATTCTACAATCATATGAAATTGACCCATAACATTTTATGACATGAAATTAATCGAAATTTAAACGATCTCATGGATTGGCTGTTGTAGTTTGTGATCATATGGGCACCAAAACTTAGTCTTGTCAGCATTTTGGAAATTGTTTTTGTGTTCATTGAGATATTGTTTAAAATGTTACTTTTCAAAGGGGGTGTACTCATTTACACTTAGCACTATATATATATATATATATATATATACACACACAGAGAGAGAGACCCCTAATTTTAGATCTTTTTTAAAAGATATACACTACCAGTCAAAAGTTTGGAAACGGTAAGATTTTAAATTTTTTTAAAAGAAGTTTCGTCTGCTCACCAAGGCTGCATTTATTTAATTAAACATACAGTAAAAACAGTAATATTGTGAAATATTATTACAGTTTAAAATGACTGAATTTTAAGCATCATTACTCCAGTCTTCAGTGTCACATGATCCTTCAGAAATCATTCTCTAATATGCTGATCTGCTGCTCAAGAAACATTTATGATTATTATTAATGTTGAAAACAGTTGTGTACTTTTTTTTCTTTTTTTTTCCAGGATTCCTTGATGAATAGAAAGTTCAAAAGAACAGCATTTATCTGAAATACAAAGCTTTTTTAACATTATACACTACCGTTCAAAAGTTTGGGGCCAGTAAGAATTTTTTTTTTTTTTTTTTTGGAAATTTTTTTTTTTAAAGAAATTAATACTTTTATTCAGCAAGGATGCATTAAATCGATCAAAAGTGACAGTAAAGACATTTATAATCTTACAAAAGATTATATTTCAAATAAATTCTGTTCTTTTGACCTTTCTATTCATCAAAGAATCCTGAATAAAAAATATTGTACACAAATTTCACACAGATCAGCATATTAGAATGATTTCTGAAGGATCATGTGACACTGAAGACTGGAGTAATGATGCTGAAAATTCTGTCTGTATCATTTAGATATATCATGCAAATTGCATATTTAATACACTAATGTGTAATTTTCATATTTTAAAGTTTAAATGAGTACAGTCATAATACAAAACAAAAATAAGTAATTTGTGAAAAAAAATAATATATACATATAATACAAAAATAATAAAAATATAAGCTATAGATGAAATTTATATGTATTATTTTTTAGTTCAGCAAAGTAATTATAAGGAAAATTGTACAACTATTCACTACAGTATGAAATAATATAAAAATAGTCTATAGTATAGAAATATAACAATCTAAAAAAAAAAAAGCTATAGTAATAGTTTTTATATATATTTTTTAATAGATTAAAGTAATTTGCAAGAAATTGTAAGGATATTTACTATACTATAAAAATATAGTAAAAAATTATAAATAAAGACTGTAGTATAAAATATAAATAGTATATAATATTATTTTATTTAATACAGCAAAGTGTAAGGAAAATTGTAAGGCTATTCACTATAGTATACAAATATAGTCTATAGTAAAAAATATATATATATAGTCTATGGTAAAAAATAAAGGCTATAGCATATAATATAATATAAAAATATAGGCTATAGTAAAAGAAGTCTAACCTTTTTATTTAATACAGCAAAGTAATTTTGTAAGGCAAATCGTAAGGCTGTTCACCTGTACCTGCCCTTCAAATCAGACTGTGTAAAATGAAAAGCCCCAAAATATGACCTGCAGAGGCAATCATGGGATGAACTGTAATAATGGGGGTAAATTATGACACCATTATGACAGCACCGAAAAACACACAGCCTGACTGGAGAAAAAGAAAGACAGATGACTCAGCAGTCACCCCCGTAATAAAGGCCTTGGTGTGATTGCACTATACTTTGAGGATATAATGTCTGTAGTAGTACGTTCATTATATTCCAAACAAGAATCAGGTCAGACAAAACACGTCAGGCATTCAAACATCGCTGACTCAGTCCTCATTTAAATATTCAATAACAAAATAAAATATGTTATATGAACCATCACATTTGATTTCCTAAGATGACATTTGGGAAAGCTTTATGTGCAGCAATGTCAGTGTTTTGGCAAGTTAGGTTAGTTTTAAACATTTTAAGTCTTGGTAATTAGTGCCTTCCTCTTGCAGGATGACAAGTTCTAACAGTATGGACACACCTACCGTATGATGGTATATAATGCAGACGACCTGTAGTTTCATCTGCACCTGAGACGCTCAGCCAGTCACTTTCTGCAGAGCCTGTGCATCAACATGTTCGGTAAGTCTGGAAGGAATCATATAAGGAACTTTGGATATGGTGTAAATATTATTTAATTGTTTAAAATATTAAGGTAAATGTTTTGCTGTAAATATTTATTTAAATTTAATTGTTAAACAAAAAATGTAGCCTACTGTGCTCATTGTTTCTGTTTATTTATTTATTTGTTTGTAAAAGTGAATTAGTCTAAGAATAAGAACTCAAAAAGCAAACAACCAAACATTTGTTTTGGATCTGGTGTAAATATTATAAACAAGTACAGTGTAAATATTTATGTTAAATATTTGATTATAAATATTTCAATTAAATTGTTAAACCAAATATGTAACCTAAATTGTGCTCAATATTTTTATTTATTTGTTTGTAAAAAGTGAATTAACTAAGAATAAGAACTTCATACTTCAAACAAAAAGTCAACAAACAAACTTTTGTTTTGTATCTAGTGTCAATGTTATAAACAAGTGAAGTGTAAATATTTATTTAGTTATAAATATTTATTTAAATTGAATTGTTAAACAAAAAAAATGACAATGTAGGTTACATTTTTGGTTCAACAATTCAATTTAAATATTTACACCAGATCCAAAACAAACATTTGGTTGTTTACTTTTTTGAGTTCTTATTCTTAGACTGATTCACTTTTACAAACAAACAAACAAATAAATAAACAAAAACAATGAGCACAATTTAGGTTACATTTTTGGTTCATTTATTTGTTTGTAAAAGGGAATCAGTCTAAGAATAAGAACTCAAAAAAGCAAACAACCAAACATTCGTTTTGGATCTGGTCTAAGTATTATAAACAAGTGAAGTGTAAATATGTGTTACATATTTAGTTTTTAAATAAATATTTAGTATAAATATTTAAACTGAATTGTTGAACCAAAATGCAATTGAAATTGTGCTCAATATTTTTATTTATTTTATTCATTTGTTTGTTTGTATATTTATTGTAAAAGTGAATCAGTCTATAAAAATGTTTAAATACTTTTGTTAATTATTTAGTTATAAACATTTATTTTAATTGAATTGAAATTTGCTGAACCAAAAATTTAACCTAAATTGGGCTCATGTTTTTTTTTTATTATTATTAATTTTTTATTTTATTTTAAAAGTGAATCAGTCTAATAGCAACTCAAAAACCCTTCAAACTTTTAGGTAAACGATTCAATTTAAATTGATTTGTTTAACCAAACATGCAACTAAAATTGTACTCAATATTTTTTTATTTATTTATCTAACAATAAGACAAAGTCTAACAACAAGAACTCTTTCAGCTCATCCTAAGTGTTAAAGCAATTATTCAAATGTAGTGTGTATTTGCATAGATACCTATCAAACACACTGGGTGGCGCTGTTGGGTAGAGCGGCAGTGTTTGCACTCTTGATGTGGGCGCCTCTGCAGGTGGCAGCAGATTCAGAAGAGGAGGTCGCCTCAGAGTGGACGCTGTGGAAAAAGCTCCATAAAATATCCTATGATGAAGAGGTCAGTTATGGTAATTTGGGTGTGGCTTAAAGAGTCAGTTCACCCCCCCCCCCCCCCCCCCCCCCCCAAAAAAAATAAATAAATAAAATTCAGTCATCATTCACTCATGTTGGAACACAACATGAGACATGAGGGTGAGTAAATAACTATAAAGACTAACATTCATTTTCGGGTGAACTGTTCTTTTAAAAACTAATTTAATCTAAAGTTTTGAACCACCATTGTGCCTTTGAGGCACTTAACCCTGTATAAACATGTAGTTTAAGTCACTTAGTTCATTTTTAAGATGATAACATGTTATACTGTATGTTATGCACTGCATTTTTGTGTGTATTCCTTATGAAGTTTCACTTTATTACTGTAGAGTGACGACATTCAGAGACAGACCATCTGGGAAACCAACATGAAGATGATTAAGAAAAATAATGACGATTTCCATTTCGGATTGTCAGCGTTTAGCATGGCAATGAACAAATACGGTGACCTTGTGAGTAATATGATTGAAAATCTACACTTGCAATTATGTAAAACTGTTTTATTAGCTTTGTTAAAGGTGGTCTTATACTGACACCTAGTGGTGTGGATGTCATCATGTACAGTGTACAAAAATGTAGTCCAAAATTATATCTTGTCTAATTTTTGTGTTATCTTCAGACCAAGATGGAGTATAACCACTTGCTGGGTGCCAAAATCAATGGCCTGATAAATAGGAGAGGAAAGATTGCATCCGCTCAGTCGCTCCGTTTCAATGCTAACAGACTGGGATTGACCAATGTTGACTATCGAGCACAGGGATATGTGACTGAAGTCAAAGACCAGGTAAGATTCTCTTCTATTTTCTTAGTTAATCATCATTGATATGGGTATTTTTATCCCAAAGTGTCATCCCAATTAACAAAAATATAAGAACATTTTCTAACGTTCCCATTAAGTTAGGAAAACTTTATTTATGAAAGTTCTCTTAATGTTAAAATAGGCAAGTTTTTTAAACGTTTTTTCTTGGTTATGTGAACATTCCATTTCATCATTCTTCAAACACTATCGGAACGTTATTTTTGAATGTTCTCTTAACATTCTGAAACAAGTAGTGACATTTAAAAAATTGTAACTTTGAACAAATGTTCTATTAACGATACTGAAAAAAATGGTTCTTGACGTTGAGAGAACCTTCCCAGAACATTAGCGAAAGTTCTGAGAACATTCCCTGTTAGCTAGGGTATATACACTGTTGAAAATTATTGTACTCAATGTTTGGTGCAAAAAAAAAAAAGACTGATTTGTCCATTCTTTTCAGGGATACTGTGGGTCTTGCTGGGCCTTTAGCACTACAGGTGCCATCGAAGGCCAAACGTTCAAGAGGACGGGACGGTTGGTGTCCCTCAGTGAGCAGCAACTGGTGGACTGCTCCAGGTCTTATGGCACGTATGGCTGCAGCGGAGCCTGGATGGCAAGCGCCTATGATTATGTGATCAATAAAGGCTTGGAGAGCTCTGACATTTATCCCTATACGTCGGTGGTGAGAGATCTTGCTCATCTGAAGACTGTATGATTTTTTCCTGAGATGGCCAACCTGAATGTATTTTTTTGGTTTTACCAGGATACTCAACCCTGTTTCTATGACAGAAGTTCAGTTGTTGCCAGAATCAGAGATTACAGGTTCATCCCGGCCGGAGATGAGCAGGCACTGGCTGATGCCGTGGCAACCATTGGTCCAATCACTGTCGCTATAGATGCCGATCATCCAAGCTTCCTCTTCTACAGTTCAGGTAGGATTTCACTTCTATTGATTCTATTTCCATTCTGAAAAGAAAAGAAGAAAATGATATACGCAAATATATACAAATATAGATAGATACATAGAAAGAAAGAAAGAAATATCACCCACATACACACATATATATATAAACCACTTATTTAATGTTTTAATAAAATATAACTTTACATTATTACACCATTAGATGGTGGCAAATACCGTCTTTATGAGTGTGTCAGTCAGTCATTGAAAAGACTGAATTGTTGTGAACACGGAACAAGACACAACTGACAAATGCTTTGACTAGCGCTGTCAGTCACGGTAAAACCCGTTAACTGTTAAAAGGACAAGATAGTACATCGGACATTTAAACAGATTTTTTATTATGAACATAGGACTGACCTGAAGGAAAATGCTAAATCTGAATGCAGGTAATAAACTCGCTCACTCAGTCTCTTTCTTACAATACTCTTCTAGTTCTACATAATACAGTAAGCTTCAATGAACAATATTGAGAACAAACAGTTTACGTTGCTAAGAGTGGTTGCTAAGGGTGTTGTGTAGTGATACACAGAACCGTTGGGTGAAGCAGTCATAGCTGTGTTTTATCGTGAATAAAACAGCTATTGACCAATCAGAATCAAGGACAGGAACTAACCGTTTATATATATATATATATATATATAGATAGATAGATAGATAGATAGATATAGATATAGATATAGATATATAGATATAATGATCATTTATATTATATTATTTACAGGAATCTACAAGGAATCAAACTGTAACCCTAACAACCTCAACCATGCTGTGCTTGTGGTTGGTTATGGCTCAGAAGAGGGCAAAGATTACTGGATAATCAAAAACAGGTAAGAGCTTCATTTAGTACATTAACACCTCATGTTCACTGCTAGCAACACAACAAACTACACAACAACTAAACACACCTAAATGTTGTGCACTTGTAGTGTAATAAGTTTATTACGATAATAAAAAGTGACTTCATAAAATACTATGTTTGTCTTTTCTCAGTTGGGGTACAGGATGGGGAGAAGGAGGCTACATGCGAATGATACGCAATGGCAAAAACACTTGTGGGATCGCCAGCTATGCTCTTTATCCCATCGTGTGAGACGAACGAGACATTTTCCAATAAAGACTTATGAAGTTTGTGTCAGAAATCAGTTCATTCAGGGCACTAGAACAACTGTTACACTACAGAGCTGTACTTTATACTGTGTTTGTAGCCCATCTTAAGGTGTGTTTTATCAGATTTTTTTCACATAACCTTTCCCACTGTGTAAACAGGTTTTTTTGTTGCATATCCAGGTGCAATAAGATGTTAGTTCTCACAATAGGCTACTAATGGAGACAAGGTCACATGCTTAAGGTCACATGTTTTGTCTAGTTTAGTGTGTCGATTAGCTTGCTATGTCAACAACAGGTCTGGTGCTATTGTTGTGCGGAAACTGTATTTAATCAGTGCATTTCATACATGACAAATGTGCTTTAAAAATTAAAGAAACATTTTTAAAATTTTGTGAGGATGTTAAATTAAGATAAATATTAATAATGAAGATAAAAACAGTTGCTGTTTTAACCATTTTAAAAACAAAATGTTACAAATATCACAATAGTAACTGCTAAAATGCATCATAAAAATAAAAAAAAATGCTACAAAGATAACTATACTAATTTATAATGATCAATAATATTCTATAGGTAATGATTTAACGAACATCTAATAGTTTATCTCAATCAATTTCTACATTGTAAAATGCATATTTCTTATTTTGAATTTTTTTTGACAAATAAATACATTTAAAAAAAAAATCAACCAATAAATCAAATAAATACATGTTAAAAATTAGACATTGTTAAGGCTGAGACATAAAAAGTTAATTATTTATGAAGTTCCTTGAGGTCACAGATATTCCTTTACTTGCCTATTGGTGGTGCCAGCAGGTGGGTAAAAATCACTGCCCTACCTCTCCTCTGTACACACTGCTATCACACACCTGGAGAGACAAACAGGAAGAAAAGGGAATTTTTGAACTTTGCCAAGAGTAAAAACAAACGTAGCTTGTTGTTTAAGAGTGTATGGAGTTGTAGTCTTGCAATAAATGCATATATGGCATGTACATTTATAAATGGCTAAATTCTTATTCTTGGGAGTCCAAATTATGTGGACTGGAGTACTGGTGCTCTTTTCTCTGGATCTTTGGGTATCTGCAGATGAGCGGGGACATCCAACAACATTCTGGTGGGACAATGATATCCATGTTAAAATCAACAACAATCAAGAGTCATGGAGGCATATTTCCAGAAAGTATTGTGATTCCACACACATTAAGGTAAGACGTAAAAATGCCCTGCTGCAAAAAAACAAAAAAAAAGTTAAAACCTCTTAAAGCATGAGAGGTCTTAATCTGGTCTTTGATTAGCAGGTCTCCCAGACTAATGAGCTGTTGGCTGGTTTTAGGGAGGTTTTGGGTATTTTTTTACAGCTGAGAGCAGTTAAAAACTGCTGAAACCATCTTAAACCAACTAAGACTAGCAAAGTAGCTTATCGGCTGGTTTAAAATGGGTATTTCAACAGTGATATTTTGTGCAGTTCTTAAAATTATAATTTTTTAAAAATAAAAGAACAAATATTGAACTAGATTTGTCTGATGCATCAACAAATCAACATTGTCTTGATCATATATGTTCATAATATGTTACTAATTCAGTCAGATTAATGAAAGGGTTAGTTCACCCTCATGTCGTTCTACACCCGTAAGACCTTCGTTCATCTTTGGAACACAAATTAAGATATTTTTGATGAAATCCGATGGCTCAATGAGGCTTCTATTGCCAGCAATGTCACCGAACTTTTCCAGAAAGGTACTCAAAACATATTTAAAACAGTATGTGACTACAGTGGTTCAACATTAATATTATAAAGCGACGAGAATACTTTTTGTGCAGCAAAAAAACCTAAATAACGAAGTTATATACAAAAACCTAGTTAACGCTGCTGTGAGGGTGTTTCTAATATAGCAGCTATGGGAGTGACAGTAAAAATGACAACTTTCTCTCTTCTGACTGCAGTTATCTTTTGTTCTCTATTTTTTTCCTATTTATGAAAGTTGTGAAAACACTATTGTGGAGTTTGTCTTTTGCTATTTGAGCAAATGGAAACACAAAAAATATATATTTAATTTATTCTCTCATTTTACCCAACTATGAAGACTTCCGCTTCTGAGAAACCCGGAAATGTGAAAAGGGTCTATTGTTGAAAAGTCCTTTTTCTTTTTGGCACACAAAAAATATTCTCGTTGCTTTATAATATTAAGCTTGAACCACTGTACTCACATTATCTGTTTTAAATATGTTTTCAGTACCTTTCTCGATCTTGAGAGGTTCGGTGACATTGCTGGCAAAAAAGTAACTTAATTTGTGTTCCAAAGATGAACGAAGGTCTTACGGGTGTAGAACGACATGAGGGTGAGTAATAAGTGACATTATTTTCATTTTTGGGTGAACTAACCCTTGAACGATTCGTTCGATCTTTTCAGTGAATTCATCAAACCACTTCACGAAAATGATTCGTTTATCAATCAATCATGTTAATCTGGCTCATTAAGAATTGCTCAACTGGCCCACACATTGTCTTATCCGAATGTGTGAATTAAAATAAACACGCTTATTTACACACTTTTTATATAAAAACTAATACAGAAATATGTGTCTACATATAGACCACAAGAGAACCACTGAGGATACGTTTACACGACAACGATGTACTAAAAACTGTATAAGTTTCCACTTCAGACCTCAGTGAGTTTCAGGTTTCAGTCACCACCTTCAAAGTTTCACCACCACATGATGTCGCCATGACACAATGAGAGCATATCGTGTTTTTGTGTAAACAGAATGGAAATAACATAAATCGCTTTGAAAACAGCTGACGAAAAGCAAAAACGAAGGTAACATTACATGAACTTAATGTCTAATGTTAAAGTTTGTTTTTATGTTTATATTCATTGGAAGCAGGACACGTCCACATCTTTGAAAATGACGTCAAATGACGCGTCTCGCTGAGGTTGGGGTTCGATGTACCCTGAGTTCACACCCCGAATATTTGACTTGTGTTCCCGAAGTTATCCTAGAAGTAGGTGGGAAAAATCCAAAGTAAGATGTTAAAAAGTAAAGAAAATGTTTAGTTGAAAACAGTGTCGTGTAAACTGCCCCTCAATCTTTTTGGTGCATATTACTAGTCTTGTGGTAAACAATTAATCCGTGCAAGTTAAAACACAGGAAAAAAAAATGTTTGTCGCGGTAATCTTTAATCAAAATCTGAAAAGTTACTTCCGGTCTGGAATGGCGTTCCTTCTCTGATAACGTCAGTTTGACTGCTTGGGTTGAAAACGCGTAAACCACCCCCCTCCAACCGTTAGTCCGCTATGAGAGAGAGATGGAGAGGAGGAGCGCTAAAGTAAAACTCTGCCCTCTATTCAATATTCTGTTTCACTTGGAAATACGTCACAACACTGGAGAAAAGTCGTTTGCAACTTCCGGTTCAACAAAAAGTGTCGAATCGTTTTCTGTGCATCTGCCTGCGCAATATGGAAGTCCTTACAGTTGCTTATCTGTCTTTTTATATGTCAAATTTGTAAAGTCATACCACACCTTGAGGGTTAAAGTTTAGATTCCCAGCTGTTGATTTGCAGGTGTGTTTAATGAACCGTCCAAACTACAGCCACACTTACAGAAACTATGCAACAACTCCGTTGTGATTCACTAAGTTCTTTCAGTGCCTCGATATTATTTTTTACTTTATTTTGCCAGCTAGAACAGGGTAAATGGTTATTAACTATGGTAAAAAGCATTAATATAATATTCAGTGTGTTTAACCAAAATAATGTCTATACCTTTGTAGGGTTTATCAAAATGTCTGCACATGTCCAGATCTCATACTGTATGATGATTCTGTCCTCTGCACCATTACAGGACTGTGATCGTGGTTATTACAGGGAGAGAAGTGGACCGCATAAGGGACAGTGTGTACTTTGCAACTGCAATGGCCTGTCCAATGACTGCGAACCACATACTGGAAAATGTTTGGTATGATTTAATCTTAAATCATTTACAGATTGATGCAATGAGATCCAGGCAGACAAGCAATGATTATGTCAAAGATCAAATTTGAATAAGGAAAAACAAGTTTATTAAGTAAAAATGTAAAATTTTAGAGACAAACAAATTAAGTAAATAATAGTTTATTATCTAATCCAAAGTATCTAACAGATGAAGATTGTGAAGATCAGAGTACAGAGAAAGATGGACAAAAGAAGTTAGTTGCAGAATGAAAGGAGAGGTAGAAGAGATGAAGCAGAAATGAAGAGCAAAATACGAGCAACAAATATATATGCAGGAAACTTACATCCTCCTAAACATATGTTTTGGTCGAATAAGAAAAGGTCAAACAGACTTATCCATTATGTCATAGTTGGTGTAACAGCTAGGTCAGGATGACTGGTCAAATGTCAAAGATAGATGAAAATAGATATACAGGAAGTTGTTTTGACACCTTTAAGAGAATATAGCAGATCTTGCATTATCTCATGTCTGCAGAGGTGGAAACAGACATGTTTTGATACGAAGGTTCATCACATAATCAGTGGCAAGATATAATCAATTATTAAATAAGTAATTTCATCTATTCAGCAGTTCTGCAGAAAACAGTGATGTTATCGTCCAGCTCAGTTCAGTTCTCATCTAATAGTGTCAGTGCAGTCAAATCAATAATATTGTTAAATATTAAGTGTCGCCAACTAAGCAAGCCAGAGGCGACAGTGGCAAGAAACCCAAACTCCATCAGGTGACAGAATGGAGAAAAAACCTTAGGAGAAGGTTGAGCTGCGTTGAGCTCATGTCAAGGTGCAGGTCCATCATCTGGTCTGGATATGGACCAGATACGGTAACCTCGGGATTAACAGAGAGACTAATATTAGCGTAGATGCCATTCTTCTTACAAAGTGTTCCCAGTTCTGGCTGACCCAATTTATGTAGCCTAACAATCGTTTAACAGATATGAATTATAGAAATGTGATAATGTGTTAATGTATATGCCAGGTTAAAGAGATGTGTCTTTAATCTAGATTTAAACAGGGTGTGTCTGCTTCCCGAACAAGGCTAGAAAGACTGTTCCAAAGTTCGGGTGCTAAATAGGCAAGGCAAGTTTATTTATATGGCACATTTCATACACAGTGGTAATTCAAAGTGCTTTACATAGAAGGAATTAAAATAATCAAAAGAAATAAAAATAACAATAAAAGGTGAGAATAAAAAATTATATATTAAAACTGAATTAAAAAGGAGGATGCAAAAATAAAATACAGTGCAATCAGTCGGACATAGCACAGTACTCAGTCAGTAAATGCTAAACAGATGTGTTTTGAGTCTGTATTTGAATGTGGCTACTGTTAGATCTCTTCTGGAAGCTGGTTATAGCTGTGGTTGGCATAATTGCTAAAAGCAGACTCACCGTGCTTTGAGTGAACCCTTGGTATTTCTAACTGATGTGATCCTATTGATCTGAGTGATCTGTTTATATGTTTATATTCTATGAGCATATCTGTAATGTATTGATTTGCCTGTATCAGTATTTAAGCGAATATCATCTATTATCTTTATGAGCGTTGTTTCTGTGCGCTCAGAAACCTGATTGAAAGTAGGAAAAGAATCTACCGCCTGTGGTTGATTTTTATATTCTAGGTATTATTAACTGGCCAGAATTTTGAGATCGCAATAGACATGAAAGTCTTTTGTGCCCTAAGTGTACCTCAATACTGAAGAGCTAAGCCATTTATTGCTTTGTAAGTAATTAGCAAGATTTTAAAATGTATGCAATGTTTAAAGGGTCAGTTCACCCAAAAATGAAATTCCTGTCATTAATTACTCACCCTCATGTCATTCTATACCCATAAGACCTTCGTTCACCTTTAGAACACAAATTAAGATATTTTTGATGAAATCCAATGGCTCAGTGAGGCCTGCATTGAAAGTGAATTTACACTTTCAAATGCCCAGAAAGGTACTAAAGACATATTTAAAACGGTTCCTGTGACTACAGTGGTTCAACCTTAATGTTATGAAGCGACAAGAATACTTTTTATTTTTGTATTTTGTATTTTAATACTTGTATTTTTGCAGAACTGTCAGTTCAATACAGCAGGCGACCACTGCGAGCATTGTATGGAGGGTTACTATGGCAGCGCCGCTCTCAGAACCTGTCGTATGTGTCCGTGTCCCTTAGCAGACCCATTGAACAAGTACGATGTCATATAATCATAAAAATACATACATGAAAGTTTGCTTTGTTTATTTTATTTTGTATTGTTTCAACAATAAAATTGCATTATTTATTGTTTAATTATTTTTATTGCTTATTTTAAAATAATTTTTTATTGTTTAATTTATTAAAATATTTTTGTGCAGTTTTGCGATTGGATGTCTCCGGGTTGGAGATGAGTTTGAATGTTTGTGCAAACCTGGTTACTCTGGGGTTCAATGTGAAAGGTGTGTCTGGTTTTTAAAATATGTAAATATGCAAAAGAGTGTGCATGAATGTTTTTGAGGAGAAAGTTTCTCCTTTACTTCATATTTTAGGTGTGCGCTTGGATATTACGGCAGCCCTTTAGTAGAAAGAGGAAGTTGTCAGCCATGTGAGTGTAACCACGGTTACGTATGTGACCAGCAAACAGGCGGTAAGCAAGCTCATGATTTACATAATAATAGTAATAGTAATATAATAATAGTAATAATAATATAAAAATAGTAATAATAATAACATTAACGTTTAGGGCGCCTAAAATAAAAATAGATAAAATAATAAAAATATTTTAAAAAGTAAAATAAATGTTTTTCAAACCATAAAAATAACATTCATATTATAGTGGAAACATTTGTTTTCTTTGTTTTCATAGATTGTTATGAGGCTGATGACCCACACACTGGTGACTGCTACGGTTGGCTCTCACAATCCTCAAACCATTAAAAAAAAATTCTCAAATTTCTTAATATTCTGGCCCTATATATCCTTACACGGGGCCTCTTTAAATTTTTTATTCCAGTGATCATGTGATATTTATTCATATGCAGATGTGACAATGCATGACTAAGATCTGAATTGACTAACTCCAGGTTTTTCTTGTTAGAGTGTGATATCTGTGTCATTAAGTTAATGGATGATGTTGAAGCAATGGATGATGAGTTTTCCACACTGAAGAATCAACTTGAGTCTTTTAGTCAGAATGTTACTTCATACACGAAGCTAGAAAAACTTGAAGATGCCATCGGTGGTATAAAGGTCCCTACAACAATTTCTCATAACAGCACTTTAGAAGGACATTGGAATGCCAATGTATTTCCGTTCATTATTTTTTGAGAAAAAAAAAAAAAAACGTTTTCCCTTTTTTAGGATTTGGTCCACAAGTACACTGAATCTGTCTTGGCATTGCAACGAGAGATTTTGGAGTTTAAATCTGATCTCGAAAGTGTCAAAGATGACCTCACTGTTCTCAATGACAAGGTACTGTTACTTTGTTTATGGCGGTTTATCTTTGTCATCCATGAATTGAAGCTTCGAATTCTATTGTTGATGTGAATTGACACAGAATTACAACTACAACTTGTGTTTGTTTCTACAGGCAATTCAGATGTCCTGTACTGCAGTTCAGTTGCTAAAGACTTTGGACCAAACCTATCAAAGGGGGGGAAACCTACGATCTGAGACCGTGAACCTCTTTCAAAAGATACAAGGTGAATCCATTAGATCCAGCTGAGCTTTCAATAGCCAATTTCTTCTGGAAATGTCTTCTTGCTGGTAAACTTGCACTTTTATTTCTTGACTCACGTAGAGTTCTTGGACGAGTTGAAGCTATCAAACCACACGGGTGGGAACACTGAGGAGGCCACCAGGATGTTAAAAGAAGCCCGATGGATGTTGGAGAAGATGCGAAGACAGAGCTGCAGGGTTCAGAGAGAGCTGGCTAACCAGGAGCTCAGAAAAGCACAAACACGTGGGTCAATTGTTTCCGAATTACACCAGTTAGGACAGGAGTGTCCGATCCTGCTTCTGGAGGGCCAACGTTCTGCAGAGTTCAGCTCTGAATTGCCCCAACACACCTGTCTGGACATTTCTAGCAATCTGGAAGACCTTGATTAGCTGGTTCAGGTGTGTTTAATTGGGGTTGGTGCTAAACTCCGCAGGACAGTAGTCCTCTAGGAGCAGGAATAGAAACCCCTGATTTAGGACTTGGTTTTAGGATCGTTAGTAGTGACCAAGCTCCTTTTTGGGTTCGAAAGCATGCTTGTTTCTCTTACAGTACTCAACCTCATCTTGAACGACCTGATGGTTCCTTCGAATGGCTCCTTGGTTGTGGCTGATCGTATTGGACAGAACCTCATGGATCGGGCGGAAGATCTTCGAGATATACAAGAGGCGCTTATAGATGCGCAGCTTGATGTGATCAAGGCCAATGGTGTTAATAAACTCAATGAGGAACAGCAGAAAAATATTTGGGTAATCATCTAACAATAGTTGGCGAATGTCCTCATTAATGTAAAAACAGTGATTCTCAAAGTTTTTTGACCGAGGACTAACTTAACTTACCAGATTTTGAGAACCACTGCAATATAAGATGTGGATTTGTTCACATATGTCATTAAACACCTTCATTGATTGTTTGTTTAACAGAAGCAGTTACAAATTTTGAGGAAAAATCAAGGAAATATCATGGCCAATGTGAACATGACCAGAAGGACACTAAAAGAGATAACAGATCTTCAGAAAATGATGGATGGCCTAACAGAGGTGACAAATAATGTTATTCTTTTGTAAAACATTCAACAGTTTGGATACTTACGTTTTGTTCTTTGCCAGGAAATGTCTCATCTTGCAGCTTTGATTGACGGAGCAAAAACCAATCTAGACGCAAAACTCGAGCTACTCTCCAATGCAACTGCTAAGGAGGGAATTGTGAGACAGGCTGAGGAGCATGCACAGGAACTTATGAAGCTGGCTATGAACTTTCAAATGTACGTCATAGTTCTCCAAACATCCCAAAACCATATTTTTGTTTCTAATTAAGTTTGAATGAGTTCATGTGTCTCGTAGGGGCATACTGAACATTACCAACTTAACCGCTGTTCAGAAAGCAATCGAAGCCATCAGAGCATTCACAGCCATCACCAATGCCATAAAGGAGGCGGAAGCTGCTGCCAAAAGTGCCAAAGAAGCAGCAGACAAGGCTTTTGAAGTATGTCAGACAATAAATTAAAAAACGATCCCCCGGTTTCACAGACAAGGCTTAAGCCAGTCCCAGACTAAAATGCATGTTTGAGCTGTTTTAACTGAAAGCAACTTGCACTGACATATCTTAAAATATGACAGTGCCATTGTTTTGTTTCAAGATGAACACCAGTAATTTATAAAAGCTACTTAAATATCCTAACTGAACTAAGGTCTAATACTGGCTTAGGCTAAGCCTTGTCTGTGAAACTGGGCCTATGATATTTTGTCTAAATAAACTAAAAGTAAAACACTACAATCAATAGTTTAAATACAAGTGAATTTACTCATCATAATATTATAATGTACAGTATGAAAAATGTATATTCATTTTGAGATTGGCTAAAGATTACATTTTAAAGCATTAAATTTTTTTTTTTTTGTGTGTGTGTGTGTTTTTAATGACTAATTATAAGTGAGCATTAGCTGATGGTAAAGATAATGTAATTGTAAAAATTAAATATACAAGACTTAATGATACAGATAATTAAAAAATTGTCTAATATCAGCATATAACCATTATTATACCAATATATTTTGTATTCTTGGTTGCGCTCCACTTATAACCAGTGTTGGGGAAAGTTACTTTTAAAAGTAATGCATTAATATATTGCGTTAACTACCTAAAAAGGTAACTAATTGCGTTACTTAGTTTCTTTTTGTGGAAAGTAATGCGTTACATTACTTTTGTGTTACTTTTTCGCACCTGGTCTGGGTTTGCTTGTTTGTTTATTAATAACAACAACAAAAAAGTTCTATTTTTGGCAAATATAAAGGCCCTTTCACACCAAAAGTGAAATGAACAAGCTTCAGGCTGAAGTAAATGCAAATTCACGCCTGTACAGTAGAGGGCGCAGCTCAAACAAATCTTTCAGCTTACTTTAGCAATAAAAAAAAATATAAAAAATACAACACAAATGTGATGTTTATCTAAAGTCATTTTTGCTTAGTATGGTTGAATTGGATCATTGAAGGTCAGCAGCAAAGACATTGGTTAATAAAGTGAGACATAAATACATAAAGTATATATATTTTTTAATTTAATATATTTAATTATTGCAGGTTTGTACAATTCTCTGATATTGCATTTCACAGTTTTTATTCATTTTGAGGAATACTGACTCTGTTTTTGATCAAGTGAGGTGAGTAAATGTATGCTCACATTTAGTCTCGAACTACAATAACCATCATGTTTACAGAGTGCACAAAACACCTCTGTACTTATGCACAATTTCTCTCAACATGGGGACAGGAGAGCTGTCAGTCAATACGTGGCAAAACAAAGTAACTTGCGTTACTTATTTGAAAAAATAACTGGGATATTTTGTTGTCATTTTAAAGTAATGTGTTACTTTACTAGTTACTTGAAAAAAGTAATCTGATTACATAACATAAATTACGTGTGATGCATTACCCCCAAAACTAATTATAACCATCATAAGCAAACAAAAATCTTTATTTTTTTCTCTCTTTTTTTTTTAAATTCAGACTTTGTTCTATTAATTTTATTCCCCAGGATGTGCGAGGACAAGATCTACAAAATAAAGCCAAGGATCTGAAAAATCATGCAAATACTCTGCTGGTGAATGCCAAGAAAGCGGAGATACAGCTAGAAGGTTGCCATTTTCAATACAGTTTTAATGCAACTACAACAAACCACAAAATAGCATCCAGCAATAATGTCAACCAAACAAGATCAATTTTTAAGAATAACATAATCCTAATCGTATGAGTTCATGGGTTTTTCATGTACATGTTGTGCTGTGTAGAAACAAAACTATCATCTACAGGTGTCACACAAAAATATGAAGCTTACAAGAACCTAATCCAACAGGCCGAAGGCAAACAAAACGAGCTGAAGCAAGTCATACGAGATGTGTTGGAGAAGATGAATGACATCAAAAGGGGTGAGAAACTCCATTTTGCTCAATCATTTTCCCACAGCAAATATCGTAATGGTCTTGTCACATGAACACTTTGGTGGTTTCAATTTTTTTTTTAGATGATATTCACATCCTCATTATCCAAGCCAAGGAAGGTGCTTCGGATGTGAACGCCACAGCAAGTGATGCAATAACCAGAATGCAGAACATCACTGAAGAACTGAGCAAAATTAAGATTTCCTCTCAAGATTCAAATCTGAACGACTTACTTGATGGTGTCAACAAAACATGTGAGTCTTCTCAGTTCTTCTTTCCTTGAGTTAATCTAATGAACAATATTCAGTACTATTCAGTTCAAAGATATCTGAATAGAAAGTCTGTTCTTTTCATACCTGGTTTCTTTAATTCTGAGGAGCAACACTGAATGATCTCCTTTACAGTGACAGACCTGGATGAGTCTTTTCCTTCACTAATTAACGAACTGCACAAAATGGAGATCCAAAGAGGGCAGATGCCTGGTTTAGCCAACATGTCCAACAGCATCCAGAGAATCAAAGACTTGATCGAACAGACTAGAGACGCGGCCAACAGAGTGAGTGCTCATGGGAGAAGAGATGTTTCTCCAACCACCTCCAGATGTTTATCCTCTTGCTTCTCTCCTGTGTTCCTAGGTCAGGGGGCCGATCTTGTTCTCCGGTGATGCTCATATTGAACTTCGACCTCCTAAAGACCTGGAAGACTTCAGAGCCTTCACGGTTCTTAATCTTACGCTGCACCAACCAAAATCTAGAGGTGACGGAAGACGTAGACGCCAACTGGGTAATGAAGACAACCAGTTTGTTCTTTACCTTGGAAATAAACATGTGAGGAGACATTTCGTTATTTAATATATTAGGGATACACAATATATATCTGTACCAATATTAGTGATTTTTAAGTATATTGATATTAGATATTTAATTGTTTATGCTCATTTCCACTATTTGTACATTTAGAAGACCTTTTCTGTCTTCTAACACTCACTTAAAGTTAATCTTTAAACATGCTAATAATTTAATAACACTGTTGAATGTAATCTTTAGCAACTCTCAAAATGAGTACCCATATTTCATATTGTACATTATAATAATGTAATGCTAAATTTATTTGTAGCTTTTAAAACTGTTTTTAGTGGGGGATGTTTTTTGTTTTTTTAATTTTAGACAAAATATTATACATTTTATTTAATATCGGCCAATTATCGGTTATCGGCCATAGCATGAAAAAAATCTGGCTTATCAATATCAGCCAGAATTGTAATAATGGTGAATTTTATATTGATATTCAAGGTGTATATCATAGGGCATCTTTTTATTTGTAACTCTCTGGACCAACAGGCAGTCAAGGATTTCATTGGCCTGGTTGTGAGGAATGGTGTCCTCTTTTGTGTTTACAAATTGGGCGGCAAGATTCATGAGATAGAGACCAGCGAAATCACCAAGTCTAGCAATAACAAAGCCTTTATGGACAGGGTGGATTTCCGCAGGTAAACATAATTTGTCATAGTACAGCTTCGCAAATTGCGTACATTTTCAAATTGCAAAACCATGTTTTTTATTTCCTTTGTTCCCAAATCAGAGTTTATCAAGACGCACAGGTCATATACACACAGACTTTCACATCAACTGAACCCAAAAAGCTGCCACCCATGATTAATCGGCCTAGCACCAGGAATGGATTGCTCGATCTGGATCCCAATGAGGTCGTCTTATATGTGGGTGGATACCCAAGCAATTTTACGGTAAATAAGTCAGCAAAACTGTTAAAAACGGACTAATGGCTCTCCTCAGAGATTTTGATTTAAATGCTTTTTTTCCAGTTCTTTTAATGTCAACAAATGGATAACAAGTTAGTACTTACAGTATATAAATAATACATTATACACATTCTTATGCAGTTTGAAATCTGCAACATTTCCAGGCTGTTTTTTTTTTTTCTTCTGTATTTTTGTCAAAAAATAACCTCTAAGTTTAAATAACACTTTTTTCCTCCCCTTTGTATTCTGAATTTTGCTTCCAGCCGCCTGCAGAGCTTCAGTACCCAGGATTCAAGGGCTGTATTGAGTTTTCAACTCTAAATGATCATATTCTCGGCTTGTACAACTTTCAACGTGCAGTGAACATCACAAAAAATGATTTGTGTCTAAGGTACGTGATGTTAAGATGATCTTCAGAAGTCATTAAAAGTTTTTTTGTTTTTTTTTTCATTATTTTATTATAGTCATTAGTCATTATTCCAATATTTCGTCCCTAGGGGAAAAGTCAGCACATTGGGGGATTATTTTGATGGCACGGGTTACGGAAAGGTTGCCATAAACTCAAACTCTTTTATTAAGCTCTATGTTCTGAGTCATCAAATGGATGCTGTGCTTTTTTACATGGGGAATGAGGTAAAGTTGGTAATAAAACCTTTGATTTGATTCACACTACTGAATCACAAAAATGTAGCATTTTAAATCCAGATAAAAAAAAAAAAAGACACAACAATTGTTTGATATTTAATGTCACAAGATTTGAATACAATTTAAGTGATTTTTTTTTTGTGTTTTTTTTTTTTTGTTTGTTTACAGAACTCTTACTTCTTTGTTACATTAGAAGGAGGCTATATTGTTTTGCAAGGAGAAAACAATGACATGAAAATTTTGGAAAAGTCAAAACTAAAGGTATTTCCCCAAGTAAGTTTTCTCGTAACCTCTTTATATTATATTATATTATATTATATTATTATATTATTATATTATATTATATTATATTATATATCCCTTTAGACAAGCTTCTTCCAAATCAGAATAACTATGAATGATAAAAGACCAACAACAATACTTATCACAGACTACATCAACATTTTTTTGGGATATGTCAAAGGGCTCTTCACGGAGGCCTACATTGGTGGTGTTCCAGTTGCAGTCCGGGAAAAGTATTTATATTCTCTTTTGTTTATATTTATTGGTGCATTTCTTCAGTTTTTCATCATTATGGTTATTGGTTAGGGACAGTAAAACGTTAAATCTTGCGAAAAATGTGAAGAGCATTGGTTATATAAGAAATAATATTTTTGATCAAAGGTTTAGTTCACCCAAAAATTATTTTTACCTAAAAATGACTACTCACCCTCATGTCATTCTACACCTGTAAGACCTTTGTTCATCTTCGGAACACAAATTAAGATATTTTTGATTAAATCCAATGGCTCAGTGAGGCCTCTTTTGCCAGCAATGTCATCGAACCTCTCAAGATCCAGAAAGGTACTAAAATCATATATAAAACAGCTCATGTCACTACAGTGGTTCAACCTTAATATTATAAAGCGACAAGAATACTTTTTGTATTCTTTTGTATTCTCAATATCTAGTGACGGCCGAATTCAAAACACTGCTTCATGAAGCTTCGAAGCTTTAGGAATCTTTTGTTTCGAATCAGTGGTTCAGAGTGCCAAAGTCACGTGATTTCAGTAAACAAGGCTTTGTTTACGTGATCTGAAACAAAAGATTCCTAAAGCTTCGAAACTTCATGAAGCAGTGTTTTGAAATCGGCCGTTACTAGATATTGTTGAAAAGTCGTTATTTAGTTTTTTTGGTGCACAAAAAGTATTCTCGTCGCTTTATAATATTAAGGTAGAACCACTGTACTCACTTGAACTGTTTAAAATATGTTTTTAGTACCTTTATGGATCTTGAGAGGTTCGGTGACATTGCTGGCAATAGAGGCCTCACTGAGCCATCAGATTTCATCAAAAATATCTTAATTTGTGTTCCTGGTATGGAACGACATGAGGGTAAGTAATAAATGACATAATTTTTTTTATTTTTGGGTGAACTAACCCTTTAAAGAAAATTGACCCCTTAACAGGATCAGCCGAAAGTGAGAGATTTTGAACAAAAAATTAGTTTAATTCCTAGTTGTCCTAAAACAGGCTTAATTTTCTTGAATGTAATATTCACCTAACTGAATATTCATTTTCACATAATTTGTCTGTCTCCAGATATAATATTGTTCTTCCATCACTTAAAGGATGTGTTAATAACGTTCAGGTAGATGTCCGTGCTACTTTTACAGAGGAAGTTGGAATTGTCCAAGGTTGTCCAAATCCTTTACTGGTAAGACAGTTTTTGTGGATTACTTGACAGTAGCGATGGGAGAAACAAAGCATTTTGAAACTTTGAATCAACTGAACCAGCTGTCGAATGCTGGTGACAGAGATCATCGCACCCCTAGTGGCATACCATTGAAATTTCAAAACAGTTATGATGTAACAAAGCCTTATTTACTAAAAACATTTGACTTTAGCATTTTGATACTCCAAATAACTGGAAATGGAAACAAATGATTCGCAAAGCTTCACAAAGCAGTGTTTCGAAAGAGCTCATCACTACTTGAAAGTGTATGTGCTTCAGGAGTAAATTCATCTAAACTGTTTCTGGTTGGTTGTTTTCAGGGTTCCCGAGAGGCTACTTTTGAATTTGGTAGTTCACTGTCGATGTCACCCACTGTCAAAGAGAAAGACTCTGAGACAGTGGTTTCACTTGGATTTAAGACATCCCAGGAAAATGTCCAAGCCTTAATACTGGCTGGTGGAATGGTTAGTTAATCAAGAACAATTTTTCCATATAAAGGAGTCTGAGTTGGCTATATGGTTTTTGATGGTTCTAATTTCAACGTTTATTTTTGTAGCTATTTATATTTTATCAACTATTTATACATTTTTGTTATTTCTATATTTATATTTTATTTATCTATTTATGTACTTTATATAATACATTTTATATAGTTATTTACAAAATCATATATAACTATAAATATAATATATATTTATACATTTATTTTCAACATAAATTAAAGAAAAAAAGAAGAGATTTATTGATGTTTTCCTTTGGTCTGCAGAATAATGACTTTTTGCTGTCTTTGAAAGATGGCTTTGTCGAAATGAGTGATCGTAAGGAAAAATTAACGTCCAGAAACAAATGTAAAACTGGAAAATGGCACTACATAACAGCCTTCAAAAGCAGTGGGGGGTAAGAAGAAAATATCTTGGTAAACTTGCTTGCAGAAATGCTTTTCAATACATGTTGAACATTTCCCATCAGGATGCAGCTAAACGTTGACAACACAGACACTGAAGATCGGCCATCATCATCCACGTTCAATGAACTAAGAGAAAATGTTATTTTGGGGGAACGTTTTTCAGAAGGCTGTTTGAGGAACTTGTATATACGCAGGTTTGATGTTATGATTTACTTTTATTGTGTTATCATGACATATAACAGAAATAAGCCACTCATAATGGCCTTATGATTCAGTCTACAGAGCGACTACATTCCAGCCGACTTGAGCAGCTTCAATCAGACTGGAAATGTATCTTTGGGATTCTGTAAAGCAGAGCGCCCCCCTTTGGACACCACTAAGAAGCGTGCAAGACATGTCGGAATTATATCCAGCAGCAATTCGGTATTTCAAATTATTAATCTCTGTATTTAAGGTGCAATAAAACTTAAAGGGTCCTATTATGCTTTTATACATTTTCATCTGTCTTTAGTGTGTAATATTGCTGTTTGAGCATGAAAAAGGTCTGCAAAGTTACAAAGCACAAAGTCCACTCCAAAAGGAGTTAAAGAGTTAGTTTATTAAGTACTCACCCTCATGTCGTTTCACGCCCGTAAGACCTTCGTTCCTCTTCTGAACACAAATTAAGATTTTAAGGTTTTTCTTATCCCTCATAGAAAGCAACGTAATTACCGTCATTCAAGGTCCTGAAAGGTACTAAAGACAGTATTGGCCAGGTCCTGCGTCAGCATCATATGCATGTGTTGTTCTGCTCACGTGAACAGTGTCAGCCAATACTGAGTCGCTGTTCTGACATAGAACCTGGAAGCGCTGCAACGAAAATAGCGTAGGAGAATGACAGGGGAGAGACGAATTTGTTGAATAAAGTCATTGTTTTTGTTATTTTAATGATGTTTTTACTACTTTTCTGGACCTATTGAAAAATTGTTTTTTGAACAATAAAGCATGAAAACTTCAAGCAAAATCAAGACTTTGAAAAAGAGCAAATAGGTACTCTTTAAAACAGTTTTACATCTGAATAAAAAATGATTAGTGCCAGAGACATTATAAGGAGTGGAGCTGCTCCACTCAAATAAGAGAAGCACTCATCCGTGAGACAAAATTACATTTTTGATAGAGGTTTCACTTGTTTAATTGCTCTAAGATGCCTTTTTTTTTTTTTTTTTTAAGCTACACAAAAAGTTGTTTTTCTACATAAAGCAGGACCCCCTTATGGTGGCCGCCATGTTGAGATCAGATGACTAGCTGAACTGCACTGACTTTATTGTAGCACCCCCCCATTATCGAACACTTTTGGTTGCAAAAAAAAAAAAGTCATGATGGGCTTGCCTACAAATTTTTAAAATGGCAGTGGCGACTGAAAAGTTTTGTGTTCGCATAAGGCTGCCTCCACACCACATTTTAAGTGGCAATACTTAACATGTGACATTTAATGTCATTTAGTCTGTTTTGCTGTTTTTAAAAGGGAAGCTCTAAACAAGGCTGCAGAAACCCCAAATCTGTCAAACACACCTACCACCTTGGTTCCAACAGCCAAATGCAGTTTAAAATAGATCCGGAGGAGCTCAATAACAGGTAAATGATGTTAATGAATGGCGTATTAATATTTCATATTGTAGCACTTTTACGAGGTGATCTTTGTCTTACAGGCCGCATTTCTCCCTAGACATCCGGACCACATCATCTGAAGGACTTTTACTCTATATCTCAGGGAAACATGGTGTTCCTCTTGTGATCCTGTATTTGAATGATGGAAAAGTCAAACTCTCTGTTGGGGCAGATGAAATGATTTCCACTCAGAAGATCAATGATGGTTACTGGCACAATGTATGTAGAAAAATTCTAAAATGGTGTGTTTCCATAACTGTGTGAAATCCTAATTTTTAGTTCATGCTGTGTACAGATCAAGTTCAGCATGAAGAAACACAACATTCATCTAGCTGTGGATGGCATCCGAACACCTGATGGACAACAGTTGAAAGGATTCACACATGATCTGCAGTCTCCTGTCTATGTGGGACACGGAAAATTGCAGATGCTTCACAAAACATACGTACGAATGTGCAACTTCCTTATTTCAGCCAGTAGCTTAACCACAAGTCTTGTGTTCTTGTACAAAGTCATCACTTTTTTTTTTCACAGGGAGAAGTCCCTCAGAAGAGTATAATCGGATGCATCCGTGACCTCAGGATTTCCAAGGTTCTCTTTGCACATCCAGCTGTCAATCATGGGGTTATGCCCTGTTTCAAAGGCGTGACTGTGACGGGGGCATATTTTGCTGGAAATGGCGCACATTTGGTCTTAGGTTTGGCCCATCATGTTGATACATATGTGTATAGTGACAGAAAAATAGGTTCAAGAAATTAAATAAATGTTTTTCTTTGGCAGAAAAGTACCTCATCTCTGGTTCTACGTATGACCTGGCTTTTGAAATTCGACCCAGGAACCTCACCGGCCTTGTTTTCCACAAAAGTGATAACCATGGACGGACACTTACTCTGTTTCTCAAGAGAGGAAAGGTGAATAAAAATATAGTTCAAGATCATTTTAAAAAAACATTGTATTTTGGCTGTATTACTGATGAAAACAGGATTTTGAAAGGAAGATGAGACTAAAAATAAGTTACGCAAGTATGCAGAATGCTAATGCTTAGCAAGCATACAGTCTTGTACTTACTGTACTAAACATGTGTTTGTGCTTCTGTGCTGATAACAAACCTCATTATAAAGTAAAAATGTATCATCAGAATCTTAAACACATTGGTTTGTAGTGCAAATAGTTTCACTGTTTACTGCACTATTATTCTATTTATTTACTTATAGCGGCTAATGAATCAGTCTTGCACATCACAGGAAATACTAACTTTCTGTTGAAAAATAAGGTGGACATTTCTTGCTAATAATCACTAAGATACTCGTCTAAATGTTGCCATAGAAGACAGTGGGTCTCATTGACTAAAGCTGCATCCGAAATCGCGTACTGTTGAGTAAGTACTACATTTGAATTTAAATTTACTTCACGACCGTTGAAAAAGTATGTTCTATACAGTGCGAATGCGCATAGTATGAATGAATTTGGACATACTACATCCGCTATGTTACTGTCACTTGACCTACCAGTATAAGTTACGTCCCTTCAACTCCATTCACAAATCCTCTCCTATGGCCTCATGGGATAGTAAAGTGTCCATCGTATGCGCACTTCAGAATCTAGTAGTAAATAGTAGGTCATCAGTGTACTTTTCGCCTACTGTTTTTTGAATACTGTGAATTCGGACATACTATTCTGTTCACATACTGTTTTTCACGTACTATATAGTAGAGAAGTATTCGATTTCGGACGCAGCTTGAGCGTGCATACACAAAAAATTGTGCGAAATCTGCATACGAACATTTTCACAATCAAGAAATCATGATTCGCCAATAATTTTATACTGAAATGAAATCTGAATTTACTTAAAATTACGTATTATATACATGTTGTGAATAAGGCTGAATGTTTTTTTTTTGTGAGAAGTTCATGTGTATAAATCAGTATAAATACGAATTATTCACACAATTATTAGTCAATGAGGTTACGACCGCTAGCACCCCTTGTGTCCACTTTATGTAATTCAAGAAAGTCCGTAAGCAAGCTTATGTTGCTTGTGTTTGTGTTAATGTACTTGCGTAAAGTACGTTTCTGGAATTTAATGCTTCAATTACGTTTAGTATCACATATAGTATGCAATCTGTGTGGGGTTGTGCTTCATTAGGTGGTGGTAAAAGCAAACGATGGACAGCACCGCTATGGCACCGCATTGACCCCAACACGACCCCTCTGTGATGAATTTCACTATGTGGCAGGTACTACTTTTCTGCTTGTTTCTTATCATGGTAGATTATAAAAGATCATTTTCACAGGAATGTAATGCAAGTGAGGTTTCATTTATTATAAATGACGTATACCACAGTGTCCATATGGCAGAAAACTATAGAGCTGAGAGTAGATGAAGCAACCTCACGAGTCAGACGACGCTCTGTATCCCGTCCTTCAGCGCAGGAAACCATCTACATTGGTGGCGTTTCAGGTAAAGCCACCTTCATGTAAAAAAAAAACATCATCTTGCATGAAAGGCCTTTCAGTGCATAATAATTTACAGTTCTGTCTCTTGTTAACGCAGAGAACATGAGAGGAGTGGAGATGCGGACATCTTATGTGGGGTGTTTGCGGAACGTACGGCTTAGTCAAAATCTTGTCTCATTTGAGGACGCGAGTGTATTCGGCCCCATAAACACTGCTGAGTGCCCGACGGAATAGTGGAAGGATGAAACACAAAACAAGCACTTATTTTGAGTCAAACAGTTTGTAAAATAAAAATGTTGATTGTTTCGGGAATTTTATCGGAAATTGACCTTAGAAATAATCCTTTCTTGAAAGGAATTGCTAGCACATTTCCTCAACAATGAAAATTGTTATCAATGTTTATGATGGTTAAAAATTAAAGTGTTTATGGAAATAAAAATATACTTAAAATTATTTGGTTGTCTGTGCTTGCTCTTGCCATCCGGGTGGCTTCTTCTTGTGTAAATAGATGTAGATGTAGAATAGATGTAGTTTGGTGCACCACACCAAGAGGTTCAGGGCATAAAGACTGAGATGTCTGCCTGCACTTTCATCATTTATTCATAATGTGCATTAATGTGTGAATAATATGTTCTTCCTCATTCAGGCCATTCAGAAAGCTTTCTTCCTCATTTCTTTTTGTCTCTTTCGCTTTCTGTCTTACGTTATGTGGAGTATGGAATTTTTGTAGGCTGCCTGTGAAGGTGCATTTCATTGGCTGAAACTAATGAACAGACACACCCCCTGCACTGATCGAATGGATAGTTGTGTCCCAAATGACACACTAAACATTATGTACTGTGTAGTGAACCGTGTAGTGTGTATGAATTTTATATGGTTTTGTCATTCAACATCTGAGTCTGATAGCCCCTCCCTGTATGAAGTGTCCAACATTCCACACTTTATCTTTTTCCCTTTTAATTAAGTGCATCATCTGGGTATTTAAAGTGCACTTTCTCTATTTGGAATTGAACACACTACTCACACTATTTATACTACAAAACGGTAAAGAATAGTGTGCAAGTACGCAAACAGGGATGCACTGGTTGTATTGAGTCTGAACGAGACTTGGAGTAGCACTTAATATCTTGTTTGTGAATGAACCGGACAGGAGGGCAAATATACTTATTTCTGGAATAAGATTTTTAGACAAGCAACACTTAAAGAACTTATTTTTGTATCATGTCACTGAATTGTGAATTATTCAATGGTTAGTTCAGAAGGCACTAGCTTGTCGCCACCTACTGACAAAAAACGGATCAGTGAACACATCTTTTTGGTGAACCGATTCAAAAGATTCGCTTTGTGATGGATCCAAACCAGGCAGAGAAACTGCAAGGGGTTAACTAGTCGTTTCCTGGTTGGAGGCAAAGGGCGTGTTACTGAATAGACTCTAGAGGAAGCTGTCAAGCTTCTGTTTTAAAGCAGAATCGGTTCAGTCACCTACAACACCTCAGTGGGGTGAATGAGAAGCGGATACGGGATAATAACGTCACTGCTCTCTGTTGCTCCTTTAATATTGCGTAACGCGCGATGCTGATATGCGAACGACCAGCTGATACTTCATAGCTCACGGCGGCCTGATGGAGGGGACGATTGCGGATCTAAAAACATCTTAGCATCGCAGATTGGACACGGAAGGGATCCAACTACATCCAGACGACATATCACCAGCGGTTTGCTGTGAATTGGTAAGGGACATATCATTTCATTTCGCACGGCGCCGCACCGGTGGTGATTGTTTATTCGGCACGTTTCGCGTTCGAACAAAACAACTAGACTGTTTTTTCCTCGGTTTATTTACAGCAGAACGAGTTTATTGGCGTATAAAGGAGTAAACAGAGAGGATGGCAGGCCCAGATCCCCCGCAGCAGCAGGTTGAAGAGAACGCCGAGCAGATAGATGACGCCGAGCTGGCGTTTCAAGGCATCAATATGCTGCTCAATAATGGCTTCAAAGAAAGCGACGAACTCTTCAGGAGATACAGGTAAGATTAATATGCGTCTATGATTATATAATGATCTATATTTTAAAATGGGATTTGTTTATTTACATGAATGGGAGACAAATTATTTGCCCCCCCCCCTGTTTTTATTTCTGGTCATTTTCTGTTTATATAACCAAAATATGGGACATGCCTCAGTACAATTGAAAACATTGATCGGTGTCATTTCTTTCTAGCTATAAATAAACATTAAACAAACATCACCATCATCAATTAAACAATGATTCAGAGAAATGTGTGTATATATATATATATATATATATATATATATATATATATATATATATATATATATATATATTATATATGAGAGCGAAAGAGAGAGAGAGAGAAAATGTAAATTCTTAGTTAAAAACAAACAAATTGTTACTTGAAATAAAGTCAATCTTAACTGAGATAAAATAAATATGTAACTTGTTAATAAAATAAAAATGTAACAAGTTTAACTTGATGTACTAACATAACTTAAATTAAATAAAAATCAATAAAAGCTACATAGACAGGATCTACCAAAATGGACAAGAAAACAACAAAATGACTGAATTTTGTTGAAACTGTTGACTGAAACAGAAAAGTATCAAAATAAAAAACATTCAAAATATTCAGAAAACCTATAATAGTATCTAAATGATACTAAAATAACACTAGTTAACTTAAAATAGCTTATTACAGTGATATGCATATCAATTCAATATATTGTCAAGAGTTTTATGATTTTATTTGTTGGATAGTCAAAGAAAGTGGAATGGTCCAAAATCCCCATTTTAAGGGGATTTTACACTGTTAATTTTGTTACAGAATAATTTTTAAACATATTTAATAGGTCTCACAACAAAAATCATTGGATTTGTACCTCTAACGCTTTGAAAAAAAGGATAATGCAGCCAGACCTTCTCGTGAGATCATAGACATCTCTTTGTGTACATCAAATAAATAAAATCATGGGTACATAGATGAATGGCTGTTTGTCTAGTCGATGTAGCCCTAGGCATGAGCGCAAACTTGCGCAATAACATGGACTGATGATATACACATAAAAATAAGAGTCACCTTCTTGAGTGATAAAAGCCTATTTTTTTTGGATGTATTTGACTGTTTAGTTGCTGATTTTTAGATAGTTAATAGTAATTATTAACAAATGGTAATGCATTAAATTGAAGAAACATACATAATTATACGTGAAGCTTGAGGATTTATGTATCAGAATAAACTGCTTTTAAAACATTCTTAAGGATACAGATAATCATGGATATTAGGTTTAATGCTATTATAAGCTTAGTGCTTTCGCTTTAAATGCAGTAATTCCTTGTTTAATGTGAAATATAATCTTATGAGCAAACCTGCACAGAGTTACGCATCATTCATAAAGTTGTACACATTCCTGCCACAATTGATATATTCAATATTATATAATAAAGTATATTATATATTATATTAATTTAATATTCAATTTAATATATTCATTCAGTAGTAATTAATAATTAATATGAATTAATATTCATTTTTATTTTGCTTTCAGCCACCAACACAAATATATGTTGTGTGTGTGTGTATATATATATATATATATATAATGCGCGTTTTACCATGTTTAAATCTCCATATTTTTTGATTTTCTGAAATATTTCATGTTACAACTTGTTAGTGTGTTGTTTCATCACCTAAGGCTTGACATATCCCATGATTCCCTATTCTGTCTGCAGGACCCACAGTCCTCTGATGAGCTTTGGTGCCAGTTTCGTCAGCTTCTTGGTAAGTAAACTCCATTAAATGACTTTTAGGGGCCATTTACACAATGTTGTTTTCAACTAAAAAGTACAACTTTTTATGCGTTTTGGACGTTCACTTACAACCGCGTTTTGGCGGCACGAAAACAAAAATGTGCAAGTGTTTGAAAACGTTATCATCTCTGTGTAAACTACAAAAACACAAATTTGTGATAATGGTGACATCATTTGCATGTGTATTATGTGTTCAGTCTACAGGTGCGAAGTGTTTGTTTACAAAGTGACAACGCCATCTACTGGCCAGGCATGAATAATACAGTGTTTTTTAGTCATTTTCGCCGATCCCGGAAAGGAAAAGTGTTTCCGTTATTAGTACATCATTGTCGTGTAGTTAGTACTTCAAGTACACTTGGCTCAGAATTGCTTGAAAGTGATACTAGCAACTCGGCAGTTCTTGAACCCATACAGGGTTGGGTCTATATTTTAAATGGTCAGCTGGGTCAGGGCCCAATCAATTACTTCAGGTCCCGAGTCTGTTTAACATTGTGTGTAATACACGAGTTGATCGGAGAACACCCGGTCGTGATCAGAGTTAGTCAGCGCTGTGCGTGTTTTGTATCTTGCAAAATTATAAAATTAGGATGAGGATTGATTGTAAAATTATTTAGAAGGCGAGACTTATTTCACCATACTATGCGTTGCACTTTCTTCTCCCCATTTTTATGATAATATTATGAAGGAACCATCTTATGTCTAAAATTTTTGATCAGGCAAATAAATAATGCTAACGTGAGCAGCCACTGAACAAGCAGTTGAAGTTATCTTATTTTGTGAGTTGACTCAATAAACAAAAAATGCTAAACTCACAGTCCTACATTACGAGCTGCACTTCAGCCTTTCACTTTAGCCTTTCGCTTCGCAGACCCGAAGGTTTCGATGCTAGTCAGCTGCAGAACAATTGCGTTTTCTTACCCTATCTTTTCATACATTCAGAAGGTGGGACCCACTTTGAAACGGTGACATTAATTGGTTTCATTTTAGGTGAGTGACAATTCATCTATATCCAATAACCAAACCGCCTAGTATTTTGCTGCCTGGGGGGGATGTTACGGTATGCCTGAGGCCCTAGGCAATTGCCTACTCTACCTATAGGTAGAGGCCTATAGGCCACTAAGCTAGTTTTACAGCTAACCCTGTATTTATTGGGGCAAGTAGCCTGTTGTTTAACAGAAAGCATGCTGAGAATAACAAAACGAATAGCTGTAGTGGTAACATCCACTGGGCAGCCCAAGGTCGTTGTCTTGTTTAATTAGTTTGACATCAACCCATCGTTCCTAGTCCATCTCTGTTATCTCTGTTATATGACACAGTCAGCAAATGCTCTAATTCTTACTCCAACCGCAGTCCCTTTTCCTGCAGCGCTGCTCTCGTTTCATCCTGGCCATTAATAGGAGTGAGAGGAAAGGAAGTAAAATACTGGCAAGAAAATGAGACTATGTTCAGAATTATTTTATTTATTTATTCTGCATTTTTATAGGATATTTTTTCCTAAAGTGAAATTTTATTTGTATTTATTTTATTTTATTGTTTATATTTGATAGGAGAATAGCAAAAAAATGTTATGGTTTTATTCTACATTTATATTGAATAATTTATTTCTTTGAAGAGAAATCTTATTTAATTTTTATTTATTTTAGGAACGTAGCAAATAAGTGTCTATGTTTTATAAGATATTTTTCCCATTTTTTACTTTATTTTGTTTATTTTATTATATTTTTAAAGTAAATTGTATTTTTTAATTTATTTTTTGTTTATATGAGTGTAGCAAATAATTGTTTTAAATTTTATTCTACATTTTTATTTTCCCCCTAAATTTATTTCATTTTATTTTATTTTATTGCCCTTAATGTAATAATGGTAATGTGTGGAATAGTGGAATATAGTACACAGTTTACAAGCAATAATTGTTTTAAATGGTTTTTTAAAATTATTTTATTTTATTGCCCTTAATGTAATAATGGTAATGTGTGGAATATAGTATACAGTTTACATAATATGGAATACCCAAAAGGTGAAATGTTTATTGATGTGTAATGCATACTGTTTCACGTTCTATTTTTAAAAAGTAGTAAGTGGTGTTCAGTGTTTACTGTGCAGTATACTGTACAAACGCAGCTTGAGTTTCTCCTCAAAAGTTGAGGAACAGATCTTGTCACACCCTCTTATGTCTAGGCTGGTGCCTCAGGGTGTGAACTGTAATGTCACTTTTGACCGGTAGTGTACGTCACACTATGGAAAAAAAGATCTGTCACAGCTTCTGTTTCACCACGACTTTAAGAAAAGGTTCTTTGTTGGGGCCATCTGTTCTGTAGTATACAGTTTACAAGCAATAATTGTTTTCTGTATGTTGCATCTGATGATATTACCACTTTTTGTCACGTTTTATGAAGGTCTTCCTGTTATGGAAAGTAACAGTGTAACTAGTGAGGGACGTGGAGTAGGGCTGAACGATATAACAATGTCAATCAATAGAGATTTTTCTGTATAGATTATCTGTATGTAAATATATCCGTGCAGCGCAGGAATGCTTAAACACAATAGAGAAGCAAAGAAACATGAATGAATGAGAAGAGTGGGAAGTGCTTGATGATGAGTTATTAAAAGCACAAAAAAATGCAAAAGAGAACTGAATTCAGGGGGCAGCCCACTGTTTGATTTTGAAAACCCCTGTTTTAGAACGCTTCATTCTTTCCAAATATAGCTACTCAAGTCACGTGTTGAAGATTACTGCAAAAAAACTAAATATTGCAATGTTGTAAAATACTGCAGACCTAATATTCGTGTGATCATAGAACGCCATGATGACATTCGAGGAGGAAAAAATGCAGATGGCCAGCGATGACCTGAGGACTACTGAAAAGCTTTGCGAAAGTGACAACGCCGGTGTCATCGAGACCATCCGCAACAAAATCAAGAAGAGCGTGAGTTTGTTTGTATGGGTGTGTGGCAGCAGGAGCGGATGGAATTTGTTTCCCAGATTCTTCACATTAACATTCTTCACATTTTCATGGTTTTTATCTTGTGCCAGATGGACTCTCAGAGATCAGGAGTGGCGATTGTGGATCGTCTTCAGAGACAGATCATCGTGGCTGACTGCCAGGTTTATCTCGCCGTGCTGTCCTTCGTCAAACAGGAACTCTCAGGTGGATTCTATGTTTACGTTTTACATTCGAAAAACCAGCTTGGAATGTCATATGGATAAACAAGGATAAATAAAAATTTTCAAGCAATAATTTTGTTGTATTTACTTGTTTTTAATTTGTATTGTATATAATTGAATTTCTTTAATTATATATTTTTACTTGGAAGTTTAATAAGAAAATATTATATATTTTTATTTTTTTTAAATGTACACAGATTTCGATTATTTAAAATGATTCAGCTTGCCACCAGAAATATTAAAAAGGCTGAATAATGCCCTAGAACATGACTGTGTTTTAGAGTTGTAAGCACATTTTCTTGCATTTAATGTTGTAATGACCTGTCGCCCCTCAGCATACATCAAAGGAGGCTGGATCCTCCGTAAGGCCTGGAAAATGTACAACAAATGCTACAGCGACATCAGCCAACTGCAGGAAGCCTGCCGGAGACGATCCTCCGACCAGGAGGGGGCGCTGGCCTCTGATCATGCCAACCACAACACGTCAACTGAGAGTGGCGGCCGGGTAACAGAAGAGGTTCTGGATCGCCTGAAAGGTTCGGTCAGTTTCGGCTATGGGCTCTTTCACTTGTGTATTTCGATGGTGCCTCCACACCTGCTCAAAATCGTCAACCTGCTGGGCTTCCCTGGAGACCGTCACCAAGGTCTTGCCTCCTTAGCATACGCCAGCGAGAGCAAAGATATGAAAGCACCTCTTGCCACGTAAGCCAACGCACCTTAACAATGACAATCCAGCTTTTGATGTGATTTTATGCTTGCTTATTAGCATTTGCTGAAATGTTTTGTGCTTGTATGCCAGAGGAAAATCCCGTGCTCATGATGTGCTGAGGGGTGATGTGTATTTGTGAACACATGCTGTCACACCGTTGAACTGGTTTCACACTGGGGTTACATAATTGATGCTCTCTGAAAGGTCACAATTAGAGATAAAGGGCATTAGAGTGAAAGGCCATCTGAGCATGTGCAAGCGAAATGCTAGCACAGACTCACAGATCCATTACTATAACATTAGTATGGCTTTAATAAATAACTGAACAAGAAAACGATTAATTAAAATGTTATCAAAAAGCAGATGATACAGTATTTTCAAGCCCCTGATCACCAGACTTTTAAAATGGGTGAAAAAAAAAAAAAAAAAACCCACAGGCTTACATTTGAAGGTCTTTTCAAGTCCATCGTAAAGCAGCCACCATCCATAACACCTTAGCAACAGCCTAGCAACCACCCAGAAGATCCTAGCAAATGCCTAGCAACCACCCAGATCAATCTAGCCATCCACTACACCGTATCAATATGGCAAATTTTGTATAGTCAAACACCATTCAGATCTTTGCAACCACCCAGAACACCCTATCGATGGCCTAGTAATCACCCAGAGCAATCTAGCAACCACATAACAACACCCTTGCAACCATCCACAACACTCTAGCATAATGACAAATTTTGTTTAGTTAAACACCATTCAGATCCTAGCAACCACCCAAAACATCCTAGCAGCCGACTAGCAACCACAAAGAACAATCTAGCAACCACATCACAACCCCCTGGCAACCATCCACAACACCCTAGAATTATTAGTAGCAAGACCATCCATAGCACCTTATCAGCAACCTAGCAACCACACAGAACACTCTAGAAATGGCCTAACATCCTCCCAGAATAATATAGCTACCACAAAGCGACACCCTGGCAACCATCCACAACATTCTAGCATTATTAGTAGCAAGGGCATCCATAACCCTTTATCAACCACCTAGCAACAGTCTAGCAACCACCGAGAACACCCTAGAAATGGCCTAACAACTGTCCAGAACAATCTAGCTACCACATAGCAACGCCCTGGCAACCATCTACAACACCCTAGAAATATGGCAAATTTCGTACGGTCAAACATCATTCAGATTTTTTCATAAAATTTAAGAACCTAGTTAATTTTGATTTGTTTTAAGATTTTATTCTTGAACTACTATTGACTACATTGAACTGAATTGTTCCTAACCCTTTTATCACTTCTCTGCAATGCATTGTTCTCGGTTTTTCATGGCCAGGGGCTGACAGATTGCAGAGCAGCTCTAATAATAGAGATGAATTTAAGCATACTTAATCCAGCCTGGGACAAAAATTTGCTCTTCAGATGAATAGATGCAGTTTTTTTTAGAATCGATGCTGCTGTAAGCATCTGTGCAGTTTGTGCACACCAAATATATTTGCAAACACATCTAATAAACATCCAAACTGTGTTGTGATATTTACTTTCACTTCTTTTCTCACGTTATCCCTCTCAGTTTGGCCCTCTTGTGGTACCACACCGTGGTGCAGCCCTTCTTTGCCCTGGACGGCTCCGACTCACGCGCTGGGCTCCTGGAGGCTAAAGCCATTCTGCAGAAGAAGGCAATGGTCTACCCAAACTCATCTCTCTTCATCTTCTTCAGGGGACGGGTGCAGAGATTAGAGGTGGGCATTTAGGGCTTTCGTATCACGGTTTCACCAAAGCAGATGCTTGGTGCTTGATAATCGATTGGCATGATTAAATAATTGAAATAATAGTGCGGTTTATTCTTCCATGATATTTAATTACTATGCAACCACCACAGTTACTTTCCATTAGTGGGTGTGTTGGATGTAGTGGAAGGCATCCAAAGCCAACCATTAATTTTAAACGTCTTTAATACAAAGACAAAAACAAATGTCCTTTTGATACAAGATGATACAGTGTTTTATGTGTCGCGAGTTAAATCAGGGCATAGGAACATGATCTAAAAGAAATGTGAAAGTAAAAGAAAATCAAGTCAACATATATTATGTTTATTTACCATAATTCTAATTATAATAATATTAAAATAATTTATAATATGTATTATGATTTAATCATATGTTAGATGCGATTAATCGTTTTGATTTTTTTCTTTTTCAGTGCCAAATCAACAGTGCTCTGGCGTCATTTCAGGATGCTCTGGAGTTCGCCTCAGACCAAAGAGAGATTCAACACGTGTGCCTCTATGAAATTGGTACAAATTTATAGTTCTCTTACTTTTTAGCAGGAACAGAATCGGTGCTTGCAAAGTATAGTCGTTTATTAAATTAGGGTGTGTTAATTAAGGGTGTGTTTTACATATTGTTCCTTTTCTGTATTTGCAGGCTGGTGCAGCATGATAGAGATGAACTTTGAAGATGCCTTCAGGTCTTTTGAGCGACTGAAGAATGAATCCCGATGGTCGCAGTGTTACTATGCTTACCTCACTGGAGGTCAGATTATGTTCTCTGTCAAACTATCTCGAATGTCTCTTTAAAATAACCGTTTTAATGAAAGCTTTTACGTCTCAACCCAAAGTATGTCAGGGGGCTTCTGGTGATCTAGAAGGAGCCAAAGCTGTTTTTCGAGATGTCCAGAAGCTTTTTAAACGCAAGAACAATCAGATTGAGCAGTTTGCACTGAAAAGAGTGAGTTATTTTCTATTATATCAACCATTTTTCAATAATTTATTAACTAATTTTTAAAAAATTTTTTTTATTAAAGTTAATTTAATAATTACCATAAATTGTATATAATTAATTGTAATTCATAATATACAAATAATTATTTTATATTAATAATAAGTTAATTATGCTTGTGTAAATATATTGAATGTATAAACTGTTTTATTTATGTATTGATTTAATTATGTAGTATTTTCTAATAATTGATTTTTTTTTTTTTTTTTTTTTTTCATAGTTATCAGTTTAAGTTTTAGTGTGTATATACAGGTGCTATACAGGTGTATATACAGCACTGACTCCAGCTGCAGTCCACTCTTTGTGAATCTCCCCCACATTTTTGAATGGGTTATGTTTCACAATCCTCTCCAGAGTGTGGTTATCCCTATTGCTTGTGCACTTTTTTCTACCACATCTTTTCCTTCCCTTCGCCTCTCTATTAATTGGACACAGAGCTCTGTGAACAGCCAGCCTCTTTTGCAATGACCTTTTGTGTCTTGCCCTCCGTGTGCAAGGTGTCAATGGTCGTCTTTTGGATAACTGTCTAGTCAGCGGTCTTCCCCATGATTGTGTAGCCTACAGAACTAGACTGAGAGACCATTTAAAGGCCTTTGCAGGTGTTTTGAGTTAATTAGCTGGTTAGAGTGTGGCACCAGGTGTCATATCTCAGTGTTGGAAACAGTTGTGCTGCTTAATATTATTTTATAACCTTTGATACTTTTTCAGGATTCTTTGAATAAAAAGTAAAAAAAAAAAATATCAGCATTTATTTAAAATAGAAATCTTTTCTAACAATATACACTACCGTTCAAAAGTTTGGGGTCAGTAATTTTTTTTTTGAAAGAAATTAATACTTTTATTTAGCATGGATGTGTTAAATTGATAAAAAGTGATAGTAAAAATTTATATTGTTAGAAAAGATTTATATTTTGAATAAATGCTGTTCTTTTTAACCTTTTATTCATCGATGAATTCTGAAAAAAGTATCACAGGTTCCAAAAAAATATTAAGCAACACAACTGTTTTCAACATTGATCATAATTAAGTATCAAATCAGTATATTAGAATGATTTCTGAAGGATCATGTGACGCTAAAGACTGGAGTAATGGTGCTGAAAATTCAGCTTTGCATCACAGAAATAAATTATATTTTAAAGTATATTAAAATAAAATAAAAAACAATTTTAAATTGTAATAATATTTCACAATATTATTGTTTTTTTTCTGTATTTATTATGAAATAAATGCAGCCTTAATGAGCATAAGAGACTTTGTTCAAGAACATTAAAAATAGTAATGTTTCCAAACTTTTGACTGGTTGTGTGTTTGTTTTTTTTTGTGTGTGTGTATTTTATAACACACACACACACACACACACATTCAGAGGGGAACGTGGGAAATGAAGTATACCTGGGCCTTAACTGCTCCAAATTAGTGAACTGGAGCTGACGGATACCATCAGGAAAAATATGGAAAAATACGAATAACATCGGGAAAAAATAAAATAATTTTTCCCGATGTTATCCGTCAGCTCCGTCTCGCGCACAGTTAAGCGCGCAAGTCTTTCTAAGATACTCCTTTGCCCCCTGAGCGCACGGGCCTTTCAAAGATACTCCTTTAATAAAAACTACTTATAGTAGGCCACCTTATATAAAAACTTAAACTCATAACTAATTATTTTTATATTAATAATTATGTCAGTATTGTATAACCATTTTTATTTTTTTATTTATTTTATTATTAGTTATTTCTAAACCTGTTCTTCTACTTTTTGTCTTACTAGGCAGAGAGACTGAGGAAAGTCCCCCTTACGCGAGAGCTGTGCATTCTGGGTGTTGTGGAGGTGCTATACTTATGGAAAGCTCTTCCAAACTGCTCTTCCTCCAAACTCCAGCTTATGAACCAAGGTAAAGAGCACCGTGAATTACAGCAAGATGAAATGCATCCTGTCAGTCAGCTCTGAGCGCCTCTCTTGCCTCATTATAACCCTGATCTTGATGCTGTATTCAGTGCTACAGGGGCTGGATGACCAGTCAAGTCTGGGCCTAAAACAACTGCTTCTTGGTGCTATTCAGAAATGTCTTGGAAATATTAAAGATGCTGTTCAGGTTTGTTGTTACTCATTGTGCATGCAAACTAAGGTCATTTACCTATAGAAGTCTTAAAGGTACAGTAACAGAACAGACATTTGATTCTGAGGATCAGTAAAAATGTCTTAAAATAGTTTCTTGGTACCCAAAAACAGTTTACAAATAGATTTCAGGGGACAAATGTTAAAAAATGCAGAAGATGGCACCTTAAAAACATGTTTCAGATTGATCTGGCACAGGTTTAATCTTGTTTATCCGCTCACATACAGTGCTTAATGCTGATTTGGGTTCATTTTGTTCTTAGTCATTCCAGCTGGCAGCACAGGATGAACACGGCCGCCTGAATAACAGCTATGTGCAGCCATATTCTTGCTATGAGCTGGGCTGCGTGTTACTGGCTAAACCTGAGGTAAATGATATTCAGAATCTCTTCATTCTCAATTTGAAGGCACTATATTTTAGTATTTCTTCTATTTCTAAATATACTTGATATTCTTTTCTGCCCTAAGACTCTGAGTAAAGGAAGATCATTACTGCTTCAGGCCAAGGTAAGACCACGATTGTCATCAACTTTAGTATCTTGAATACGTCGGTAAATTGAGTTCAGTTGATGACTATCTTTGCTTGCAGGAGAACTACACCGGTTATGACTTCGAGAACAGACTGCATGTCCGTATCCATTCAGCCCTCGCCTCCATAAAGGAAGTGGTCCCTCACTGACCCCGTCCGACCTCCAAGTGCACCGTACTTCGACCACTCCTGTCCAGCACTTTTCAAAACGAAAGCCATTTGAAGTAATCATGCTTTTCTGGAAGGAGAAACCGAAAGTCAGCGGACTTCAGCTGACAGAGGACGTGCTCGCCAATATTTTTCCGCCTAGTATTGAATCACTTTTCATGTAGCTGTTGATCGAATTTTCACATTCACATTTACACCCACATCATAGTGCAGATGCACGGATTTTGTGTGTTAAGGATTGATCGGGAGTGCAGAACTCTCACAAAGAAACACGATAAATAGAGTAGACAAAACTGGTTAGATCCTCTCCCATAGCTTGCGCTATCATACAAAATACATTAGCATGGGATAGATAGATAACATTAACAAATAAAAATAAAAAAATGTATTGTGTAAAGCTTTAACCCTTTAATAAATAAGAGTATCCAACCTTACCTGTATGTTAAACCAAGATTGTATGCACCATTGTGAAGTCGAGTGATCGACCGATATGAGACTGAAATGGCCAGTACTCTGATTTTACATAAATGTTGAATTATTTTAATTAAATTTTTTTTTAAGCCCAATTTGTTTAAAATCTAAAAACTGATTTTTATTGCACTCAAACAATTATAATAATTATTTGTTTTGTTTTTCTACCGGTTAGAAGTCTGGAATAATTAAGTTTTTTTTTTTTTTTTTTTTTTTTTTTATGGTTTCAAAAGATTTATTATTACAATTTAAAATAACTATTTTCTATTTGAATATATTTTAAAATGTAATTTATTCCTGTGATGGCAAAGCTGAATTTTCAGCATCATTACTCCAGTCTTCAGTGTCACATGATCCTTCAGAAATCATGAAATGATGATTTGGTGTTCAATTATCGATTATAATTGGTGCTCAAATATTAATAATGGTATCAATGTTAAATATAGTTTCCACAAAAATATTAAGCAGCAAAAAAAATTTTAAACATTGATAAGAATAATAAATCAGCAATTCAGCATATTAGAATTTCTGAAGGATCATGTGACACTGAAGACTGGAGTCATGATGCTGAAAATTCAACTTTGATCACGGGAATAAATTACTTTTCAAAATATATTAAAACAGAAAATAGTTATTTTAATTGTAATAATATTTTGCAATATTGCTGTTTTTACTGTATTTTTATAAGATAAAATGCAGCCTTGGTGAACAGAAGAGACTTTTACATTAAAACATTAAAATATATAAATTATTCCAAATATTTGACCGGTTGTGTATTAAATAAATAAATATACTTTTTTTTTTTTTTTCCCACCACTTCAAAGCAGGTCAGAATGGTCTAATATTTTTTCATTGAATCAGTCTGTCTGATATATCGGTTTGTCACTGATTTAGTTGAAGACACTTTTACAGGTTAAAATGCATTGCATTCAAAGTTGCCTGTTTTCATTGTATTTATAGCAAGGTTTTAACACTAGGGTTGATGATTACAAAGGAGTCAAAAGGTCTAAAGTACATCAGGGGTCCTCTGGTGATGCTAGAACATAAATTTGACTAATTTCATCTGTTCCTCTGTGTATTATGTTTGAGAACAGCAGCATCTTTGCCATAACTTATGTTCTCTTGTCCTCTGCTGGACAGCAGACATTTTCTGAAGTGCACCCATGCACAAACACCTACTGGTCTTCCTCTGGGCCAGAGGAGGTCATTTGATTTTGTACCTTGTTTTTGACAAGCCGTATGTTGTATTTGGTTTTTTGTGCCAGATGTTCTGTAATAATATTCTTGGCCCAAGCTTCTTATTTGTAGACTTTTAACAGCACATCAGTATCTCCTTTTGAAGATGTCACCTCTAAATAACTTGAATTGATTTTGAGTCGGTGTATATATTGTGAAATTGTTGTGAAATTTGCACCTTCTTATTTTCTTGGCCCCGTAGATGTAATATGTCTGTCCCTTCAGTGGGCTTTATTCACTACTGTACATGATTCTCTATGAAAAAGCCCCTCTGTTCTCTCTCTCGGTAACTCGATCGGAAGCTCAAAACATGTCTTCACTGTGAAATGTGTCAATATTGGATGTTCAGGGTATTTATACCTTGTGAGGACAATAGAGTTAGGAAATTTCAGTAATAAAAAAAAAAAACGAAACTTGCCATCAGACACTGTATGTGTATTTAGTGTGTTCCATGATTTCACTGAATTATGATGTTCAAGGCAAAAGTTTGCAGAGCTCAAATGATATGTCCTACTCCAATTCTATTTTCCTGAAACCTATTTTTCAGCTATTAGTCAGCTTTCCTGGTGCCTTTACTGACACATTAGTTAAAAATTAAAATGAACATAAGAGTATTTATGTCAGAATAATCCCCTCTTAATCTGACTTTAGGTGGGGGGTGTGGGATTTTTGCCACTTATTTTGAAATTCTGAGATATTTTGTCACTTTTGGTTTCTGTCTGAAGTCCCAAGAAATTATATTTAGGTGAAAAAGGTTTTTAGACTATTTGATGCCAGGGACCCCATTTATGATGATCCCCTTACAAAGGACTTGCTTCCTAAAACAAAGGCTGCTATATATCTAATGGGTCATATCTGCGAAAAATATGATGTGATATTATAAAGTCAACATTAAATAATTGGCATTTTAATATTCTTCCAGTGAATCTTGTCAATTTCCTCCAAGTGAAATACCGCTGTATTTAACCTCAGTAAAATTGTATTGATAAATATTTGTGTCCGATCTGATAATCATTTTCATTGCTAATATTTCAGCAATCAAGTCACGTGTTTCCAGCTGTTTAGAATCAGAACTAATGAATGAATCACTCTTTTGATTGAATCAGTCAAACGGGTTTCCGCGATTCAGTTTGATTCGTTAGGACAGTTCACTCACGCACTCGAATGGTTTTGCAGTGTTTCTCTCTCTCTCTCTCTTCCTCACATCGAAATATTAACAGGATATTTCAGAATACAAAAAGAGCTCTGGATGACGTGGATATTTACCTACAATCCATTTTAGGAAACAAAACTTGCAAATCTCTTCTATTGTTTGTCTATATTTCCATCCATTCAATTAGTTTTGAATCTAATTTGGAATATTGTATAAAACATTTGCGAATAAAGCAGTGTTTCCATCCAGTGAGTCGAACAGAACAAAATCGTCACTTCCTGATAAACTGGCACTAAATAATGGCGCTTTTCCACTGCATAGTACGGTACGGTAAGCTCACTTAAGAAAAATGGAAGTTGCTACAGTAGAAGCCACTGTAAATAATATTTTTAATAAATTAGCTACTTGCGCCTCAGAGCGCGCAGACGAAACCCAATAAACGCTGTCATGTTATCTTGCATTCAAATGCCTGGTGTTTGTGAAAGCAATCGTGTGAGGCGCTTCTGGGAGGGATTAACGACAGACTTTGCTCAGGCATTACAGAATGACCAAAACAGCATTTAATAAGGGCTTTTTTTTTTTTCTTTTTTCTTTTTTTTTTTTTTGCTGTTTTATTTGTAACATTTCGTTATTTGGCTATTAAAGTAAAAGAAAATTCGCCTTACCAGTAAAATATCGGTTTACTTTACTATATCTGCTCAATTATCAGTTTTCGGCTCATTACGAATCGAAGAAAAAAAAACGATTCTCGGTTTAATGAGTCGGTTTTGTGAACTAATTCAATTGATTCAAAAGAAAGATTCGACTCATTAGAACGATTCATTCAGGAATCGAACACATCTACCTTGTGTATGTGTGTGTGAGAGAGAGGAGGGGGAATACAAGGGAAATCGCAGTTCATGCAAAAGCTGCTAGCTCATGTCCGTGCTGGCTCGGTTACGTGTAACACTCACTGCGGTAAACAAGACGGTATATCCGTTCATTTAGATCTTCACTTGGGATGAATGGGTGCTGCAGACGGACATTATAAAGGACACGGTGCAAACCAGCAAGATGAAGCACGAATGAGATTCTTAGGATGTCTTTCAAGGTAAAAATGAATATGTTTATATATATAATGAATAACCTTTATAAAACATTATTTATACAATCTAAATATGTCTCTAGAAGAATACTAATAAACGTGTCACCGAATAAAGAATTATGAGTTTTTCTATCAGTCATGGGCGTCTTTATGGCCTTATGACGAGTGTCCGCCCACCCCACCCTTCCAAAAATCACCATGGTAACAGAAGTTTACGCTAAAATATCGTACACTAATCATCATAGTGCATTATTTTGGAATCTTTTTGGAGTCATTTTTTTAATAGGTTCATATACATATACACTCCTGAATCAATATATTTTTAAGTAATTTATTGCAATATTTTAATTAAATAGTGCTGTCTGTCAAATCGATAACTCGCATCTAACACAAGTATATGTATATATATATACAAACTTTTATGTTAGATGAGATTAATGTCGAATAATTCATTTGACAGCACTAATTAAAAAAAAAAGTTTTTAAAAATGTATTTCAAATTCATTTAGTGCTTTTTATTATTTTATTTTATTCTTTTTAATGATGTTTTATTCAGCAACATTACTTTGCTAATGTTGACTAAGGACTTAAAAGAGGATTTAAGCTGGTATGGATTCGGCAGTCCTTTGATAATATAATAATATATGTAAATAAACTGCATTTAACATCCACATGAGGTATAATAGTGTGATCTCTCGTATAAATGATGATTGTATGTGTTAGTCTGTTTTGTTTATGATTTTGCTTGTTTATGTGTCTGACAGAAGGAGACTCCTCTTGCCAACGCTGTGTTTTGGGCAGCAAGGAAAGGAAACTTGGCTTTGCTTCAGCTGTTGTTGAACAGCGGCCGAGTGGATGTAGACTGCAAAGATGGTGTATGTACTACTTCTTTCTTGCATGCTTCACATTGCAATCAGCATGGCCATAGAATAATGCTTTATGGTGTGTTTCAGCAGTACGGCACCACTGCATTAATGGTGGCATCATACAGTGGGCATTATGAGTGTGTTCGGGAACTCATCATGCAAGGTGCAGACATTAATCTGCAAAGAGAGGTATGAATCTTCATCATGCTTACATTGTATTATAATGGACTATTTTATGTAAATGTTTTATTCCTTAATATTTCTAGATTGTTTTGTAATGATTCAAGGACGGTATTAAACTAGTCTCATATTATTAGATATGAAGATATTATACACCTTCACTTCTTAAGCTACAGGAAAATATCTGTCTAAACATCTGTCTAAACACAACTATAATTTTATTTTATTGTTAATTTTAATTGGATGTTTTTATTTTATTTAAATGCTAAATTTAATTCAATTGTTTATTTCTTTTGTTTATTAATTTATTTTAAATTTTATTTTTATTTATTATATTTTTAAGTTATTTCAGTCTAGTGTAATGTTTTTTGTTTGTTTGTTTTTATATTGTTGTATTTTTATTTAATTATATATTTATTATATTTATTTATATATAGTCATATTTATTTATTTTATTTATTATTTATTTAACTATACATTTTATTTTGCCTTTTTTTTATTTAATTATATTTGTTCATTATATTATATTTATCATATTTATTCATTTGTTTTTAATTTTTAATTTATTATTATTGTTTCAAACCTGTATTTTTTCTTAAATGAGTAAATGATGACAGAATTTTCATTTTTGGGTGAACCATCCCCTTAATTTGTGTATTTTTAAAAACATATATATATATATATATATATTTGTAATGTTATTTTAATCTAATGTAATCATTTTATTTCATTCATTTATTTATTTAATTATTTACAATAGCTTAAAATAACATTACATTAAATAAATAAATAAAAAATTAATAAATATAATATATTTATTATAATCTATAACTCTATTCAAATAAGAAATTAAAAAATAAAAAATAAAATAAACAATCACATTAGATAATATAAAAATAGCATTAAATTAATAATTAAAAATGAATAATTAAGCTAATGTAATATTTATGTATTTGTTTATTTATTTAATGCTGTTTTATTTTAAGTTTTATATATATATATATATATATTTACATTTTATTGTAAAGCATTTCTGTTGCCATCTACTCAGCAATAAGCAGCAGTGAATGTTATTTTTGTCAGACCTAAATATATATATAGATAGAGTGGTTGTTGATAGTGCAGTAATGTGTGGTAATATTACTCCTCAAGCGGGTGTGTAAGTGCTGCTAATAACATCTGAAGTGTGTTTGTGTACATAAGTGTGCTGATGTTGACGCAGATCATGTCACTGTTCCTCCAGACAGGTTCCACTGCCCTCTTCTTTGCTTCACAACAGGGCCATAATGAAATTGTCAAGCTCCTGTTTGAATTTGGAGCGTCCACTGAGTTTCGAACAAAGGTGCGGTATGTTATAGCCTAAAATTAAATTGCAGTATTTATGTAAGAAAGCTGTGACTTCTGATCATTCAGAACTGACGTGTTTGTAATCTACAGGATGGCGGCACAGCACTCTCCGCAGCCTGTCAGTATGGTCACTCGACAGTGGTGGACACCCTTCTGAAGAACGGCGCTAATGTCCACGACCAGCTCAATGTTAGTCAACATGTCTTCCTCCCATGAGGCCGGCCGCACTGTTGCTCTATAAAAGCTGTAGCTGCTCGTGAGATGCATGTTTGTGCCAGTTCCTCTAAGGTTTCTGCTGATTCAGTGTTTATACTCTGCTCTTAGAAACAGGATAGGACACGGCTGGAATGCTTTTTACCTTATAGCTCAAACACATCCTTGGGAGACCCAGATAATTTGTTGGAAATGTTTGTTTTAGCAGTTGAATGTCTTGCTAAGAATATGCCATGTCATATAAGTTTATTTCTATTGTATTTTTAAATTTATTTTTTAAGTAATATTTATAAGTAATATTTTATATGTATTTTTTTTTATGTTTCATTCAATGTAATGCTATTTTAATCTAATGTAATATTTTATTTTATTATTGATTTACTTATTCATTTTTTTTATTTAATTAGTTTTGATCTTACATTTATTATCTTTATTCATTTTTTTTTTAATTTATCTTATTTTATTTTGTTTTATTTTTTAATTTAAACATATTTGTTAATTATAAAATATAAGATCTAATAATAAATCTTATTTTTATTTTAATGTATTAATTTGTATTTTATGTAATATTTTATTCTAATGTAATATTTTATTTGTTATTCTTCATGTAATGTTATTTTTTTATTTTTTAATCCTCTAAATTCAATTTTCATCTGTCATACATTAATCATAAATAATAAATGAAATGAACCTGTTTCAGGATGGTGCGACAGCCTTATTTTTGGCTTCCCAAGAGGGTCATGTGACTGTAATACGTCAGCTTATGTCATCTGGGGCTAAAGTCAATCAACCTCGAGAGGTCTGATTTATGATTGCAGTTTTTCATTAGTGGTGTTTGGTATGTTATTATGATTTTCATTTTGTTCTCCATGTTGATTGTGTTTTTCTGGGTCAGGATGGCACAGCTCCGCTCTGGATGGCAGCCCAGATGGGACATAGTGAGGTGGTGAAAGTTCTGCTGCTACGAGGTGCAGATCGTGATGCAGATAGAAAAGTATGTTAAAAACTTTTTTTTTGTTGTTTTTTTGAATTCCAGTTTACAGTAGCTTCATATCTCTACCCAAATATTTTGTTTTATTTTATTTATTACATTTATTTAATTTTTATCTCAATTCAATTTTATTTATTATTTTAATGTATTTTATTATTCAGTTATTACTATTGCGTTTTATTATTTAATTGAATTTATTACAATTGTATTATTTAAGTATTTAAATTTTTTCTACAATTAATTACTGTTTTTATTATTTAATTATATTTTAATTTTTTACTGTTGTGTTTTGTTATTTAATTAATGTTTATTTAATTACATTTTTATTATTTTATTATTTATATTGTTTTATTATGATTAATTCAGTTTATTTTATTGTATTGTATTAATTAATTTTTATTTTAATTTACTTATTTTCCACAACATTTTCTTCCTATCTCTTCCCAAGCTTGAATCAAACAGTTCAGCCAGGTGGAAAAGAAGCTTATTAAAAATGCATGAAATGTTTGACAAATGCCTCATTTCTTCTATTATCTGGATGCCTGAGTCTCTCATGGCTGTATTGGCTTGTGTTTCTGACTGAAGGATGGTTCCACGGCTCTGTTCAAGGCTGCACATAAAGGATACTGTAACGTCATTGAGGAACTGCTCAAGTTCTCCCCTTCACTTGGCCTTCTGAAGGTACGAGAGACATCATCTGTCATCTAGAAAAAACCGCACGTGTTTCCTTCCTAATCCACTTGGACTTCAAGTAAATGTCTGTACCCTGCATATGAACTGTGTGTGTTTTGTTGTGTAATCTAGAACGGTTCTACTGCTCTTCATGCCGCCGTCATGGGCGGGAATCCGAAAACAGTTGCACTGTTGCTGAAGGCAAATGCCGATCCAGCTTTACCCAACAAAGTCAGTTTGAGACGTGTGGATATAAATATTTGAATAAATAAATAATTATGCCACTTGTCCATGCAAATTAATACTGCAATTTATATATTTGGGGTTGTTTTGAAAAATTTTAATAAAGTCTGGCTAGAGGTAATGAGAAAATATTGTGAATAATAAAATTATATACATTTTAATTAATTTTTTTTATATATTTTTATTATGCACAATATATGCACAATATTAATTTTAGTTATATAATTTAATTTTAATTATAGTTTTAGCAATATTTTGAGCTATTGAGTTATTTTCATATTTTTAATTTTCATTTTAGTTTCATTTTTCATTTCATTGTGTGCTTTTGTCATTTTATATATATTTTTTGTAAATATTGTCATTTAGGCTTAATTTTTTAATTTCAGTGTTAATTTAATTTTTTAATTTCCAGTTAATAATGTTAGTGCTTCAAGTTATATCAGTTTATTGCCAAGGTGACATTTCTAATTTTCATTTATTTATATTTATATAACTATAATATATAATATTTGTATTTTATTTCAGATTTATTTTAATTTACAAATGTTTTAAATAGTTTTAGTCTCATAATAAGCCTGAATCAGGCTTTATTTAAATTGTTCAACCCCAAATATATAAATTGTAATATTATTAATTTGCATGGACAATTTATTAGTATTTTTTATGTAAATAATATATATTTATGTATTTTAATAAATAAATAATCATGTGAGTTGTCCATGCAAATAAATAATTATGCAATTATTTGACATTTGGGGTTTGTATAGGGTTTTGTATAAAATGAATGCATGTTTGAGCTGTTTTAACTGAAAGTAACTGGCACCCTGTTGTTTTGTCTCAAGATGCACATCAGTAATGTTTTTTTTTTTTTTTTTCTAAGGCACATTTATAAAAGTTACTTAAATGCCATAATTGAACTAAGGCCTGGCAATCCTGGCTTAATCTAAACCCTGTCTGTGAAACCGGGCCTAAAGGGTTTTTTGTTTGTTTGTTTGTTTGTTTTTTTAAATAGGTGCATCGTGCACCATATCTCTGGTATTCTGATATAGCACTGCCATCTACTGGTCAGTGTGGTAGTTTAAATATTATGTATTAAGTATTATTATTTAGCTACAGGCAGTAGCTAAAAATATGCTAAATGCTGCAGTAATCAAATTCATTTCATAGATGATGAAAATATAGGTTTAATCTTGTGCTTTAATGGCACTATTGTACCACGTTCTGATAGTATCACGTTCTCTCTACAGAACAATGAACTGCCGGAGGATCTTACGAAGAACGAGCGCATCCTAAGAATCCTGCGACTGCCGATGCTGAATGGAGGGAGTTGATGACTGCTGTGTTTGTTTTAAAGGCCATGAAAAATAAATGCACTACATCTCAGTCCCTTAAGACTGAAAACAGCAGTCGCTGCCTGCAACAGCTTTCCAGTCTCGTACAGCGGATGCTTGAAGCTTCAGATCAACAACACAAATGCACTGAAAAGCAGAATTGCTTATTCTTTATCCTGGAAATGTTATGACATACTGTAATATTGTCGTTGGCTTATGTTTTCATTCTAAAGCATTTATCAAAGGTGCTCTATGTAAATTTTTTGACTGTACAAAAGAATAAAAGCACTATAATATGTTTGCAGAGATGTAGGAAACATGTTAAGTTCAAATACTTGTTTCTCAGAAAAACAATGCTACAGCCAGTTATTCGTGTCGGGATGTCGGTTTTTGTTTTGGTCAGTGTGATCTCGCCCGCTGCCAGTTTACCCAATAGTATCTCAACACGCCGGGTTGCCAGTTCTCAGAAAACACAGCGATGGAAGCAAGAAAACGAACTGGGTCAGACATCGCAAATTCGAGCTAAAAAGCCTCTTCAAAAAAAAAAAAAGGCTCGTTGCTTTCTATTGTCAGTTATGCTCGTTTCTGTTGTGTCCTCAAATCTGGCAACCCACATGATTGTCGAGTCTGAGGCGGCGAGAAAAATCTGCAGTACTAGGTTCAACCGCTAACTGTCAATATTGATTAGTGTACCTTTCAAATTTGCATATTTTATAAGAAGCAGCAGTTTATGCTCATTTAAAATATATATTTTAGTATTGTTAGAATGTCTTTTAGCCTGCAAGTGTTTACATTTATAGCATGTTTCATGCTGAAATGCATTTTGGACTTAGAGAGAAGAAAAAAATCTTGGTGCTCAAATATTTGTTTTCTTTTTCTTTAACAAAGTCTAAACCTTGGTGCTTAAATATGTGCTTTCTTAAATATTTTATTTAGCATTGTGTCTGTGTGAGAAGTGTGGTAAAATGTTTATCTGTCAAAACAATAAATGTAAATGAAAATGCTGCTTTTTAATGTATTTTATGAGGGAATTAACTAAATGAATTAAAAATATATATTTGATTTAGTTTATTATTTTAAACAGTACTGGCACCGTGTGTGTAGGTTTAGTAAACTAGTACTTTTCAGTAAAATTATTTTTTGGTACGTTGTGATGGAGGCGTGTCTTACACGCGGGAAAGGTGTGGCTCGACGCCTGTCGTCAGTGACGTAACGGTAAACACTCAACGCGGAAGTGCGCGAAGACGCACAGATTTACCAACATCGTAATTCTGCGATACATTCGTTTTAAAATGTTTAAATTTGAACCGTAACAAATCATAAGTTCATCTTAACATCACCGTCAACAATGACGAATGCCAATTTACAGGTAAGAGACTTTACAAGTGATATGACAGTCGTAATAATTGGCCTTTTAATGTATTGTATATAATGTGGGGTTTTTTTAGTGTGTTTTTTTTGTAGCATTTGTAGTCTATGTTTGCTCTAGTTGAATGTATGTTTTGACACCATACAGTCTAAAATATTCATTATACTGTTTCGCTTTAGCATACATATTGTTTTGGGTTTTTAAGGTTTTTTTAACTTGTGTCTATTGTCTATTCCTCAGCCTGTCTTTAAACTGGTCTAACCAGTTATCCGTACATTACACCTCGCACACTATAACATAATCTTAAAAAAAAACAACAGATATTTCATTTCAGTTCAAGATTTTAAACAGTTATTTAATTACAGGCACTTTTATGTTTCACTTTTTGTTATATTATTGTTTTACTGTTGTCTCAGACTAAGAAACATCAAGAGAAATATCACTTTGCTTCGTCTTTTGAGCAGAATAATTTTATTTCATTTTATTAATCAGTGAATGTAAAAAGTGTGAAAAATATTTAACTGTGTGCATTTATGAAACGTAAAATGAAATTAGAATGAGTCTCTAATGTTAAAAGTGGCATTTCCACCCCAGAATAATGTTAAACACAATACATAATTTTAGATAATTTTAGAAATGGCCTGGCCTAAAGTGCCTGTAGCTGAAGAAATGCTCATCTGTAACACATTATGAGGCCAATGACATGCCTTTCCTGATGTCTCGTCTGTCTCTACTCCTGTGTGATAGAAAGCCATTGATTTGGCCAGCAGAGCCTCGGAGGAGGACAAGGCGAAAAACTACCAGGAAGCTCTGCGCCTCTATCAACATGCAATCCAGTATTTTCTTCATGTGGTGAAGTGTAAGCACTTTTTAAGCAATTTAAAAACTTCATTTAAATTTTAAAATTTATATGTTATGTTTATTTCCATTTATTTAAACATTTTATAGTATATTTTTATAAAATAAATATAAAAATACACTTTAAAAAAATAGAATAGTGTATTAATAACAAAATTGTATTAATAATAATAATATTAAAATAAATATTAAATGTTTATTTTATAATGTTAAGATGATCATTTTAAAATGATACTTATAAATGTATTTTATGAGCCAGTATGTTGTCTTATAATATATGTGTATTGTTTCATATATTTAATATAAACATTGTTTTTATTTCATTTTATTTTTATATATTGTGTATTTTTATATATTGTTATTTGATCCCTCATTAAATGCTATTTAGTGAGCAAAACATTCATGAACTAATAGTAGCACTTTTTTACGGTGTAGATAATTATAGTTTATTATAAATGCATTTCATGATATGTATATAATTTTATATATTAAAATTTTATTTACATGTTTATTTTTCATTGTATTTTATTTTTATATATTGTCTTTTAACATATATAAAACAATTCGATGCCTCATTAAATGCAATTTAGTGAGCAAAAATGACATGAACTTCTGATGGCACGTTTTCTTATGTTACTGTTTTATGGTGCAGATGATGCTCAGGGGGAAAAGGCTAAGCAGAGCATCAGAGCAAAGTGTGCCGATTACCTGGACCGAGCGGAGCAGCTCAAGCAGTACCTGAAGAAGAAAGAGAGTGCGCCGCCCCCTACCAAACCTGTCAAAGTTCCCCAGTCTGATGAGAAAGGGTGAGACGCTCTACTTCCTATGAACATCCTGTTACACGGAGTAAGCTAAATGTAAAATTCTGTCTTTCACAGGACTGACAGTGATGATGGGGATTCAGAGAAAAAGAAATTCAAAAGTCAACTCCAGGGTACAACATTTTGTGTTGTACAGACTTTTTAAAGTCATAATATGATCTACAAGCAATAAACTTGGATTTTCATTCTTTACAGGTGCTATCGTCATGGAGAAGCCCAACATTAAGTGGGATGATGTTGCTGGTTTGGAAGGAGCCAAGGAGGCCCTTAAAGAAGCGGTCATCCTGCCAATCAAATTCCCTCATCTTTTCACTGGTATGATGGGTTACATACTGAAATATCCATGAAACTGGCTTTCTGAACTGTTCTTAACCTCATTATCCACAGGGAAAAGAACTCCATGGAGAGGGATTCTGCTCTTTGGCCCTCCGGGAACAGGGAAGTCCTACCTGGCAAAAGCAGTGGCTACCGAGGCCAATAACTCCACGTTCTTCTCCATCTCATCATCAGATCTGGTGTCCAAGTGGCTGGGAGAGAGCGAGAAGTAAGTGATCTTCAGATGTTGAGTGGGAAAGATTTCAACATCTGTCATAATTATTTCGGTTAGTAGGACTTGTAATATATATATATATATATACAATTTAAACTTTTTAAGGTTGCTAGGGTGTTCTGTGTGTTTGCTAGGGTGTTGCTAGATTGTTACTAGGGTATTCTGCATGGTTGCTATGCAGTTGCTAGGGTGTTCTGGGTTGGTTGCTAGGGTGTTGCTATGTGGTTGCTAGGGTATTCTGGGTGGTTGCTAGGGTATAGATAGATGGATGGATGGGTGGATGGATGGATGGATGTCCTGTGGCTCAAAAGGGAAGCAACAAAATTGGCAAAATTGGGACACATGAGAAAGCCGAACTTTAAAGCAAAAGTTTATTAACAAAAAGAAAACTATACAAAAAATATGTTTAGTGCAGTCAGGCATCAGTAGTGTAATGCTAAATAAATGCATGGGAATATAATGTGCTGTAGCATTGTGGTGTGTGGAAAAAGAAACGCAACCAAACAAAAAAGGAAACAAATCAAATAGGCCGCCTGCATCTGCCATCCGTTTTGCTTCTTTTAAAGGCACAAAGGGAAGAGTAAGCAACAGGTGTCGACAATGTAACCACTTTGGAGGGCGGAGTCATCCAACCAGCGTTAGGGAAAACCCCACTAAAGACTATATATATATATATATATAATGTCTTTAGTGGAGTTTTGATATAATCTCAATATGGTCTCGTGGTACATAGTTTTTTGGTGTTTTGATCACATTGATTCCTTGATTTCTTCTGCCTTCGTTAGTAATACTGTTGTGGTCTTTAGGTTAGTGAAGAATCTGTTCAGTTTGGCTCGGGAGCACAAGCCTTCAATCATATTCATTGATGAGATTGACTCCATGTGCGGCTCAAGAAACGAGAACGAGAGTGAAGCGGCCCGCAGGATCAAGACTGAGTTTCTGGTCCAGATGCAAGGTAAACACAAAGCTAGCCTAATTTTTTTTTTGTATCATCTGGGTCTCATTTGGCAGGGTTATTGTTTCTTTCAGTTTCAGTTTAGTTTTAATTGCTTATAAGTAGTTGTTTTGAAATGTGGATGGTTGTATGGTGGTCCGTACAAATTTCAGTTAAAACAATGTAAAAATGAAAAAGGTGATTTAATACATTATATAACAATTTTATTTTCTAGAATACTCATTGCTATTTCAGACCCACATTTATTGTTAAACACACTATACAATACAGCATATAGTATACTAATAATTTTATTTTAGTATTACTAATAATTGAATAATGTATTACAATAATGTAATAATTTTATATTAAAATATTTTATTATATTGTAAAATAATTTTTTTTCCCATTTTCGCAGGTGTAGGAAATGACAACGAAGGAATTCTGGTCCTTGGCGCGACCAACATCCCCTGGACGCTGGATTCTGCGATCAGGAGACGGTGTGTTATATAAATCCATACACATTCTAATGCCTTTAAATTTCTTAATTGGCTTTTGTTTATTATTATCTTATCATTATAGGTTTGAAAAGCGCATCTACATCCCTCTTCCTGAGCAGCCGGCTCGCTCCACCATGTTCAAGCTGCACCTTGGCTCCACCCCCAATAGCCTCAACGAAGCTGATTTCATCGCACTCGGAAAGAATTCCGATGGGTATTCAGGTGCCGACATCAGCATCGTTGTTCGCGATGCCCTCATGCAGCCCATTCGCAAAGTGCAGTCCTCGACTCACTTCAAAAAGGTACAAAAAGACATTTGTGCGACTAAAGCGGTTGAATCGTTCCGATTCCATCCTCTCGTGTCTGTTTTAACAGGTCAGAGGAAAGGCATGGAACAACCCCGATGATGTCGTGGATGACCTCTTGACGCCCTGCTCTCCAAACGACCCAAACGCAATCGAGATGACCTGGGTGGACGTGGAGAGCGATAAACTCCTGGAGCCGATAGTTAGCTTGGTAAGCTCAAGTTTAGTAAAAAAAAAAAAAAAAAAGAAGCAAAAATCCCAGTGCTTTTTTTGACCTTGTGCTCTGTGTCTCAGGAGGACATGCTCAGGTCACTCGAGAAGACCAAGCCCACCGTGAACGAGGAGGATCTGGTGAAGCTGAAGAAGTTCACTGAGGACTTTGGCCAGGAGGGCTGAATTTTTGCATTCTTGTGGCATTTATTTATATTTTCCACCATTATGTTTACAAAGTTATTTCTGCATCTTTTATTTTTCAAACTCTTCATTTTCTGTTATTTTCTGGGGGTGAAACATTTTTGCAGCTGAGCTGGCTTGATATTGTCCTGAACATAACCGATCAGTGGTTATTTTGAGGATGGTTAAGCATCAGCAGCCATTTGAAACAAATCAGTTACTAAAGATCTTCTTAACTTAAGAGGTTTGTTGCAAATGGACGTAAAGTTTATACTAAGACTTTTGGGAGAGGAAAAACAAAAGTATTTTTATATACTTTAATGGCTGGCCACTTTTGTACCTCATTGCTAAATAAGACTTTTGCTTAAAATAAACAAATAATAAAACAAGACAGTTAAATAATAATAAAAACACTTTTAAAAAGCTAACCTTGAATTTACTAAACTTTGAACCAGTATCAAAGACAACCACAGATCTGTGAAAAAGTGTTTACAAATATGTGAATACATGTTTTGGGTAATCAGACGTGTTTATTTGGCACCTTTGAAGTTTATTTTTCTACTCTATTTCTACTTTCATCTGTAAATAAAATGTATAAACTACCTCTGATCGCGTGTTTCTCCTCTTTGTGGTTTTTACTTCGATCTAATGATTACGCAGTACCTGAAAGAAATCGTAACCAGAAAAATACCAACACTAAGCGACAGGTAGTGCTATTACACAGTGACGCAGCACAGTCCAGTAACGTCATTTGCGTGACCACGTGGCTCTTTTAAAGTCACGATACGCGCACGTAGAGCGGTATGTTTTCTATTTAGACTTACAAACCGTGTATATAAGTATTTAGTACTAGAAAACATGTTGACCATTTTTATTTCTATGGAACTTTGCAGTGTTTATTATAAATTATTTATCTGTGAAAAATATAAAATAATAAAAAATGATCTGTATTCAAAAACATTAACATGCCCAGTCTAGTTGCTTGGTTTAAGACTAATCTAGGAGTCCCCAAAGGATGTTTGGATCTAATGTAAATTGCATTTGAGAATTGACACAATAAATAAACTGACAAAATAAATCACAGGACATATTTTAATAGTTTATAAATAACACACAGATGATTATGTTGGTATATTTTGCAACATATTTAAATTATGTTTGTGAGGTTCAAACAACAAAGCAATAAAGAAAAAAAAAAATTAGAAATCATATCAAGCATATTTCAGATGAATATGTCATTTTTCTAAATCACTGGTCCATTAAGTTTCAAAGCAAAGGACCTGAGTTAAACTAAACCAAGACCTCAAATCCATTCTGATAAATTCTGTATAAATGAAACAATTAAGATTATTATCACGTATATGCTCATAATTATACCTGTTAAGTAAACACAAAGTCAAATCGATCACATAATTGTGTGTAAATGTGACAGTGAGTCTAACCAATCACGAGTCGATCCAACTTTTCCCTGAAGTTTCCCTTATCACATCCAATCACAACATTGGGACTAATCATTGTGCTAGTTAACTGGAAATGTGCAAACATTTGATATTAACTCTTTAAGAGAAAAAAAAAAACGTTACATACACATAGGAGTCAAGACAAAATGAATCACAGAAATAAACCTAAAATTATCTCACAAAGTGTAAAGTCTCCACAAAAAATGGAAAAATACACACTTGATAACACTGAGTATAAATAAACACAATTAAATGAGTTAAACGAAGGCCGCCACAAAAAACAAAGGCAAAGAAAGGAAAAATAACCAGAAAAGCTAGATTTAAGGACACACTCTTTACTCTTTCCTGAATAACATCACAACTGCCATCACAGTATTAATCATGCATCATCATTAGTCCTATTTTCCTGTCAAATTAGTTTTAAATGAATATTTTACACAAAAATGAAAATTCTGTCATTATCTACTATCTAAAATTGCTTAAAACACATAATTTTTTTATAAAGATGATTAACAAAATGTTCCATACAATAAAAATGGATATGTTGAAGAAATTTCGCCAAAGAAAAAAAGTTATAGGTTTTCACTTTCTCAAAGAAAAAAACAAAAAAACAACTTACTATATTTTATGACAGAACTTTTATTTTTGAGTGAACTATTCTTTTTAAACGAGACTGTCAGTAACATTTAATTCAGCAAAATTTTGTCTTTGCAGCTACAAGTTACACTGAAAACAGTTTCAAGAACTAACAAGAAAAAAAAAGAACAGGTTACCCATCATTCATTTCATCAGGGTCTGTCATTTCATCATAGGACATCGTTAGTATAAGACAATAATAGACACTCTGTCTTATTAAAGAGCAGGTGATCTTTAAACCTTACTGATTATCCTTATGTTGAGGCTAGCCGCCAATATTTTAGTGTACATCTTTGTAAGTTACATATTAAATTTGCAAAGCAAACAAGTTTTTTGGTGCCTAATCAAAAGTACATAAGCTTTGGTACAAAGACGAATACAGAAAAGAAAGCGAACGCACCCCCAGCCCGGCTACATTATCAGACCTGCATAATATGAGGTGTAAAGGCAAAGTTAAAACAACACGGGAACAGTTTCCCGTGCTGTAGGTCAGGGGGGGTTGGGCTGGGTTCACGCGAACACATTAGAATACGGAAAATAGAGAGCCGAGGGCCAATCCTGTCGCAGCGCCGGCCAACATCCCCAGAGCGACATCACCTGTGTCGTCACGACGACGCTCCTGCACTATGACGTGGTTGACGCCGGGTGCGTATCCACCTGATGGAAACAAATAAACAAATGTCAATCAAACTACATAAAGGTCATAGGTCAAAAGCCAACCAATTTCCTGTTACCTTGATAATGATAAGGGTAAGCAACTGCATACTGCTGCCCATCCGCAGAATAGACCATCTGTGTGGCGTAAGGTGGAGGATGAGGAACATAACCACCATATCCATCAGGATAGAAAACCTAGATGAACAAGGAAAAAAAATAGGGATGCATGATTTGTCTGCATCAATTTGGGTGTCTTTTTTTAATTATTGGTATCAGTATATACATTTTTTAAATTGTAGATTAAATTTGTTTTGTTTTTTTCCATTTTCATTTTTTATATTTATTTTAGGTTTATTATATTTAATTACATTTTATTAAATTAACATTTAATTAAATTATTATTTTCAAATTATATTATAAAATAATTAAATTATTTTATTATTTTACAAATCACTTTTGTTATTATTGGTTTTAGAATATTTTTTTTTTTAATTGTACATACACATGTCCCCCTATTTCTACATTTCAATTATTTATGTTTTTATTTGTAATTTTTGTTGTTGTAATATTTAATCATATTTTAATTATTTTTAATAATTATAAAATTTAATTATTTTTTTAATTACATAAAATGACAATTACAAAATGTACTTATTTGCTAGTATTTATAAATGTATTTTATTACAAATTATAACATTACATTTATTCAATTATAAAATTGAGAATAATAATAATGATATTTATTCAGACAAAATAGTATAAAATTTGACTATCAGCCATAACATGAAAATAATTATCAGAAAACAATGGACATTAGTGTCCTATTTTTTTCCACCGAACCAGTTGAAACTGAAACTATAATTTCAAGATTCTGATAACCTGTTTATTGCAGCCAATATACTTTTAACTACTTTATACTTTGTTGCTTGTAAATGTAGTCCAACCTTAATATTACTTCCTGGTCAAACAAGTTCATAACTAAACAGAAATGGAAAAAAGTCAACATCTAAAAAGAGCTTTAGGTGTTCACACTTGGCAGGTTTGGTTTGGTTAAAACGAACTCTGGTACGATTGCTCTGTTAGTGCAGTTCATTTGAATAAGTGTGAACGCTGCCTCCAGAACCCTGGTGTGCACCAAAAATGCATACTGAGACCCCTGGGTCTTGGTCCACCTTTCTCTGGTGCGGTTCGACTGAAATATAAACACAACACGGACCAAAGACATCTAAACGAACCAAAAACAGGACATAACAGAACATTTTATAAGCTCTTGACAAGTTTTTCAGCTCCATCATACGCCGTCATATCTATGCACACAGCAAAGGCATTTAGCCCAGAACACAGAATTGTTTTGGATGTTTAGACGAGTTCTGGTGCAAAATATACGTCATAAAAGCCCTTTTTTCGTTTTGTATCTTTAGATTCGGTGTTAAAAAGGACAGTGTAAACGCTAAACGAACCAGGACTTAATGTATCTTTTTTGGTCCGGACCAAAAGAACCAAGAGGACCAAACTACAAGTGTAAACACAACCTTAAACCTCATTCAACCACACAAGCTGGATATCTTATTAATATAAAAAATATAATTTCCTGTAGTAATCAACATTTGTCAAAAATGTACAGCCATTTTTAAATATCACACGATGATAAATTTATTACCTGTGGAGTTGGATTTAATTCAGAATAGGGTGGAGGTGCAGATGCTACAACATCCTCTGCAAAACCGATCTGAGTGGGCGCCACAACCTACAAAACATTTCATGTCAGTAAATGCCTCTGTAATGCTTCCAAAATCTGCTCCTGAAGCCACACTATGGGAAAGTTCAAACGCGTATGCGTCATTTAATGTGACTCACAGTGTTGAGTCTGGCATCCTGGAGGGCCATGGTCCAAGCCCTGCGAGAAAATACATTGAGTTTCTATTGAGAAATCTCATTTTAAAGCACACATAGTAAGTAAAAATGACAAATTGGACTCACAACGCATCATCTGCACTGTCTGCGCAGATGCTGATGACCCGACCGTCCCGGCAGACGATCTGCAGGAGGGAGTCTTTGCCTTTGCCTTCGGGTGGTGTGAGCTCTGGGAATAAATAATGGAGGAGCATGAAGAACAACAACACATCAGAACTTTCAAATGACTTATTATTCATCTTCTGTTGGGCAAAAACCTCTCAAGTACTACATAAAATGGCCCTTTTGAGGCTCTCTCATGTCTTGCGGTTTAAAAGCAGCAAATGACGAGTGAAGTGTGGATCACACCCACCTCTACAAGCGCTGGCGTTGCGGATGTTGATGCAGTCCACCTTCATGTGGATCTCATCTTCCATGTCCCGCCGCTGCTGGTCATCGTAGAAGACCAGACGTCCATCTGACCAGAGGTCAAACCAGTTCCTCTTCCAGCGCCGCAAGATGGTGCCTGATAAGATGACAGCAGTTAGAGACAGGCAGAATTATTTTTTAGAATTATACAATTTAATAAACTACTACATTTTCAATTATAAAATAATTCAAACAATTATTTTATTAACAAACTATTATCTTTGATAAATATATATATATATATATATTATAAGAAATATATAGTAATTGTACCAAATTTATTTATATTTTTATTATACATTTATTATAAATTTAATGCAATTTTTTTAAATTATATTATAAAATCATTTTAAAAATTATTTTAATATTACTTTTTATAATAAAACAATTCTTTTGTTAAATATATATAAGAAATATACTGTATAATAAATGTAACAAATGTATTTATATTTTAATTTTAACATATGTTAGTTTTATTTATTTTATTAAATTTATTTGTTATAAATTTATTATAAATGTATTCAATTATAAAATTACTAAATATAAAAATATTTTAATTATGATTTATTTAGACAATTATTTTAATATCAGCCATGTTTTAATTACTTTTTATAATAAAATATAATATTAAATTATAAAATGTATCAAAAATGTATATTTTTATATTTATTATATTAAATTATAAAATTAAAAAAGAAATGTAAATGTAATCTGACCTAATAGTTCTACCTGATCAAAAATATCTATAAAATAATAAATATTTAAACAGAAATCATGAAGTCAACATCTAAAAATAGCTTTAAAACACTTACAAGAATAACAAGATGCAGCCTAGATAGTCAGCTCACTAGGTTTTGAGACACAGTCAAAGACAAAGTTCAGCTGTTTTTCAACTTCCTTCTAAAAACTCATGCCAAGACAACTTGTCAAGAAGAGGAAAACAACCTAGTCGTGCATGACTGCTGTACTGAAGCGAATAAAAACTGAAAGCCCAACTGAAAAGCTTATCAATTCAACCTCCAAGCTTAAATATTCTGCATAATTCATTTATATTTCATGAGTTCCCAGAAGGCTTTAAATTATAAAAGTGCAGCTTAATATTGTATATGCATTACAAAAACATCCCAAAATGCTAAAAATGGACATTAAAATCCTTAATTTTAGTTATTTTGGGCTTTTTAATTCCATAAATATGGTGTAATAAACACTCACTCTGTCTGTGCAGCCATCCACTCTTCACAAACGCCATCCTCCAGTAAACTCACTACCTACATAAATGAAAACAATTCAATTAAAGCCTGCTAAAACCATGTTTAGGTATTGAATACTAAACTAAGCGCATATGCATGTAGATAGTGCCTCTGTTATACAGTAAACATAGTTTAGCGGTTGAACTTCGCCTGTCAGTTTCAAAGTTAGCTTGCGCTCGCGGCGCTGTTGTGCTAAAATCGACGATAAACCGACAAAAAAACCCATCCCAAGACGTTTAAAAACAACGAAACATGTTCAAGCACTACATGTGTCATATTTATATGCTATTAAATGAAAAAAAATGATTGAATCTACCCTCTTTCGCTTTGTTGATGTTTGAAGTGTGTGTGCGCGACTAGCAAAGTGACATCAGTAGCATCCTCCTCCTCCCAGCTCAGCTCAGCTGATGCCTTATGTCACTGTATCAGATGATCAGCACGACTTTTATTAAGTTTCACAGACTTTTATTAACTTTACACAGTTTGTTTTAATGAGATATTAGCGTAGACGTCGTTTGTAGGACAAATAACTCATATATTCACCACGTAAGTGTCAAAATAAGCAGTATGAAGAGGCTTTCGAGAATATTCTGTCAGGATTAAGTTCAGTGAAATTATTCTTTATTCTCATTTAGGTGCTTTTTACTTATATTGTTTTTAATTTAATATTATTAATATTATGTATATATATTATGTATATATATATATATATATATATATATATATATAAGGTCTTACTGTACGTTGTCTTTATAAAAATTTCATGGAAATTTGTAGCAAACTGAAGAAGAAAACAACGTTATTACGTATTAGTATGTATTACAACCTCTCAAATAAGCCTAAAATATTATGTTATAATAATCCATTGTAAATAAGTGACATTAATTTGAAAAGCAACATATAAAAACTAAAAACAGTCAGATCAGATACAACATGCCACCACTAGATGGGGCTGTTTCACTGGAAATTGGGTGCATTTAATGTTCACGCAAAGGAAAACGTACACTGCTCTAACAATTATACACAAACCCAAGTATGGATTGTTTTTTAAATGATATGTTACGTTTTTTTGCATTACGTTACGTTTTTTTGCATTAGCATCGGTTATCGTCATGTTACACATCACACTGCATTTGCCTACCTAAGCCTTATCCAGCTCAGTGTTTCCCCCAGTGACCTTTCCCACTGACAGCTTAGTGAATAAGGGTCAAAACGAAATCATACTGAATTACCAAAGCCTCTATAACCCAGTTTACAAATAAAGATTGCATTTGATCACTTCACATTTACATTTACACCAACAAACCAAAATACAAACCATTTTGTGATCCAGTTCAGAAGTTTATGGTAATATAGTGCAACATTACCTAGTTACACTTCTTTAAATAGACTATTCTGAAAACAGATAGGCTGAATCTAATCTGGGATGTAACCTCTGGATGGTTGTCACTTTCACAGCTGGGATCAGAGCAGGTGACATTACAAGTCGTTGGCACCAGATACTATATCTAACTGCAGAACCAAACGTCACAGCAGTCTGAGGACAGCAGCCTCAGAGCCTAAGTTAGGGTGGAGCTGACGATGACATATCCCACCCCAACCACTAACCCTACCCTTCACAATTACTATAAGCTCTACCTTAACCAATGCCCAACCCCACCCCACCACTAAACCTAGCTCCACCCCACCACTGGTGTGAAACTGCTGGCCTGGCGCTGCTGTCCCCAGACTGCTGTGACCTCTGGCTCTATGGTTCTGTCTGCAGCTGAGCTCATTCCAGTGCTTCATGAAATAATCTCATCTGAGCCTCATTTACTCATACTGGGGAGGCCTGTGGAGGCCAGATTGAAGTGATTTACGCAACAACGTCTCGCCAGTGGTTGGCTGTTGCGGATTTTGTTTTGTCTTAATCTTTGGACAGATTAAAAGACCGAACCAATTGTGTGCCTCCACGGGACTAATGTGTGGGGAACTTGTGAACTTAAAACACTGCAAACTTCATGTAGAGAAGATTATATGGCTCTGGTGGAAGTATAACAAATGTATTTAATCTTTTAGAAATACTGTGATGGTTAGTTATGCAAGTGACTGACAGGTAAGTGTCACAGAACTTTACATTAGTGCTTGTGCTGTTAAGTGAACTGTCTTTCGATGCTTTATTGTTACATTTCATATAATGTGAGTACTATAATGTGTTTAAGATTTAAACTAAATGCAAATAAAACTCTAATAGCTAACCCAATGGTGTTTTTATAGATCTTTTATAGATCTGTTTTTATAGATTCTGTAGATCTGCAAAATTTAAAATAAAGCTAATAAAGTTGTATCATCAAATCAACTTATATCACTTGGGATTTGATAAGTTTGAGAAGTTATTAAAACTTATATAACAAACAATTAAAAAAAATCCTTATAAATATGATATAGTGATTGTAATTAATATTGAATATTTAATATCTTTAAAAATAAATTTAAAAATATAATAAAATATAATTGAATATATATATATATATATATATACAGTTTTATAGGCTAATACATACATTATATATACATTATTTATTAATTTATTATATTATATTATATATTGATTTTAAATTAATATTTAAGCATTTATGAATTTATAAACAATAAAATATAATTTAATTAATGTAATTTTTTATATAATATTATATAATGAATTATTTAACATTTAAAGTGGCATAAATAAAAAATGTAATAAATCATTTCAGTACTGCATATAAAACTATATTAATTATATATGTGTGTGTGTATAATAAGGCTATATAAAGGCTTTTAAAACGTTATTTTTATTATATACATATGTAGAGAGAAATAGAGAGCATATAAAAATATATTTGTTATATATTACCTACAATATAAAATTATAATACATTTTAATGATTATATATTATATATATATATATATTAGTGCTGTCAAAATGATTAATCACGATTAATATATATATATAAAATATATATATAAATGCCTTGCAAGAGATAAGATGTAAGTCATCAGTTGGCCCAGGAAAACCTTAAAGCTCCCTTCAGCACCCCCAGTATTCGTTTAACTAATTTGCATGTAATTACAAAAAAACAGATAATGGCTTTTGCTTAAAGCAACAGTGATTGCAAGTGTATTTTGTCCATGCTTGAATTACTGGGTTACTTCTCGCTACAGACAGGGCTGGGTCTGTGTCGTAGGAATGCACAAATAAGAAGGTCTATTCTTTTTTTTTTTTCTTTTTTTTTTTTTGTCTTGCAGTTTATGCGTCCTTGGACTCAACTGTTCATGAAGTTCAAGACCCAGCCCAGTGCTCTCTATTACATCTGGCTTTGCTTCAAAACTGGCCTCAGATCAGGGATTTATACTTACTGGAAGAAAAATAATCACGGATGAAGTTTGACTGACTTCTAATGGGTATACGTGCTGAAAAACCAAACCAGATGCCAAAAGTTCTCTTAACGTGAAGGTAACGGAGATGTCTAGGGCATTAAACATAAAGACGGGCACAAATCAGCGGGCGCGCACTCACAATCAACAAAGGAAATTCCTTGGCAGCTGGAATATGTGCCTGGAGACTCACGAACTTCCTCTCAGAATTTAAGAATTCTTCCATCTCCTTTCCACCCAAATTCAAGGGTAGGATTACGCTCCTCCTAATTGAGGGCGGAGCTACGCGGGCCGCTCCACCAATAGCAACGTTTTACAGGTCAGTTTTTCTCAAAGGTGGCCACCACGGTCTCCATAGCAACGTAGAGATCTTTCCACATGTAGTCGAGTTTTACAGTTGGTCCTTCCTCTGTAACGCGAGAGGAGTGAATGATAGCCGGTACTTTAAACGCAGCTGTTTAGTATGCCAAATTTGAAGTGGGAGTGTGCCGAGCACACTTGAGCTGGCCCAAAACAGCTGGAGCGAGAGAGAGAGAGAGAGAGAGAGAGGGAAAATTTGGGACGCTCAAAACTGAAAGCAAAGCAGAAACTAGAGCAAGATGGGATTTGACTGGCCGCTTGAGTTTTTGCTGACTCCTGGTAGCTAAACATGATTTTTAAAATCGTAAAATGGGGTTTTAAGGGCGCATATGGCTGCTGTGGAAGATAGACAACAGAAGGACGAAGGAGGTAAGATGTCTGAAGAAGATATCTGTTTCTCAATGAGTGCGTTGACGTGATTTGTCAGATTTACAGCTCGCGTGATCTTTAAAAGTTGTTGTGCAGCTTTCATGGCCACCTGTGTAAGAGTCATTGAATTCGGATGGTGTTTTGTTTTCCTGGCCCTTGCTTCTTTGAGCCCCAGTGTTAAATAAATGTCAGATGAGAGAAGTGGTCCCGCGCGAGATGATTGTTTTCTTTCCTGGTCCCATGTGTTTGGGGTTCAACACCAGCAGCGAAATGATTTTAGACTGCAGAAGCAGAACTGTAGCAACTGACCTGAGCACAAAGTGAGACATCAAGAATGCATCATGCATGAATTTTATTACTCATTCCTTTGAAATGGTCTAATTTCCTGTAGTTTTCTCATCACCAGCCATTTTTTTTTGCACTGGAATTTAAAAACAGCACATGGAAATAACTTCTATAGTGAATATTTCTATAGTCTATTTATTTTTATGCTTGACTCCATAAGGTGTTTAATTGGCTATCTATCTAAAAAGGTCATGGAACAAAATCATAGAAATTTATATAGGCTAGTGAATGTTTCTATATTTATTTTTTATGCTCCGCTCAAATATGTTTAATTGTCTAGAAAATTCTCTTTGTGAGCATAATATTTTATTTATGTATTGACTAATTTATTGGAACAATATCATAGAAACTTCTATAGTGAATATTTTTTGTGAGCATAGTAATTATACATAGACAATATATATATATATATATATATATATATATATATTTTAAAAAAATCATGACTGGAAGGTCCAGGAACCCTATAAATTTTTATCTTGTACCTTCAGACTTTTTTTGTCGCTCATTGGTTGTTAAAAACAAACAGCAACAACAACAAAAAACATATTGCCTTTCTCTTTTGAAAATTACAAGATTATCATCAGTCAAATATGTTGCCATCGCTAGTCATTGAACAGCTAGATTTTGTTGTAAATATAGCAGCTTGAACACTTGAACATATGAACAGGTTTGTTAATGTTTTAAAAACTTAATAAGTGATTAAAATTGTTTAGATTTTTCTTTATTATCTTGTGTGTGTGTGTGTGTTTTCAGACAGAATAGCTTCTATGTATCCAAACATGAAGTACCTGGAGCAACGGGAGTCCTAATTAAGAGAGGACCAATTAAATTAAATTAATCTCGCAGAAAACTCACTCACTTGTATACTTACCTCAGAGCAAACTTGCTTTTCCATTCTGGTCCTAAATAATGGCAAGATCAGATGCCAAGTGCATGTTTCTAACACTTGAATGGGTTTATTAATTAAAAGTTAAGAGCGGTCAGATGTTAGTTCGATAGCATTGTGTTTTGTTAAATGACAATTGAAGGTTTAAAAGCAGGATGTTGTATCGGTTACTGCCGAAACTATTTGTTCTACATCAGTGGCGTTAGTAGTTAGTAGAACAGATGAATCTTATGTGACACACTAAAATATTCATTATTACTTTCCTTCAGCCTTGGGAAAATCCAGTTTCAATGCCACAATGACATACTGGCAGCTGTTTGTGACATTTTAGATTTTTTAGATACTGTGGACATTTTTTAAATACTGTGGTCAAGCATTGGCCAAAGCTGTTTGGAAAGAATGAAAGCTGTAAAACTCTTTTTGTCAACAGAAAGTGATTCATCAAAAATTCAGTTAAATGAAGAATGTGCTTTCCACTAGTCTGAGGACAATTAAACCCTCTGTGGTTACTAATGGCCTCAAAGAGACAGTTTAAAATGCCAAATACAGTATATCATGCTGTAAGTGATATGTGTTAATAACGGCCTGTTTGCACACAATTATTTCCCTCAATTCATGCAACTGTCACTCAAAAATGCTAATGCTTACACTGAATTCTTTGCACTGAAAATCTTAATCTTAATGAGTATTTTTGTCGTGTTTTTATTTAAAGGGGACCTATTATGCCCCTTTTTACATGATGTAATATAAGTCTCTGGTGTCCCCAGAATGTGTCTGTGAAGTTTCAGCTCAAAATATCCCACAGATAATTTATTATAGCTTGTCAAATTTGCCCCTATTTGGTGTGAGTAAAAACACACAATTTTTGTGTGTGTTCCTTTAAATGCAAATGAGCTGCTGCTCCCGGCCGCTTTCCAGAAGAGGGCGGAGTTTTAACAGCTCGCACTTCGGTTGCTCAACAACAACAAAGCTGGAGAATCTCACGCAGCCAAAATGACGATTGTCAGTAATGATGTTCAGCCTTACATTGTTCAAACCGGAGTCGGACACTGATGGAGAGACTCAGGAAGAAGTTACAACTTTTAGAAAGCAGCTGGACGTTTCTGAATGGTTAGTGGATAAATTTATGTAGTTGCTGTGGAGTTGATTCAACTCATCGACTAGCATGTGTCGTCATGTTGATCTTCTGTGAAAGTCCAGTGTTGAATTGACCCTCGGTTGTGTAGCAGTCCGGCGTAAAATTACCACATGGTAACAACACTCTACTACAACAACTCTTCCTCTTCTCTACCAGCCATCTGTTGTAGTCCTTAAAAAGCGATTTCTGTAAAAGAAAATTTCCATTTGCCTCGTAACTTTGCAGATGTTTCTTCCTGTGTTTATAGCTGGTCAGTTTCTCTTACTGGACCAAATCTTTTACAAGTTTAGCCAACAGCAAAGATAGTAATGCAAGAAAATGTGGTAAGAAAAAAACTTCACAGGAAATTCACCATTTATTCAATCAGTCTGCAGAAAGAAAAAATAAACTTGTATCATTAAAGATACTTTCTCTAAAAACAAGTCTTAATATTTTATGCAGTGTTGTAGTGTTACTTCTCAAGTAAACAACATAAACCATAGGGTTTTTTTTTATATCAAAGAATTATTTAATAAATAAATTCAATTTAAGTATGTAAACATTGGGATTCATTCACTAACCATGCGTATGCACGAGTTGTGCATGAAATGTTTACGAACAATTTATGATTCACCAAAAACTTTCAAAACGCTGTAATAGAATGGTTTAGCAGAAAACCATTATATGGAGAAGGTTTTTCCATGTTTTATGCAAATTACTAAATGTATGCAGTCTCTTATTATACTCTAGATTCATTAACATTAGAACAAGGTTAAGAACAAATTCATGTGTGTAAGCACCTTTGTGAAATAGGCTGACATTTTTTGTGGAAAGCTCTCCTGTGCGTACAAATATGAATAATCCACGCAATTACTAGTCAGTGATTCTCTCTTGTTTTTGTTTCTTTCCATCCCCTCAGCCACAATGTTCCACTGACTCTCTGATTCGCCATGGAGGAAGCAGTGACCTCTGAGGATGCTGAACCCCTGCCTGCCCCATCCCAAAACACTGACATCCACCTCAGAGAGCCAGAGGACGGGTATCCTTCTAGCACAAGCCCAGAGCCTGGCTCCCCGTCCTCGCCTTCAAATCAGCAAACTCAAGGCTCTGCCGTATCAGCGCTGCAGACCAAGGTCAAGGCTCTCTCTGAGCGAAGAGTTGTCTGGAAAGAATCTGGAAGTAAGAACCAGGACAAGAAGGTGGTTCCTGGGACCTTCATGCTGGGATATGCCCTCACTGATGCTTGGGGCTCCAGCAGCAGCGATGAAGACGGGGAACCTCGCAAGCCCTTGACGTTCCTCACAGGAGACCCCAAGCCTCAGGTAGAACTCGACTACAATCCCATCTCTTCTGAAAACTTGTTGGCAATTCCCCGTGGCCTTGGAGAAGGAGCAAGCCTGGAGAACCTCTCAAACGATGTTTGCGGTCCTCAAGACGACGCTTCCCCATCCGATAAACCTTGGATGCCACCAAAGTATTTCTGGAGGTCCATTAGACCGGAGATGCCAGTTCCAAACGGGGATGTTCCTGTTGGGAAAAACAGACCAAATGGAGGGCCACAGGCCGTTGGCTCCAAAATGGGCCACAAGTTCCCAAGGGAACTCCAAAGGTCTGACAGCCTGGAGAGTCACCTGCGCAGGTACAATCATGGCGAGGTGGGACAATGTGGACTCTGGCGGGCTGACAGCTTGGAGAGCATGTGCAGCAGTGGAAGCGCGCTGTCCTTGGCCGAGAGGGTCGAGATGAACCGTGGCCTTCTCAAACAGATGCTGCAGAAAGCCCAGAACAAAGACCTTGCACTAGGACAGAGGCTGGAGGACCCAACGCACATTGGCGGTAGAGGTATGGAGATCCGTTACAGTGGCTCAGTGACATGGCACCATTTTTTTTTTTTTTTTCCAATCTATTAATTTCTTAAAAAATATGTTAAAAATGCAGACTCACAGACATGACTTTAACAAACCTCTGCTATGATGAACAAGTTTTTAATTTCTGAATTAATATATATTTTAAAATGTATTTTAAAACGGAAATCATAACGTAGAAAAAAGAATAATAATGAAATATAATGAAATTCTTGAAAAGGTATTTATTATTTATTACTTGTTAAGAAATAACAAAACTGATTGACTCGTTTCTTAATAATATAATATTTAAAAAACGTTTGTCTGGCAAATCAGTAATGAGGACCAACCAACATTCAGAAAAAAAAGAAAAGAAAACATAAACAGGAAAAAAAAAGTCAGATAATTTGACCTTTTTATTTTTAAATGACTTAAGGTTGTAAAATATCATGTGGTGTGACTCTTCAAAAACATAATAACACCACATGACATGTTTAGACTAGAAACTCTTGAAAATGGTTTAAAAGATTTTTAAAACATGAATACAAAGAGCACATTTTTAATAACCTGGTGTTTCAAACTGCCATCTTGTTTCCGGAAGATGAGATGTAATCAGCCTTATCCATTGTAATGTAATGTACGAAAATAATGCATAGTTAATCCAAGGCTATCAGACAGGTGTTAAATGACGTTAGCGCATGTCTCATGAGATGTCATTGTCTCCTTTAGCACGTTTAAGCATTACATGCAACAGGTGCACATGACCTCTCTAATGAAGCAGAGGTCATATAGACGAGAGAGCTGGATAATCCAGATATGAGGAGACAGAAGGATAAGAATGAGAATTACACTGATTAAAAACAACTTACTGTAATAAAGGTTGTGAGATGGGAAAAACAAAGACGGTGTGGCGCTTCAATTGTTCGCTTAATTTGTACTCAACTTGAAGTAGATGCTGCACTGTAGTGAAATTGGTGGAATGCAGGTCTGGTCTGTTCTGAGAAGCAGGAAAAAAATGCATAATAAAATAAAATAAAAAAACATATATATGTATATACAGTGTCTCACAGAAGTGAGTACACCCCTCACATTTTTGTAAATATTTTATTATATCTTTTCATGTGACAACACTGAAGAAATGACACTTTGCTGCAATGTGAAGTAGTGAGTGTACAGCTTGTATAACAGTGTAAATTTGCTGTCCCCTCAAAATAACTCAACATACAGCCATTAATGTCTAAACTGCTGGCCACAAAAGTGAGTACACCCCTAAGTGAAAATGTCCAAATTGGGCCCAATTAGTCATATTCTCTCCCCAGTGTCATGTGACTTGTTAGTGTTACAAGGTCTCAGGTATGAATGGGGAGCAGGTGTGTTCAATTTGGTGTTATCGCTCTTACTCTCTCATACTGGTCACTAGAAGTTCAACATGGCACCTCATGGCAAAGAACTCTCTGAGGAACTGAAAAAAAGAATTGTTGCTCTACATAAAGATGGTGTAGGCAATGAAAAGATTGCCAAGACCCTGAAACTGAGCTGCAGCACGGTGGCCAAGACCATACAGCGGTTGAACAGGCCTCACCATGGTCGACCAAAGAAGTTGAGTGCACATGCTCAGCGTCACATCCAGAGGTTGTGTTTGGGAAATAGACGTATGAATGCTGCCAGCATTGCTGCAGAGGTTGAAGGGGTGGGGGGTCAGCCTGTCAGTGCTCAGACCATACGCCGCACACTGCAACAAGTAGGTTTGTATGACCGTTGTCCCAGAAGGAAGCCTCTTCTAAAGATGGTGCACAAGAAAGCCTGCAAACAGTTTGCTGAAGACAAGCAGACTAAGGACATGGATTACTGGAACCATGTCCTGTAGTCTGATGAGACCAAAAAAAACTTATTTGGTTCAGATGGTGTCAAGCGTGTGTGGCGGCAACCAGGTGAGGAGTACAAAGACAAGTGTGTCTTGCCTACAGTCAAGCATGGTGGTGGGAGTGTCATGGTCTGGGGCTGCATGAGTGCTGCCGGCACTGGGGGGCTACAGTTCATTGAGGAAACCATGAATGCCAACATGTACTGTGACATACTGAAGCAGAGCATGATCCCCTCCCTTGGAAGACTGGGCCGCAGGGCAGTATTCCAACGCGATAACGACCCCACACACACCTCCAAGACGACCACTGTCTTGCTAAAGAAACTGAGGGTACCTAAACCCTATTGAGCATCTGTAGGGCATCCTCAAATGGAAGGTGGAGGAGCGCAAGGTCTCTAACATCCACCAGCTCCGTGATGTCGTCATGGAGGAGTGCAAGAGGACTCCAGTGGCAACCTGTGAAGCTCTGGTGAACTCCATGCCCAAGAGGGTTAAGGCAGTGCTGGAAAATAATGGTGGCCACACAAAATATTGACACTTTGGGCCCAATTTGGACATTTTCACTTAGGGGTGTACTCACTTTTGTGGCCAGCGGTTTAGACATTAATGACTGTGTGTTGAGTTATTTTGAGGGGACAGCAAATTTACACTGTTATACAAGCTGTACACTCACTACTTCACATTGTAGCAAAGTGTCATTTCTTCAGTGTTGTCACATGAAAAGATATAATAAAATATTTACAAAAATGTGAGGGGTGTATTCACTTCTGTGAGATACTGTGTGTATATATATATATATATATATATATATATATAATTTATTTTTAATATCAAGTCTAAATTGATTATGTCTCTGTATCTGTTTCCACAGATTTCTGTGGCCTGAATGACAGTGATTGGGATTCTGGGATATCGCTCCAAGGTAGTGAACACAGCCAAAGGTGGGCAGCACAGATTAATGCTCTCATATTATTCTCACACACTTGTATATTTAGCTTCTCACAGTGCTGATTAGAGATTTATTATTCTAGTTGCCCAAGGCTCTCCAAAGTAGTTTTCCTCAATTTCTCTAAATGTGGAACATACAGAAAAGGGGAACGTGAGCTCAGGAGAAAACAGCTGCTGAGGTTTTCATAAGCAGAGGAACGAGATCATATCATTGGCTCTTCCTGCCTCTCTTTTAAACTCCACCTAAGAGTTGAATAACAAAGGAAATAGCTCAGCTCTTTTCAACAAACTAATAAAGATGCCATAAATTCTTATATAAAAACAAATTTTTAAAAAATGTTTCATTAAAAAAAATCAGGAACATACTTTTGTTCATTTAAATATTATTTAAAAAACAGATCATTGTTATTATAAGAAACCATATGGTCAAAAGACTGTTAATGTGCTCATGTAGATATGTCAGAAACATAACAGTGATGAAAAGAAATAAGACACATTTTCATAAAGCATAAAAAATTAACAGTGTAAGAATGATATTTGAACTTCAATAAAAGTCAAATTCATAAAAAGTATTTTATGAAAATTCTATAAAATAAAAAGTTTTTTTTTTCTATTATGATTATACACTAAACAGAGTTAAAGCTATTAAATAATGACACTGTTAAATTATATCAGTATCATATATTTCTTTTAGTTATATCAGTAGTGTGTCCTGAGGTATACCGGTTACCGAGAAAGACCCATACATTCTGATTCTGATGAATTAATATAAACTCTTTTGTGGTTTTAATTTTTGTGTACTTGGTGTTTTTAGTTTTAAAAAAAATCCTTTGAATTAAACAAATTGAAAAAAAGCAAAAAACTAAAATCCAAATGCTTGGGTTAAAAATAAATAAATTAGTGAATTAGTGACAGACAAATTACAAACTTGGCTGATAATAAAAAACAAAACTTTTTTTATTATTATTTTAAAAAAATTATTTTACATTACACACTAAACAGATTTTACGTTATTAAATAACAAGACTAAGTTCAGTTTCCTTTGAATTACATCAGTAGTAAGTCCTGAGGCATACCAGTTCCTAAGAATGACCCATACATTCTTTTTATATCTTGGTATGGCTATATTTCTATTTTAGAGAAATATTCAGGCCTTTAATCATGTAAACATATGCATAAGCACATCAAGCGCATCATAATCAGGTACAAACCCAACACACACTCAACAACCGTCAGCCTAATTAGTGATGACGGCCTGCTCCACTTAATCCCCCCACTCCGCACAGGAGCTGACGTGTTTCTTTCTCTCTGTCTCTCTCTGGCCTGCCCACAGGGCCTTTGTGTTGGCCGACGACCTTCCGCTGAGCCCTCGCCACGAGCAGGCCAAACGACTGCTGGAGAGAGCGCGTATGAAGGCCCGGTCCAACCCTATCAAAGCCGACCACACCATCCTACCCGTCCAGAGGGACAACCCGTAAGTTTCTCTGGTCTCTTTTTCTCTAGCCTTCGGCTTGTTGAGGTTTCTGCTGGGGGTGGGGGGGGTGGGGGGGGTTTAGAGGCTTAGGCATCATGGGAGGGGAGGGTGTCTACATGGCTCTCTTCATATCAAAACAAGGAAACCTTCGCCTGCTCACACTTGAGGATTTGTATGGGGGATGTAGATCTTAAACTGTATTATTTGGGGCTGGACTGAATTGTATTTTGCTCCGTTTGGAGGCGGGCAGCTGATAAAAGGGAATGGGGGGAAGTGTTTGGCAGATCTCTTTTCAGAAGCAACAGGTGCTGCTTTCTATTTTAACCTGGCCTTTTAATACAGCATAAAATATGGCATGATAAAGACATTAAAATAAAGTTGTATCTTCTATGTATTTGAATGAAACTGATATATGAGTATTATATAATAATATAACAAAGATGCCCATTCAATACTATCAGTGAAGCAGGAGGAAGCTAATGGTAGCCTAAATTTAAACTTCTAAAGTGTACCAGTGTCCTCCTCCAAACTCTTCTTCTCTATTTCTGCCGGCCACGTGTTATATAAGACAACCTGAATTACACAACATGTACACACGTCTGGTGCCTCTAAATCCCACTTCCCCATCCAGCGCTCTGTTCTCTACCTCAGCACTTTCACACAAAGACAGATGGGCGATCCGCCCCAAACGTCTGTATCCTTGTTTGGTATGAAGACAAGCGGCATGCATTGCATGGCAGCATCCGGAACAGATTAGGGCAATTTTAAACGTCAACAAAACCTGACACACACTGAAAAAAGAGGGGAAATATATATTTTATATATTAAAATGTTTAAAACAAATATATGTAAATAATAAAAAGCAATATTTAAAATGTATAAATAAGAAATTAAATTAATAATAAATGACATTTTCAGCAATGTGCTTTTAGATGGTTTGACTTTCTCATAAATTACTGTACTAATAGAAAACAAAAACAAATAAAAAATACAAATTGTATATCCATATTCTAGCTTGGATCTAAAAATAATAATTAATAATAGTGAATTAGTGACCGACAGAAAAATCTATCTCTTCTTTTTTTTAAACGGGAGCTTTGATGAAACTGCTTTGCTGTACTGCTCCGCTACACCTGTCATGTCTGCCAGCTGTTACTTTCCTTCTCCCCAATTCCCTGCCTCTCCCTTATGGGGAAAACAGCTCGGTGATGTTGATTACACTGCTGTCAGTTTGCTCGGGTTAAACTTAACATTTAACTGCCTCTCTTGAGATTGAATGTTTAAGACAAACTCACGGCTGTAAAAAGTCCCATAGGTTTCAGAACAGTGCACAATGCTTAATGGGCATAAAAAGTCCCAGTGCACAATAATACACCTGTAGACTACTATTCCTGCAATTCCACATCTTAGCAAACAGGGTATATAGAAAGGGACTAGTTTTGGTTTTATTATATCTAACAAAGACCTGGTGATATCAAAATGTCTCAAAATGTGCAGAAGACGACCTTCCTAAAAGGAGTAAAAAAGCATGTCAGGAATGTGCACAGAGGAGCCAAAGCAGAGGGAAAATTTCCTCAGGAATTTGCCCATGTCTCCATGCTTAGAGATAGACTGCAGGCCACTTTGGCATGCATCCGTTTCTTTGAGTATCTAAGTGCACAGGAATGCAACTAATTTCATATATGTGCATGTGTGTACAGGGAGTTGCTCTCCTGGGTTGGTGTACCCTTACACCAGGCTCCTCTTGCCGGGAAGGAGGGCGTGGCGGTGCTCTCGGGAAACCTCAGTGACTCCTCCAGCAGTGACTCAGTGGGTGGAACCCGGCGGAGACACGGCCAGTCCCCAACTCGCGTGCGTTTTGAAGACGAATCCGAGAAGGACGCCGAGGTGCGCTACCTGGAGCGGCTACGCCAGCGGCGCAGGGCTGGAGAAAGAGCACAGGGCCTGCTGGTGTCCAAACCCACCTTGTCATCTTACATCAATGGACAGGCAGAGTCAGGACATGGCTCAAAGGATTCAATATTCTGGAAGACAAAAGCCAAGAAGTGTTTGTTAAATGGCAAAGGTTCAGAGACAGAAAACAGGCAGTGCAATTCTTGTGGAACCTTTCTAAATGAACCCCATGAGCCTAGCTTGACCTCAAATACGCTGTCCGTACCTAACGGGGAAGTAGAAGGGAAGAAGATACCATGTTGGGTTGCTCCCACCCTTCCCAACCGGCTAGTCCGGATTGAACAGATTAAGGAGACATACATTGGGACGAGTCCCGCTATTGTCCACAGTGATGGAACGCATTGCAGTCCTGCAGATAATGTGAGCAGTAGAGGAACATTCCAGAAGCTGAAGAAGAAGGTCCGGAAACTCGAGAGCAAGCAGGAACCCTTGTACGTCAATGGCCTGAGGGTTCCAACACCTCCAGACTGCAACAAACTCACACCCAATGGGACTCAAATGTGTCTATCGAATGGAGTAGCATTGCCACTCAACCCCTATGCCACGGATTTACATGGACAGAGAATCCCAGCCGCATGCAGCCCCACATCCAGCAAAGGTCCTGTGGCACCTCCGTTGCCTCCAAAAGGAGAACCGCCCACTTCCCACCTTCCCCAGCCAACCCCTCCACCTCTTCAACCTAAAAAATCTGCCCTGAAATCCAGCTCCAAAGACCGTTCTAATGGTCGGCGGACCGTCACACTCATGTCTTCGCCAGAGTACCACCTGGTGCATCTGGACTCCACAGAGGCAGGGGGCATTGTGCAGAGATGTCCTCAGGAGCAGGCTTCCTCTGGGTTAGGTTACTGGGAGGACAGATCTGCCATGGTCACCCCTGGACCCTTGCTCAGGACAAGCCCGGTTCTGTGTGCTCGAAACCTACCCCTACAAGGGGAGGAAAGGTCAACAGGTTAGTTTAACTACATGGGCTAATAACAGTATTCTATGGTTTATCCATAGACCAGGGGTGTCTAAACCTGCTCCTGGATGGCCAATGTCCTGCAGAGTTTAGCTGCAATTTGCCTGGAAGTCCAGCACACCTGCCTGCTTGGAAGTTTCTAGATGGTTCAGGTGTGTTTAATTGGGGTTAAATCTAAACTCTGAAAGATAGTGGTTCTTATTTGACACCCCTGCCATACACATACAAAGACAACCCCCAAAAGAAACCTTGAGTAAGTGCCTTGTTTAAGGGCACAATGGTTATCGCTCTTTGACAGACTGAAACCTGCAACCTTCTGGTCAGGGCTGGACTGGGGCTAAAATTCAGCCCTGGACAAACCCAGCCTATGCGGCCCACGAGTTCCCCTGTGAATGTTTTTGCTGGGGCTAGGGCCTTAAATTGGAGTAAATAAATGAATAAATAAAACAAGGACAGCGACAAAAAATGATGGATATTATTGAATTTACTACAAATGCAGTTAACAAATTTAATTTTGCACTTTTGTCACATAGAAATGCACTGATTTTCATGCCGTTAAGTAAATTTAATGCTATTAAATTATGTCATCATTTACTCACTCTCATGTCGTTCCAAACCTGTATGACTTTCTCTCTTCTGTAAAACACAAAAGAAGATATTCTGAAGAATGTTGTCAACCAAACCATTTTGGTTAGGCCACCCTTGACTCCAATTATTTTCTTTTTTATGTTACACAGAAAGAAAGTAATTCATGTTTGTAATGACATTAGGGTGAGTAAATAATGACATTTTGGGTTGAACTACCCCTTTAAAACAATAACATTTTTAACTAATTAACTAATTTATGTAAGACACTGATATCTATCTTTCATGACGCTCTCATTGAAATAACATTTTACTTCAATTAAAATTCATAAGAACTATAAAAAATATCATGAAACATGTTTAAAGAGAGAGAAAAAAAAGGTTTGTTAAATGGTTTTGTTAAATTATCTTTTAATTGCCCTAATGAAATTTACCATGGTTTAACTGTAAGATCATGGTAAACAGAGCACAGGTAAAACCATGCTCCTCATTACCATGGGTATATGGTTTCTAAAATAAATAATAAACTATAGATTGTTTAATAAAAATATTGTAAACGTAGAAAATACGAAAACAGACTTTATGAAAAAAAGTGATTTATATTCCGCAATATTTAATACAAGTAGGCCTAATAATAGCAGCATTTTTAATAAATACATTTCTGCCAAAACACCATATTTCTTCACTGTTAGTAGCTGCAAGGTAAATTACTATAAAGGTATTGGTGTTGGACTGATTTTTTAATACATATCTGAGCTTCACGCTGCAAAGGATAAAGCTAATATTTAGCGTTGTGAAGGTTAGATTTCAGATGCATCTAAAAATGAATCAATCAAAGCTTTTCCCAGAATCAAGTGGCAATTCCAAGTAGACCTGTAAGCTTTGCTCCAGTCAGCGAGGTGTCACCTGTGGACGTGTGCGCTTCTCTTCACTGCGTTCCTGTCCCACTGGGGATTGTCCAGATCAGCAGATCCATACTGTTCTAGCAGAGTAATCCCACAGTGGGCCAGTTGCTAGTGCGATCAGCAACTACTCTCCCGGTCTTTTTCCACCCCCTCAACAATTTTCCATCTTGTGTGACGCTACTTGTAAATGCGTTCTGACACTTACGTTTCAGTAGCATGAGATGCATCACTATGTAATATTGTTATACTTAACAGTTCAGTTTACACAGTATCATAATACTTTCATCATAATATTTAACAGTTTACATAGAATGTTTCATCAATCATCCTTTGATATGCACTGCCACGTTTTCTATGCTTACTCAGATGTGGAACAGCACCAGACTACTGGACAACTAGGATCTGATGCAACATCCAGCAATGCTGAATCAACACAGACTCATCTTAGTGATGGACATGTCAGAGGGCCAATCAGACCAGTGCATCACAGGGCACCTAGTCCAAACTTTTCACAGTGAGTAAAGGGGGAAAGAAAGAGGTGGAAATGATGAGTATGCTATGCCCTTACCCACGGCTACGTCCCTTTTCTGTAATCTTTTTTGGTTAGGACCAGATCCTTTACTACAATGTTAAATCCTTTCGCCGAACAATTTAATTTCCGGGGCAACAATCATACAGATCGCTTTGGCAATTCAGGCTCAAAGTAGGTCAGGAGAGATGTGGTCCAGACTTACTTATGACTCCATTTTTTGTCTACTACAACACTGCCACCTACTGACTGAGAATCACAATTGCATAAACATTTAAAAAGATGTCACAAAACTAATATCAAAAATCATTATATATATATATATATATAATGTAACATGTATAAATAACCTGTTATGACTTGCCCTGTTTTTTAGAGCGGGGACGGATGTGGAGCAGCGGGAAGGTCGACCCAAACTCTCCCTGCGGCGGTTCTTCTCTGCCATGGGGCTGAATAGTGTGGGATTGCTGGGAAAGGGGCGATCCAGCAGCATGGATCAGCTCAGCCTGCACCCCAAACCCAACTCAAACACGAACCAAAACGTTCGGCCAACATCACCCTCCACCTCCCCCAGCCCCACACACAGACACCACCACCAGCTGAAGAAAGCCCCCTCACTGCAGAGTATACGGCTGGTTAGCATCTTTTGTTAATGTATGACCTTTAGAAGTCCCTCAAAAAACATCAATTTTTTTTAAAAAGAAAAAACATGTGTTTCTTATAAATGGATATTAATTATAATCGAAGAGAGTATATACAGTTATTAATTTAAATTTTAAATTTCAAAGTGATAATATACAGGTGCACAGTTTTTTTTTCTTCTTTTTTTTCTGTAATTTAATTCAAAAAGTAAAACTTTAATATATTCTAGATTTATTAGACATAAAGTAAAATATTTCCAGACTTTTTTTGTTTTTATTTTACAGCTTGCTGCTCATAAAAATCAAAAAATCAATATCTTCTATAAATTATTAGAATATTTAATTTCAAGTTCTATTAAATTACCATTCTCAGGGTATAAATACTGGGTTTAGGTCAGTAATCCCAACAGCAGTCATGGGGATGTCTGCTAACTTGCCAGTTGTCCAGAAGACGATCATCAAGACCCTCTACAATGAGGGTAAGCCACAGAGGGTCATTGCTGAAAGAGCTGGCTGTTCGCAGAGTGCTGTGCCAAAAAGCGTGGTAGGAAAAGGTGTACAAGTGAAAGGAATGACCGCAGGCTTGAGAAGATTGTCAGGCGAAGCCGATTTAAGAACTTAGGAGAGCATCAGAGCCACCGCACACAGACGTCTTCAGGAAATGGGCTACAACATTCCATGGAACCAAGACACTTCTGAACCAAAGACAACGTCAGAAGCGTCTTACCTGGGCTAAGGAAAAGAAGAACTGAACTGCCCAGTGGTCCAAAGTCCTCTTTTCAGATGAAAGTAAATTTTGCATTTCATTTGGAAATCAAGGTTCCAGAGTCTGGAGGAAGAGTGGAGAGGCACAGGAACCATGTTGCTTGAAGTCCAGTGTGAAGTTTCCACAGTCAGTGATGATTTGGGCTGCCATGTCATCTGCTGGTGTTGGTCCACTTTGTTTTCTGAAGTTCACAGTCAACGCAGCCATCTACCAGGAAGTTTTAGAGCACTTCATGCTTCCTTCTGCTGACAAGCTTTATGGAGATGATTTCATTTTCCAGCAGGACTTGGCACCTGCCCACACTGCCAAAGGTACCAAAAGCTGGTTCAATGACCATGGTGTTACTGTGCTTGACTGGCCATCAAACTCACCAGACCTGAACCCCATAGAGAATCTATGGGGTATTGTCAAGAGGAAGATGAGAGACACAAGACCCAACAATGCAGATGAGCTGAAGGCCACTGTCAAAGCAACTTGGGCTTCCATTACACCTGAGCAGTGCCACAGGCTGATTGCCTCCATGCCACGCCGCATTGATGCAGTAATTCATGCAAAAGGAGGCCCGACCAAGTATTGAGTGCATAGAAATGAACATACTTTTCAGAAGCCTGACATTTCTGTTTAAAATATCCTTTTTTTTAATGATCTTATGAAGTATTCAAATTTATTGAGATAGTAAATTGGTGGGTTTTTGTTAAATGTGAGCCAAAATCATCACAATTAAAAGAACCAAAGACTGAAAGTACTTCAGTCTGTGTGCACTGAATTTATTTGATACACGAGTTCCACAATTTAAGTTGAATTACTGAAATAAATGAACTTTTCCATGGCATTCTAATTTATTGAGATGCACCTGTATAGTGAGTGGTACTGACTGCATCATTTCTCACCACTAGGGGTCTCCATTTCTCCAGCTGAGGAGATCTTCATCGGCTCAAAACCTCTACATTCCCAAGAAGAAAGCAGACCGCTCCTCTGCATACACTCCAGGAGAACAGCCCTGTAGCCCTGTATTAACCAGGTACAACATTTATACAACATACAAATTAATAACACACTAAGACGATGCATCACTTTATATTACACCAAACAACATACATTATAATATAATATAATAATGCAATGTGAAAAAAAATTCAATTGTATTGATGATTATTTTTCATAAACATTTTTTTTTTAAATGTTCACAATTTTGACAAATATAATTCTTGAGACATGAATATTGCAGAGTTTTTTAAGGGTTGCATTATTAAAAAATATCAAAATTAAGACAATTTTATTTAAAACAATATTACTATATTAAATAATTATAAACATTATAATATATAAATGTTATATGGGTCAATGGCGAGACGGGTCATTTTTTTGTCCAAAGGCCTTAATAATAATAAAAAACAAAGATATGACATCCAAAGTATGTAAGGTAGTACAACTAGATCTCTTTTATTGAATCCAAAAGGTTTTAATTATATTTTGCTACATATAAAGGTATTTTAAAGATTTTGAAGTGTCAAAAGGTCATTCGGTTTAACCGTCCAAAGGCCAATACAGCCACTTCATTTGTGAATAAAATATCTTAAAATGTAATAAATGTATATATTTTTTATTCTGGCATGACTTTATAATTTTATGATTTTATATCATATATCAACATAGTGCAAAATGGTATTAGAATTATGTGTAGAAGTCGTTGCTTTGTTATGAGAAAGAATGTCCGGAAAAATGAATTTCATTGATGTCGTTCGGAGTATCCAATATAAAGGGACCATTTTGGATCAAGTCATGCGGTCAATATCATGTGACAGGATGTGACATCATTCAGACACCTGCAAAGGACCACATGGTCATGAAGCAAAGTAACTAACTCTCTTTTAACTACTTGAAAAATTCATGTTTTGACCTGCTCATAAGCAAGTCCCGAAACAGGTCATTCAGTACAACCGCTATAAAACATGGAAAATGTTGAAATATTTTAAAAACTTGTGCCAAATATAAAATGTTTGATTGTCCTGGCTAACTAGCTAGCTAGCAGCCTGTTAGCATTGTTTGAAAATATCGTCATTCGGTATAACCAAATGTGTCATTTGGTAAAACTGAAATTTTGGTTAAACCGAATGACTTTTTTGGTGACAAATTATTTTTATTTGAAATAAAATTATTTTTTGGGTGAAATAAGTATTATTTCATGCACATGCACGTTGCTCGGTCTTATTAAATCTGCCTATTTACCTCTTTGTAACCTTCTAGTCTAATGAACGATGGCAATTTCAAGCATGACATGTTCTGCGGAGCATGCTTCGTGCTCCTGTAACGTTCAGACAGCTGTCGTGTTGTGCAACAGGATAAGTATTTTCCATTGACTGGGTCAGCAGCAGCAATAAAAAGAGAGGGAGGGAGGGAGGATAAAAATAGAGGTGTGTGTGTGTCTGCCAAAGAAAGACATGGAATGCTGGCAATGATCACCTGTCTACATGCTGCTGCTATATTCAGCCTAGTATTACTAGACACTGCCCTTTAAGTGTATTTGGGTTGTTCACAGTGCCAGATAGTGTGTTTGTCACTGGCGTTGCGATTCGATAGCGCATGTGGGTGTGTGTGGTGTTTATGAGTGTGAGTCTGAGTGAAGGAGAGATAGCCAGAGAGGAAATTCCAGCTTCAGTGACTGGAGCAAAGCTGCAGCTTACATCATCTTCCTTGAGAGCCAATAAGGATATATCTATTCTGGTTGTGTCTTGTTTATTCAGCCATCACAGTTGAAAATACATGGTATTCTTTAAAGTACCTTGGAATTCTATGGTATAGATAAGGTGTCAGATAAGGGTGTCTGTTTATACATATTTTCTTTTTCTTATATTATAAATATTATTTATCTAAAATAAATACTAATATAATTATGTATTTAACATATTTAATATATTGTTTTGATATATAAAATTACACACATATATATCATTTAAAAATATAACCACCTAGTAACACCATGGCAACACCCTAGCGTAGTGGTAGCAACTTTAACGATCAAGAACCACTTACATTTTCCTAAGAAAAATAAAGTTCTAGCACTGTTATATACCAACTGATTGAATGAGCATAATTTAAAATCATAATATAATGTAATTAGTAAATAATAAGTAACTCACCATATAATCTTGCAGTAAAATACTTATGTTGCATTTCTGCGGTCATTTTAGGTAGATAAATCTGTGTATGTGTGTGTGTTTCAGGGGTCTTCAGCGTGCCTTGAGTGTAGAGGACGTGGGGCGGCCCAGTGCGGTGCGCCCGGTGGGACGCGTGGCTCAGGCCTTCCCCGACGGCACCATCTTACTGGAGCTCTCCAGACCCCCCAACGGCCCCTTCGGCTTTCTCATCTCACGAGGAAAAGGCAGGCCAGATTCAGGTGAGTGACCTCTCACTCTCAATTTCATGCACTTCTGATGTAGTCGGAACATTCAAGACTAACTCGCTTTATGTTTAAGGGGTGTACGTTGAAGAAATGGGCGACAGCAATATGGAGAAACTCTATGCGGGGCTGCTCGGGGTCGGAGACGAGATCTTAGAGGTGAACGGTGAGAAGGTGGCAGGACTCAGTCTGGACCTGGTGACTCGTTTAATGACTCAAAACAGTACGGCTTCAATCCGCGTACTACGACATAGACGCCTACAGCGCTAACTGAAGACCAGACTGAGCCAGAACGACTCTGATCGTGTTTTGTTTCAGTCGACGCAATCGAACACTGTGCTAATGAGCGTCAAAAATGAAGTCAGGGATGAGTTTGTGTAAACGGCAGTACTTCACTGCCCTTTGGATTTTTTTTGCTATTTTTGCTATTAAGTATTGATGGGGTGACAGTCCATATTAAAGGGATAGTTACACAAAATGAAGGGTTTCTTTTCATGTATTTTGTTCCAATCCTATTTCATTTTTTGGGTGAACTTATCCCTGAAGCCTCTGTTATGGCTAATTTACAGTGGTACCTCAGAAAAATACCATATTCAGTAACATTCATTGGATCGTTGTTTCCTACCAGAATGGTACTATTGAATTATATTGTTACAACAGAATATTATATATCTGTGGCACAATTATGTATAAAGGATGAGGATATTTCACGTACTGAAAGCTAAACTCAAGTATTATTGTAATGAAGGACAGTCTAAATGTTTTTGCCAAAAAAGACCAATGAACATCAATGTTTATCCTTCTTCTGAACATTTTGTTTCATTGAAAGCCGTCATTTTTGCATTCATACCATTGGTTCTAGTACTAAACCTTCTCCATGCTGCTGACAAGTACACAGATCTATATTGCACACAGTCAAAAGAGGTTTATATACTGTCTTAGAACTCATTGCACACGCTGCAGTCGCATTGATCATCAGCTCTAAATGCTCTTTAGTAAATTGATTCGATATTTCTCCATGAGGCAGCACATTGGTATGCCTCTACAGTGCAACCTGACACCATTAGTGTGCTGTCCTGAAGGATATCAGTATTGCGGTACGTGCTGCGCAAAAAGCTACCAACCTAATGTATTTTGTTACAGTTATTTATATGTATTCCTATGAAATAAAACAACTGGCTTTTGTGGGATGGCTTGTTTCTTTCCTTCATATATTGTTAGTATTTTAGCAGGACCAGAAATGCAGTGAGGCACTTAGTATGGAAGTGAATGGGACCAATCCATAAACATTAAAATTGTTTCAATTGTATAAACACAAGATGTAAACAATATGAGAGGGAACTGCTAACATTTTCCATGTAAAGTTATAGCCAGTTGTACAACTTTGTTGCCATGATAATGCCGTAAACTGTATAACCACTGTTTACTAGCTTTACAGCTCAAAGTAAATTTTAACAGAAGAATTATTGTAAGTGCTTTTATAAAATTATAAGCTTCACATTTCACATTCACCAAAAATTGTCCCCATTCACTTCCATTGTAAGTGCCTCACTGTAACCTCTATTTATTTATTTTTAAGAAAACAAGGAACAAGTGGAAAAGAACTTTTGTGGTAATCTGTGGATTCAGATTAACTTGTACTGAACCAGAAATATTTCTTTAAATTCGACATGAAACGGAAGTTGCAATAATCTTTTCTTCCTGATTGTGATGTATATCTAAATAAAACGGTTACGCGAACAAGAAAAAATGTAGGGTGGGACTTGATTTTGTCTGTGGGGAATTCATTTTATCGCTGGATGGTGGTGGTTTGCTATTGGTTGATCTCATGTGAGTGACAGGTTGCCCCATCCTCGTGCCAGTAAACATGTTATCAGAGAAGAGATGTCACTGCAAGATTACGAGGGCAGGTGAAGTAAAAACAAAAAGCTGTGCACGGATAAGTCGTTTTTAATAAATACTACAATATAAATATATATATATATATATATAAAGCAAGAATTGTTGATTTTGATTTCATGGTGACTTTAAGGGACCATTTTTTCATTCCACTACTCTGCTTTTCTATTGTTTTTTATGTAAATGTGCTAGACGTCGTTGACTGTACAAGGGTACGAGAGTAATAAAAAGGTAAGGTAAACCCTCAAGTCAAAAGAAATGTAACTTTTAAAAAACGTGTCTAGACCTTGCGTTTGTTTTCATTCCATTACCTGCATCTTGCATTTTTAAACAAAAAAAAATGCATTTTATATGAATGGCCCCTAAGATGGTGTTTAATGCTTTGTTTCCAAGTAAACTCTGATCCGGCTTGCGTTTCCACCACCAACAGTAGCCTTACTTGATAGGCGTGGTGTATGACGGAAAGTAGCGATCGATGTCATTCTTGCGCAAAGAAGAAAAACCCACAGTAATCAACAATGTAGGACATACAGCAGATCTTGTTCTTGCTTCTCGGCATTGGCTGTTTGTCACAAGAAGAAACGGTATTGTGTTTCAACTTTATTAAAGAATGGCGCCTCTTTGTTGTCATTCCCCTTGTAGCATGCACAAGTGACGATTTTCTGTCAGCCAATCAACATTCTGCAGTGTGTCTAGCTCCACCCTTTAGTACCGGACTACAGTTCGGAATTACTGTACTGTACCATACTGCTCGGTGGAAACGAGGCATTAGAAACGTGGCACTTAATTTAAATGAAGTTCAACTTTTAAGAAAAACTATGGAAAAGTAGCACAATAAACCGCCCCGTAAGCCTAGACAGTGGAATGAAAAAAGCAAGGTCTAGAGAATATTTTAACTTGAGCCCTGCATTTTTAGAATGCCGCGTCATGCGCGAGACGCTGCAGAAGATACAAGCAAGAGTAAAAAGGTTAAAGACGTCCATCTAACGTATGTTCACATTAAAATCAATGGAAAAGTAGCACTGTAGCTTGGAAAAACGTGTTTTAGTAGCTGTTTACACAACACTGTTTTCAACTAAAAACTGAAACATTTTTGTGCGTTTTGGGTGTTCATTTACAGGGGCCTGAAAACGCAAACTTTTGAAAACGTGTTTCAAATGCGATGATAGTATCCGTGTAAACTACAAAAAGGTGAATTTGTGAAAACTGTGACATCATGCGCTTTACGTGTTCAGTCTATAGGCGCAAAGTGTTTCTTTACAAAGTGACATCGCCAACTGCTGGCCTGGCATGAATAATACAGCGTAGTCGTTTAGTCGTTTTTAGGAATCCGTGTGAACGGGGATCGTTTTAACAACGTTGTCACCTGTATGCGAAAAACGCAAATGAAAAACGTTTCCGTTTTTTGTACATTGTTATCATGTAAACGTGCAAGTTTTTAACTTGAGCGCCAGTTTTAGAATGCTGCGTCATGCGCGAGACACTGCAAGCAAGCGTAGCAGTTACAGACGTCAGTGCGTTTACATTGAAAAACAACGGAAAAGTAGCGCAGTGGAATGGAAAAACACGTTCTGTGCCCCTAAGAGCGTCTTGGTTCCTCCAGCTGTCAGGATGGAGGTAAAGGGAGGCATGTGCGCAGGTCAATATCTGTCCTCCCTTATTGATTAGACCATGATTGATTCCATCCTGGTCACCAACATTTATAACACACATACACGAAAAACAAAGAACATGCATTTACATTTACATAAGTAATGAAATGTGTTCCAAATGGTTGCTAGGGTATTCTGGGTGGTCAAAAGATCCCACTTCCGAGTCTCTTACCATATTATGTTCCCTAGATACATTTTTTCTCAGTTTTATTGTACACAAGACAAAACGGTTACAAAATTAATAACAAACCTCTTCTAAACAAGATGCACAATCTCATTCTTGTCTTTATAGATGCTTATATTGGCTTCAGCTTTAAGCAATTATACCCTTCATTACACAATATTCATAGCTGTGTCACTGTTAACTATAAGAAAAGCTCATGACAGCTGTTTAAAAGGACTCTGGGCAGGTTTATAGGCTTTCTACACCCTTATAAGCATGATCGCTGCTCTCAAGTGCAGGTTTATGTTGTGTTTTTGTTGTGTGTAGCGATGCTAATGAGCTCAGCTGGCGGAGGGGTGCGTCTCAGCCCTGCCCCCACCTCCCCACGGGTACGAGAGCTCAGCTGTCCCCTCCACTTACTGCGGGATAAAGGAGCCCAATGCGGAACCTGCATCCTGCACCTGCTGCCTCCCTGCCACACACACACACACACACTCTGTCTCGCTCTAAATCCATCATTAGAACCACTCCAGCTATGCAAACCCACAAATATCACCACTATTTGGAGCCCAAAATTCTAGTCTATGTACTACAACTGACTATTATTAAAATAAAAATTACAGTAAATATTTTATATGCCAAAATATTAGTATTAATTCAATATAAAATAATACATATTTAATTAATAAATTACTTTAATTAAATATTTATTTAATAAATTCTGCCATATTAATCCTTTATTGCGTTACTATACACAAACACGTATTTATATTACTTATCCCTGATAATATAAATTATATTAAACCAAAATAATACACAATATATAAAAAATGTATTATAATCAATTAAATAAAATATTTTTGTATTAATAAATGAAATAAAATATTTTTTATACTATTTTAAATAATATGCTAAACAATATTAATCTTGTAATATTAATCTAACATTGTACCATATGCTATATACACACTTGAAAAGCATTATTTACATTATTATTATTATAAATGGGCAGTCCATATATAGTCACATAAGAGAAAAAAATTCTGTTTTATGTATAATAATCCTGTAATGCTCTAATATATGCATATATAAAATATTTTGATTATATATATATATAGTATTTCAGATCATATTATAGAATAAATATAAGAAAATAGTAATCATAATAAATAAAAATATATAATATACAAACATTTTATTATAGTAAAACATATTTGTGCATATTATTTAAATATTAAATATGCAAAAATACTAATGCTGAAATATCAATAATAATAATACTGTGCTATATGCATGTTTTTATTTACATATTAATATTATTAGAATTATTATAAATGGGTAGTACATATTTAACACCACATATGCAAATATAGTATAAAAAATAAATGGCATATGCATTAAATATTTTGGATTGTATTATTTTATTTTAGTATAATATGCAAAACTAGATGTTATAATAGTATCTATACATGTGTGAGTATATATATATATATATATATGTGTGTGTGTGTGTATTATTTATTTATTTTTCATGTTCATAATATGAATGTCATATTTCTCAATTTGGTCAAGAAATTTAACATCTCTATAAACATGACCTCTAAAACACCTCAATGTAAGGGAGTGCTGAAGACCCCCATAAGTTACCGTCATTCTGGTTTGGCTCTTTGGAGGCTCAATACTGCTGGACTCAGGTGTTGATCTCTAATCATTACTGGGACAGACAAAAGAGGGAGGAAGGGGAGGCAGAGGAGAAAGACGCCACCTGTCATGAGATCATGGTGAATGGCCCCTCTCTGGCCTCTATGGAACGGTCCATCCTGCCTGCAGGATTAGTGGATCAATAGAGCACCGCTCACACGACGACGGTCACCGTCAACACAATAATCAATACCAATATTATTATTATTACTATGATAGACGCTGATCTGAGCACGTCACCTTCAAAATACAACCTCATTCAAAGCTATGTTTCAGAATCAAGTCATATTAAACTATATATATATATATATATATATAAACATCTCTCTTCGATCAGATTGTACAAAACAAAAAAATTAATAAATTTCTTATAATATACTTTATATTTCTTATAAATAAATCATTAAAAAGATAGAAATTAATATAAATTAAATACAAATCATATATATATGTACATGTGCATAGTTATTTTAAATATTAAAAATATTTTTTGTTAATGTATTTATATACATACACACTTTAATAACACTTTTTTTAATGGATAGATGACAGATACCTGTAGACAGACAGAAAGAAAGAAAGACAGACAGATACCTGTAGACGGACAGACAGATAGATAGATATATAGATAGATCGATTTTTTTTATTATTATTATTGTTGATTTTAATTTATTTTCTAACTCTGATCACTTCATCAACAGGAATTCAATCCAACACAATTTTGCAATGATTATTTTAATGGGGCTCAGAGTTTCACACAGTGACAAACTGAGGGGTGGTTTGACAGTTTTCTGAGGGACGAGGAGAAACAATGGGGGGTAAAAAAAAAAATACTTGCATTCTCTTCAGGAGCAAACAAACACTGCAAACAAACACGTACAGTTGAAATTCACACAATCAGGAAGAACAGCGTTTATGAGCCCCTTCACTACCTTGATCTCTCCGTTCCGTCACTGCGACTCAAAAACAGTGACACAACTGTGCAATTGTATATTTTCATTTGTATCGTAAAATTGCATAATCAATTCATTCATACTTCGAACCAATCAGAGCTGATGTACTGCATCATGTGACTGAGTGCAGTCAGAATCAGCTGGAACACTATTATATGGGCCAACAGAAAGGATGAGAGATAAAAACACTGTAAAGTCTCCTCGAGCTTTTGAGTGGTGTGATTGCTCAAAATCAGAAAGGGTAAATCAGACAAAGTCTGTCAAAAACACATCCAGGTCATATTTCACATTAAAAAACATAAAATCAATTATATTTTGACTTAAGAAAATGAAGCCTATTTTTAGGATAACATTTTTTCCCCCGCACTATGACGTTATTTTCATTATAATTAAGCACTTCTCATGGCCAGTTAACAATTCTCATCAACCATAATGTGAAAAAAAAAAAAAATAATTATAAGAAAAATATATATACATCAAGATAATATTTGATGTATTTAATTTAAGCTTGTTTTAATAAAAAATATAACTGTCCAGACAAGATTATTTTATTACTATATTAAATAAAAATATGTATTTTTTTCACAATATGTACTTCCACAAATGTGCTTAATTGGCATGACAATAATGTCATATAATAATGTAAAATGTAATTTCACATTTTTTTCTTTCGATTTTGGGGTGAAATATAACATTTCTTTGTGTGATTCACCCAAGAGATCACTGAAACAAAATACAAACAAAACAAAAACTATACAAATAATACCCAGTAAGATACAAGTTTTACACAGAATATGTAGTGTTGTGCTGTCAAAAAAACAAACAAAAATACAATAATTTTCATATTAGTGACTGCTGCTTCATACCGCCATTTGAGTTAGCAGTAGAAATACACCGCAAACCGTCAATTTGTAAAAATATGAATGATAAACATTGTCTGAACATACTTTCTGAAACCTAAAGTTGTCACGTGTGCCTGGCGTCCTAAAATGAAATGTAACTTCACCCTCATCTGTGCTAAGGCACTGGCTAGATAGTGACCTATACCTCACAGGACTCAAAGGCATAATTCACTCAAAAATGAAAAATTATCAGCATAAAAGATGATATTTTAAAGAATGTTGGCAACGACAGTTGATGGTAGCCACTGACTTCCATAGTAGGGCAAAAAATACTATGGAAGTCAATGGCTACGGTGAACTGTCTGGTTACCAACATTCTTCAAAATATCTTCTTTTGTGTTCAACAGTTTGGAACAACTTGAGGGTGAGTAAATGATAACAAATTTTCATTTTTGGGGGAACTATCACTTTAATTACTAAACCAATAGTTGTCAAATTTAGCTTTTTATACTAAAAATAGCATTTGGTCCAAAACTTCACTTCCATCTGAAGTGATTCTTTTTTTGGACTTTCTACAGATTAATAACCAATTGTCAGGCAATTTACACATTTGATGCTCACTAAAGAAATTTGGAAATCAGGTAAATATTTCAATTGCTAACCTATTCTGAGACTTTTAGGCAGTTATCCGAAGCTTTTAACATCAAGGTTTTCGTTAAAAACACGATTCCATCCATTTTCAAAACGCAGTGCGTGTGAATAAATCTCACTAGTAACGTTTAAAAAAGTAAACCACACACACAGAAATAAACACAGACAGTAAATAACTAATTCTCATTAGTATGATCAGTAACATACCCGCTTAAACAGTATCTGGTTCGTTAAACTCCAGTGTTTAGTAAATTTATAGTTAGTGCTGATTAGTTACAGTGGTCTAAACTAGTGTACAGGAAATAACATAGGCAATATTTTCTAGTAGCACTAGAAAAAAATAGACTTATTAATTATTTTAGCTGCTTAAGTGTTAAAAGTCATGGTCCATTTGAAAAAGAAATGATTTACCCTGGATTATGACAACTCTTACGAAATGATTCAGATCGTATTATCGCCTAAACTGGAATGCGTTTGCAAAAAAAAAACAGCCTGTGCTTAGTGTTTGTTTTCAGTCTGGGCTGCTTATAAGGAAGCAAAAAAGGAGCAGAATTCTATCATATGATGGACTAGAGATGGAGACTAAAAGGTTTTGTTGTTCGTTCTCTCCCTTCCAAGCAGCTGGAGTGAACGTACGTAGGCGGGAGAGCTGTAGTGGAGTGCTGTTCACAGAACAATGAAGAGGATAATCACAACAAACAGGATAGCCAGAAGAATGCCAATAGCACACCACTGTCTTCGATCTGCGGGGTCAAAAAGAATATAATGAGTTAAAACACTCATATTTAGTTTATCAACAGCTAATCCATATATCCATAGAGGTTTTATGGTGAAAGAAGAACTAAACGTTTTTTAAAATGTTCCCACAATATTCAGGAGAGGTTCACATTTAATTCTTGGCTTCTCAACAAAATGCTTCATATTAAAAGGTCCGGAAGTCTGACTTCCTGTTCATGCTTTGCCATATAAAGGGCACTGCAGCCAATCACCTTTAGCTACAACAGGAAGTCAAGGGGTTTTCTTAACAGCAAACGCATGATGGATTTCTTTCTAAATAAAGTGCTAGCTTTATGAATTATGACAGAACGTTTTGCTTTTGGAATACATAAGAACTGTTGTTTCAGAATGTATAGCCAAATAAATAGGATGTCAAATATTAAAATAAGAGGTTTCAGTTTGATGACTCCTGAAAGTATTCTGAGAAAGACATTTTTAACCATGCAAGACAGTAAATGAAGCATGTCTGCTCTTCCGTTGCAGTATTACTCACCACTGGTCATGTGAGAAACTTTAGCCAGTTTCTTCATGACATTATCCAGCCTGGATTGAGTGCTGTCCATCTCATGAGAAAAGTCATCCAGCATTCTAAAAAGAGGCCAGACACACAAATTTTAAAAAGGATAAATAATTACACTGAATTGATATACAAACAATACAATGCATATGTGTGCGCATTGTACTGTATGTAGACAAACTAATTATATATATATATATATATATACACACACACATACATTTTTTATATACACGTGTTCACAAATTCAGAATGATTAAAAATTTATGTAATATAAATTTTTTATAGAAATATTATATTATTAAATTTGATATATAATGTTAAAAAATATTCTAAATATATTCTAAAATTAAATTTAAAATAAAAAAAACCAAATAATTACATTGACATATTAATTATATTTATATCCAAAAACATCTAAAAAATTTTGCAAAAAGTGGGGATGCATTTCAGCGTTTGATGCTCGCTGTGAGAAATGCTGCCAGTATAGATCCAGCAGAAATAAGCGGAGTGATACAAACCGTGAAACGGTTTCCTGTGTAATATTAGTAGAATATTGCATGGCTGTAAAAGGCTCTCAGCCAATCAGATTCGAGAACCAGGACTGTTGTGCGTTTCCTACCTGACTTTACCAATTTTGAAGTGACTTACACAGCTTGCTCATCCAGCTCTTGGCCAATCCTTTGAGACATGTTCTTCAAGACGCCAATAGTTCCCGACACTAACTCTAGCTGCTCATCCTGCTGTTCTGCTATTAGCTGCCATGTACACACACAAATAAAACACATTGTCCTGATAATTGCTCATAAATATTGTAGAACATGCTAATTATGTAATAATCACCTGTTAACTGTGGTATGACGTATATATACACACGTACATGTTGCTGGGTCTGTTGTTCCTCAATGAATTGTGAGTTTGCCGTCTGCAGCTCCTTGTCCAGTCTAGTATACTTATCAGCACTGGGTTGCCAGATTGGGCCACGAGACCCACCATCCCCCATTAAAGTCTAACATGGGAACATAAAATGACATGAGATGATACCAAAACTATAAAATCATAATTTGACCCTTACTTCCATAGCTTAAGTACAAACCTGTCGATTTTTCCTCTCTGACACTGTAACAGCCATTGGACTAGTCATGTGGTCTTTCATCTCCTGTAAAATGAAAATCCATTAGAGATAGTCATCTACCACGGGTGCAGATGTGTGTAAAGGCCTGTTCACACCAAGGGCGATAAATATAACGATAAAGATATAGTTTTAAAAATAGATCTAAATTGAATAGAACAGCAAAGACCACACCACAACTATAACGATAACACCATAGAGGAACAATATCACTAGAATGAAGAACTGTCAAAACTAAATTTTTCTCGAGCTGATGGATGATAAAAACATTGATAACCAATCAGAATCCATCCTGCTTTAAAGAGCTTGAGCATTTAAAGATGACAAAACTGCAGCACATACTTAAAATAAACTGAACATTATTATACATTAGTGTGGACACTAATATAATTATCATTCTTGGTGTGAACGGGCCTCAAGTCTCTCAAATCTACTCACTCTGACTGTTTGCCTTGTGCTAGTGATAAAGGCTTTCCTCTTGGCCAACTCAACCGCATCAAGATTGAACTTCTTTGGATTGGCCTCCACAATACTTGAACACAGGGTTAAGGCTACAACCAACATATAAACATCTGAACCACGTCAAGTCCAAACATTGGCTACGAGAAACAAAAGGATATTGATAGTCTCATCCAAGTCCTCCAAGTCCCATTCAATGGACCTCAAACTGTTTCGCAGCTCATTGGTGGTCCAGTCCACCTCCTCCTTGCTGGCTCCACCCGGGTCATGTAGCAGCTCCATCCATCTCTGATGAAGCCCTTGAGCTGTGTTCACAGCCTTCTGCACCTCTCTAAGAAAGAGCAATCCATCAAAACACTTTATTAAAGTGAGGAACCCAAAATTATTTGAACAATGACAATGCTAATATCCTGTTTGATACATAAACAAAAATGCTTTAGTATTACAAAGTAATTTTGAGGTATGGTAGCATAATAACTCCCTATTTTGGGTGGTATCACATGGAAATACCATGGTACTTTGACATTTATCATGATATTTACATGGCACTCCAAGGTACTTCCAAGTATACCATGGTACATGTTCAAAAAACATAATAGTAGCATGGTACATTTTTGTAAGTGTAATATAGCAAAGAGCAGATGTTTGTTGCCATACCCCAATACCACTTAAAAGGAAAACAATCTAAATATCGATTTAATGGCAAGGATATAATAATGGCGGAATCGATAATTACGGTTGCCATGGCAACAAGATAACGATCTTACTGAAAAAGCTGTTTTAAGCGGTGTTACAACTCGCTAAAGTGTTCACACACAATGCTAACATTTGTAAACAGAAAAGTATAATCATAGGATAGCACTTCGAGTTAATAATCCGATTTCTCCTAAATCGATATATGATGTATGACATTCTCCCACAGTAACGGATCTAAGCCATAAACTCACCCTTTCACAACGAAAAACGGATCTTCCATCGACATTTTTGTGCTCAGATGAGTCGATTCTTGTGCGAAAATCTCATGCTCCTGATCGCGGCTGGTTTTGCTTTTCTTAAACAAAGGAGAGCGCTTAATGTGTTGTTTACATGTGGGACGGAGCCCGGATCCGCTCAGCCGCCATTGCTCGGCGGAATCACATCCGGGTCCTTGAGCGTCACACGCGCACACGCCCAGCTCGCGGTAAATAAACACCAGCGTGGGTTGTTTTGGTTCGTTGCAGTAAAAGAACAAAGCAATATTGCCCCAGAATGCACAGGTATGTTAAAATGTGTATAACACCATGTTTGTAATTATAAGCAAAAATGGTTTAATTCAGATATCAATGTATAAAAATGTAGTTATACATTTCAACACCTCTATATCCAAGACATTGTTGCTTTATTATTATTTAAAATATTACAATAGTATATTATATACTATTGTTATATACATTAGGCCTATATAATAATAAAAATAATATTATTATTGGTAGTACCATGTATACATTGGTAGTATTGTGATGATTTCTGATGGTAAATATCATGGGTGGTTTGAAATATATTGTGGTACTGAAATTGGTTTACTATGGTATTTATTTACTTTGTATTCAAACTTACTTTTAAAAAATACCATGATAGTACCATGGTTCATGTCCAACAATTTTTCTATTTTTTAAACATTTTATTACATGGTACCACATGAAAGTAAAAAGGATACCACCATCTGATACCAAATTGTACTGTAGTGCCACTACTGTACCTTTATTTACTTGAACTCGGTTTACTTTGACACATTACATGAATTAAATACCTCATATCTTTAAAATATAGATATTATATTAGATATACTATGTTACAGATATTAAAAATTAAAATACATTATTAATAATAATGATATCATTTGAAAACATGTACAATAATAGTAACTGAGTTTGCCACTGGTTTCTCTTAATCAATGTAGCTATGCACCTCATCTGCCTACTAAAACACTGTGCTTCATACATTATTCATCACAGCACACCGCATTCTCATTAGTTGACTATCTACACCAATGCTGTCCACTGGTAAGAGGACATTGTGTATGATGTAAAACCAGCAAACCAGCTGGAAACACTTCAGCTCTCCTTAGCAAGTAAAGCTGCATAAATTATTAATCAACTCTGGTTTTATTTATAGTATCAGTTGCCAGTTTCCCATCAAGACCTGACTGAAGAATTAGGAAATTAGGAATAGATGAGATAATATGCATGAGCAACATTATATGGATTGTATCCCTGCACTAACTGCAATCCATTAACTGCAAAATACAGCTGGATGCTGGTTTATAGCTGACAGTATATAAGGCTTTTTTTTTCATATTCTTGTCAATAAAAGATGCATTCATAATGTGAATTACGTTTTGAGGCACTTGAAGCCAAGGTATTTCACAAAGATATTGTGCGGTAGCCATGGCTGTAATCGTTTATATAAACGATCTCATAAAGTGTCTTACGTCATAACCCGCTCTTCCTGTCAGGTTTGTTTATGACCCACATCTTAATGCAGGGAAACTCACAAACCAACGCGGGCAAGGATTAGGCCTGATTAAAAATTACATAAATATTATAGGCTAATCAAAGTATCGCTATTAAGAAGCATTATCATCAGGGTAAAATCTCCCGCACTGTTCATTGTAGTTCATGAGTAGCAGCTAACTGTTTCTTCAAACAAAACATTGCCCTTCCCCCCAGCTCCATTCACATTTGCCCAGACACCGCAATGGATTTGCACAATAGAGTCATGTGACACGACTGTAGCAGACAAACCATTACATCAGTCGAGGAAGTCAGTTGAAAAAATTAAAGGGGAAGTAACTTTTTTTTCCCTTCTGTAAAACAAGAAGATAAGCTATGTGGAAACTGTGTAATACTAATAATACGGGAATGTATAGATATAAAAATATGTATTTAGAAACTAAATATATTAAATAATGATCCTATCCCGAAAAGCTCAGTGACATGTAAAACACGTTTTACTTTCTTGTAGATGATGATTTGTCTTGTTGTTTGATTCTATTTGCTTACAAAAACGATGTTGTGTTTTAAATAGCTAATCTCAATTATATAAATCAAAATTAGCTGAATACACACAGCGAATTACATAAAAAAAGATGTCTGTTCTAGCTTGAAAACATTTCTTTCCCTTTAAACAGTTCTCCCACGTTAGTATTTAAATATGACTCATCGCCGAAGCGCTCTCCTATTGGTCATCGCCTATTTGGCGGGGTGTGATTCACAACGGTGGCAGAACCCAACTCGATATGTGATTGGCTAGTGTAGTCGCTGACGCTGAAGTATAAAAGCAAGTTAAAAATAGAAACGGTCTCATTCCTCCTTAGATCATTGTTGGGCGCTGAAGAGAATGTGTGAGGTAATGAGATCTCCTACACTCACCCAATAACACCGATATTGTATTTTGTGAATGAGAATGAGGCTTTTGTCAACAAAACAAGGGACGATTTGATCTACAGGAAGGGGGAAGTTGTTGGGCGTTATTTACGAACGTGTTTCTGCACTGCTGGTCGATTCACAGTAACGTTTTGAGGAGAATCCTAAGAGGAAATCAAACGTGAAACGCTCTGCGAACTTTGTACCGTTTGTGAACTTTAGCGTGTCGACTCAAGCCATGGAATACAAAGTGGAGGCCCACCGGATTATGAGTATTTCCTTAGGGAAAATCTACAACTCACGCATCCAACGAGGCGGCATTAAATTGCATAAAAACCTCCTGGTATCGCTGGTCCTTCGCAGCGCGCGCCAGGTCTATCTGAGTGACTACTACAGCGGCGCATGCCTGAACGCTCAAAGCGAACGCGAAGGGAACGAATGGGACATTATGGACTCAGAGCGGGAGAAATTCCCTCCCTCTGCAACGGAATGTGACCGAGCAGAGAGCCCAGAAGAACCTCAACAGAATAAACAGCCCGAGGCGAGCGAGAAAGAGCGGGAATATCGTGAAAACGACGACGAGGTCAAATCAGACCAGGCGGATTGTACTTCCACTTTACAACAAGATCAAAACCTAAACCCTTCGTTGGACTCTGGTAATGTTTCATCGGAAACACCACCGGAAACCATCAACGAACCCACGGAGAGTCCCTCAGACAGTACAGTAACAGAACGTCAGTCAACGCCTGTAGCGAACGGGGAATCACATCAAGCACCCAAAACGCACGTTTGTTCAAACAGGAAAAGAAGCGCGGAGGAGTCGGAAAGTGGCGATTCGCCTCAAAAAAGGACAAAAGTTGCTTCCTCAAACGCTAAAGAGGACGAAGAAGGCGAGGAGATGGACACAAGTAACGTGTCCAACCTCATAACGATATTTGGTTCCAGTTTCTCAGGACTTCTTAGCAAGGACAGCGCTAAACCCGAGGCTGAGGCAGAAGATAGTGGTCAAATTTGCTGCGATCAAATGTTAAAGAACCTAAACCCTTGGAGTACGGCGATTGTAGCTTTCTAACTGTATTGTACTGTGCTTCTTATCCGGGTTGCCCTGCTTGCATTGGTAACACGTGGTCAGGCCTGAGCTCAACATCGTAGTGTGGGACTTCCCAGAAAGCACGAGTGGTGCTACCAAAGTACACGCTCAGTTTGGCCTGTAAGATGCCCGGGCATGCCTTTCTAGTGAAGGAACTACCTGAATGCTGGTGCTACTTCTTGGGATTACAGTTCTTAAAGTGTTGAACTTTCTATTCAGACAATTCAAAAGCCATGTGAGCGAGTGGTATTACAACATATGCAAACGTGTCATGAAGGTCAATATTACATCGTCACCGAAACAATTCAGGGTCGATCACACCAAACTTGACTGTACGAGGATTAGGCCACTGTTTTAATGTCTTTGTTTTATAAAGACCTGTACATTTTGTAATATTTGAGTCTGTGTATATATTGCTTCCCATGTCGCATTCTGAATCTATGTATTTTGGTATGACAATTTACGTGGTGCTCACGTATTAAAAAATGTGAAATGACACATTGTTTCTGTCCTCTCTGTTCATGAGTGAAAAAGTTGAGACGTGACTAGTCACATGACTACAATGACACCTCATCCACTTTTTATGCAAATTATATCCAGACTATTATGAATAAAAATTCCCGCCCAATGCTATTTTCAAGGTTCCCACTGTGATAAAACATTAAAGAAATGTTAATGCAAAAATCAATAGAAATTACTATGATTCTAAATAGTAAATGTGAATATAAATATTTAATATAAAAAATTGCAATATGAGTGCAATCTAAAATATAAACTATATATATATATCTATATAGCAATTATTCCATAATCATAAATGGAAATGTATTGAACTCCAGGAAATTATTTGGTCAAAAGGTGTGTAAACCATGTGCTTCACACACTTGATTCTGAATATGAGAGTCAATGATACAGAATTTAGGGTTAGTATTTATATATTTAAAATGCAGCTTCCACAAACAACTATTAAGCTGGTCCAAAGTGATCCAACAAGTTTGAGAAGAACAAGAATGCTCAGCTGCTGTTCCACTGCAATACTTCCAGGCAATTTTTACTGCATGTTGTAAAGAGAGCTATTGTGCCCCTAAAGCATGTGTGGTATGCAAGGTTCAGTTTCAGCGCAGACTACGGTCTCTTCTCGCAGGGCCTGTCTTTGGTCCCAGGCTATTCAACATGACATGCCTTTTTCCTACAAGAGAAAAGAGTCATAATAGAATCATTGACGTCTACACATTTTTCCTGCAGCAACATCACTTGAGCAGTCTTACATTATTAATAGAGATATGATTCATAATTTACAATGAGAAAGACTCAAAAAGTGTTTCATTTTATATGAGTAATTATAGAGAAATGTATTTAAAGGGTTAGTTCATCCAAAAGTGAAAATTATCCCATGATTTACTGACTCTCAACCCATCCCAGGAGTAAATGACTACCTTCTTTCAGACGAACACAATCGGAGATGTATTTAAATATCCTTAGTCCTCCAAGGTTTATAATGGTTGTGAATGGGGGGGGGGGGGGGTCACATTTTGAAGCAAAAGCGCATCCATCCATAATAAAAGTAATCCATACTGCTCCAGTGGGTTAATAAAGGCCTTCTGAAGTGAAGCGTTGGGTTTTTGTAAGAAAAATATCTAATTTAAAACTTTATTAACTATAATAACTAGCTTCCGGCAGACGCTTTACACACTGATTTGCGTCAGAAGAACAACACCTGACCTGACGCATGAACGCGGAAGCGCAGAGGATGGAGCACAATAAAACACCGGTCACGAATTAGAAGTCTAAAAGGAGAAATTTTAAAGAGAAATTTCGGAGGACTTTGATAAAAGAGTAGAGGAGCTTGAGTTTGTTGCACAGCCCTATTTTCATACATCGCATCATGCAGTGACTTGACTTGCGCAGTATGTGTATGGCCGTCCGCCAGAAGCTAGTTATTTGAATTTGTAAAGTTTTAAATATGGATAAAATGGTGTTGCTTCAAAATGCCTTTATTAACCCACTGGAGTCGTATGGATTACTTTTTTTTTTTTTTTTGGCTTCAAAATGTGGCCCCCTATTCACAACCATTATAAAGCTTGGAGGAGCAAGGATATTTTTTTTTTTTATCTCCGACTGTTTCGTCTGAGAAAAGATAGTCATATACACCTAGGATGGATTAAGTGTGAGTAAATCATGGGATAATTTTCATTTTTGGGTGAACTCTCTCTTTAATTCAGTGGGCAAGAATGCAGTCAATGAGAAGTGGAATAGTAATAAGTACAGAAAAGTCAGTTTATCTAAAATAAAATAATGGGTAAATCATAAATATGACTGAACTACATTAGGTTACACCATAAAAACTTGTGGGGTCCCATGCACAGTCATGGAAATCCTCCTGAAAATATCAGGAAATAATAATAAATATAATGAGTATACAAAAGTTATGGTTATAACTAATATTTCACATTATATACAATTTATAATATACATGTAAATCATTTAAAATGAACTTATAATTTAGCATCTAAAATATAATAATTACAATGATAATATATAATAATTTAAAACTGAATCTCTAATAAAATTATTTTAAAATCCTTCTCCAGTAATCACAAATAACTAGAAAACTGGAAAAGTCATTGAAATTCACTGGAGGTAAAGTGATTTGTAAAGGTCAGATCAAGTAGAAAAAGCTCCTTAAGTTTTTCAACAGTATGTTCAGCTTTTTTAAGGTGTGAGCAATTTTCTCTACTTTGAAAGCTGACGTTGACTCCAGCCGAACCAGCTTGGTGTCCGGTGTGGCCGCATTCTTTCACACAGACATGGGCAGCTATTGATAGATACATTCCCTCGAGAAAGACCAGAAGGCAAGAGTAAAGCTGCTCTCTCGCCCTGCTCGTTTGAGAAATGTGGGTCATTCAAATCCCAGCCATGGCCAAGTCAGCTGACCACACCAGCACAGAACAGCAACAGAGCTGGAGCAGACGATGAGGGCGTGGCCTGACCTGTAACTCTTGGCTGGGGTGGACTTTTCCTCAAATTTCTGCAGTTACTTTAACAACGTAATACCTAAAGTTATTATTGGCATTGGGAAATCTAATCCAAAATCAACATATAGATCTAAAAACATTTGTCGCGTGTGATGCAACATCACTGGCTGCTTCACAAACCATGCTTAAATGCATCCAGCTGTCCTCTCTCCGGACTGGCCTCCCGCTCCTGCATTCCTCTGTCCTGGAAGGAAAGGGGGTGGGGGGGTGGGAGGAAAAGAGCAAAGTTGTGAAAACGTTTCCTGCCGATATGCAGTAGGAGAGCATGTGGGTCTGGAATGTTGAGTCAAAAGCAGAGAATGTTGATCTGATTAAAGTTTTGGTAAATTATCAGGTAATCGTGTGGCAGATCAGACTCGTGCCAAATGATAATGCAACAACAAGATTTTTATTTTATTTTATGTTGCTAAGCTTTCTGAATTGTTGTTATGCTGTTGCTCGGGTGCTCTGGGGGGTTACTTACTAGGCCAAGTTTCTATTTCAGTTGGACTAAAACAATAATTTTCTTTTTAAAATGTCATATAAATGCTTAATGTTCGACTGAAATCATACCAATCCAGTTTTCACAAAGTTGTAGTCAGATTAGCGAAATCCTGCAGGCAAAAAGATCCATTGTCAAGTATAGCGTTGCCTGAAGCACCACTCACACAGAAGTCACTTTCAATCCAAGCAGCTTTCTACCCAGCGAATTCATTGAACTTGTTGCGAAATCTGCATGCACAAATCTTTCACCCTCATAAGAAATTCCAGATTGTGTGGATTTTAACCCCTAGAAATTGGCTGAATAACAGTAAATGTGACCACACCCATTTTTTAATACGCAAATATTTGATTACACATTGAGTCACAGCTTGACTATAACAAACCATATAAAGACATGTTATGATATTTTAGTCCATTAATATCATACACCCACTTAAATATAAATCTATAGGACTTTTTAAATCCATTTCATCATAGGCCAAGCAAAAATCAACAGTATGAACATTTAGAAAAGTAACATCAAAACATCAAAGTTCACTACTTGGCGTCAAATCCCTAACCAAAAGCATTAGAATTATTAAAAGTGATAATGACTTGCTAATTAGCAAAACTTGTATAATAGCTCTGAACAACAAAAAGAGACTATCAAGCAATAAAGATAAGATGTCAAGGACTGTTTTAGGTGTATAGGTGATTTATTGTGTGCTAAGAGCCATGCCGTGTCTCTGTCTAACATGGTCAGTCCCATAGAGCAAGGCAGAAAGATGCTTGAACAAAACACCCGTCTGAATACAAGTAGAGACAAGATCTACCCCAGAAGTTCCTTTGTTCAAAGCAAACAGCAAGTCAGGAAAACTTTTGACCACTCATTCAGCAAGATGGATATCTCCACATTGACACATCAACCGGAGTGTCCCACAAAGCATTTCGTCAATGATCTCATCAGTCTCCACAATGCTACTCATTCACCTAGAGTAAACTAAGGTCTTTAAACAGTACTCCTCCAAAACTACCTGAGGGGGTTGGGCGCAAAGTGTGAGAATAATCTCACTAACCAATACGTGGACTCTCCCATATTCATGCGACAGCTTAAAGGAGTCATTGTCCATTCAAATCAGCTTTGTGCGTGCAGGAATTACCGAACCTAATCAGAAGCCTTCAAAACACTAGCAAACCATCTGTCATCCGCCAAAAGATCAGACGTGCTTCCAGTAGTGAAGAAAATAAATATGATATCTGTGCATATTGTATTTTCTTTATTGTGATCGGTTTGCCAGTAATAACAAAATATGGCATCACGTCATACGGATTATCTCAGATTAGGCCGTTTATGTGAGACTGCAAAATAAACAGGGAAACTACAGCTCTAGTGTGCAATAAAACCAAACAGGGAACTGAAAGTTGTAACCGCAAAGCAGTTAGAACTTTGAAACTGGTCTACAATGACTCAACGCCCTTCCCCCCTGCAAGAGCACAATCACAAAGACAATTCGGCAGTGATCTTTTCAAGAAGGGGAGAGAGAAAGAGCCCTCGCTATGGCCCCGCTATTCATTCCATTTGACCCCTGCCGGAGCCCAGACAAACTGAAGTCTTTGTTTATCTTGGGAAACTGGCAGAGGACAGGAGGGGAAAAGGATTTGGGTGGGGGAGGGTGCCGAGGATTGGAGGAGGAGGGGGTGGTTGGAGGGAAAATGGGACCGGGGGAGGGGTATCCTGGGAAAAATGCCAGCATGGGATCAGTGACAGGGCCAGGCTTCCTGAAACAGGAGCAGCCTGGGATGGTAAAGGAAGGGGGTGTCTTTGTGGAGTTGTGGTGTTGGGGGGAGGGTCCATCTTGAAGGACCGGGCCAGAAGACCAGAGACGAACTACACGCGCAAAACGTCACATTGATGCATATTTCCTGTTGGGCGTGGGGTCGCGTTTAATTGCCGTTCCCGAAAGCTTTATAGACTCTACAAACGGATAGCAAACACTCATGGAACTGATATGTGAGGCTTTTGCAATGACAACAGGCCTGAACATTTAGATGTCTCCTTAAATGCTACAAGCTGGGGCATGTTGAGAGCAAAGGAAGCTTGGGGCAATTAGAGCAGACAGATGGCCACTATGAGAAAAAAGGCTGGTGTACCTTTCTCATGTTTTGTCGTTACAGGAGGGTCATATGTCCCAACAGGAGCCCTGCCATAGACAGATCTGAAAATAGTGAGAAATTTCACGTTAGTCAAACATGAACACACACACACACACTAATTCCTTTCGAATAGTCACTGATGTTGTTTACAGAGATTTGTAACAAGATTTTTTTTTTTTTATTAAAGACATGTAACACTCACCATTATTGGTCTAAGTGGTTGCCAGGGTATTGTTATGCAGTTGCTTGGGTGTTCTGAATTTTTCTTGCAGGTTGCTAAGCGGTTGCTATGGTGTTTAGGGTGGTTGCCAACACATTGCTATGCAACTACTAAGGTGGCCTGAATGGTTTTGACTATGATGTTCTGTGCAACTGCCAGGGCATTGCTATGCAGTTGCTAAGGTATTCTGTGTTTCAACATGTTCTACTACATCTGAAGTGTAGTTTCTAGGGCGTTGCTATGCAGTTGCTAAGGTGATCTGGCCGGTTGCCAGGACATTACTGGGCAGTTGTTAAGGTGTTCTGGTTGTGGCATTTTTCTATGAGGTTGCTATGCAGTTGCTAAGGTGCAGCTGCTAGGGTGTTGCTATATGGTTGCTAAGGTGCAAGTTTAAAACTATGGAGTCTCATTTCTGCCTGAGCGTGATTTTTCCCCCCAGTTCAGCGGAAATCCCGCCCTTTTTCTGCTTTCTGCTGAAAAAAAAAAAAATCATGCTCTGCCTGAGAGTAAAAGATAGTCCAAACTTTTTCCTTCTATGGTGAGTGTTGCACCTTTTCATAAATAGAGAGTAAAAGAGAAAAAGAGAAAATAAATAATAAATAAAGTCATTGCGAAACAAAGTCACAGTTGCGAGATTTTGTCACAACTGGGAGAAATAAAAAAAATCACAATTGTGAGATATAGAGTCATATTTACCTTAGTTTTGACTATTTAGGAAAGATTCCATACTTAGGGCTGAGGTGTAGAACTAATCAAAATGGATTTTGATCAAGTTAGAGGTTGGCAAATTGGTAATGCAAAAGGTTTGTACCAATAAAATCTTTGTTTAAATATGTTAAAAGCTCTTTATGAGTCCTGACCACTAAAAAAGAGGAAGTATAAACATTTCTGCATGGGTAAAAATACCTTCGTAGTTTTCTCACTGGATTAGTTCCTTGAAATGGTCAAAGTTCAGTTTAGAGTTAAGGGAAATTTTCTGCAGAGGACTTTTTATTTGCTCACCGTGACTCACACAAAAGTTTACTAAAGAGGACAGATCCAAATGTGATATGATTTTTGTTGTTTTTCAGTGACTAAATCTTGCGTCTACTTCTCCATTTGTCCTTAAAAGTAATGGATATATCATAAATATTCCTTGATGGGAACTTTGCCTCTGGGTTGTAATGACATCACAGAAACACGTATATATAAATAAGTCCAAAAATCAAGGTCAGATCCACCATTTTTCTTGGTTTTGACGCAACAGTAAGTGTTTTTGTGTGGCAAAAGTTACCAGGGAGACAAAACAAGCTTTGCGCTGGAGAGTCAAAGTGGCTTAGTAACCAACAGCAGCTGCCACAACAATAAACACAAAGGAGATCGCTAGAACACTATGCTTGGTTTTACAGTTATTCGTCCCATTCATGAAAAAATACCTATGTGAATAATAATTGTGCTCATCATATACTCACTACTTTTATGAAACTTGGTCGAAATTTTGTAAACTCTTTTTGGGGTGTAGTAATGAAAACTATAAGTACTCTTTGTCAAAACAAAGAAAACATTGTACTGTAGTGCTTAGCAACAATTCAGTAAAGTGATCTCCGTCCAGGCAGCGAGCGGCTCCACCTATTATAAGACCATATGCCGTATGGAAACAGTGAGAATATAAAGGACACCTTTTTCTCTCTCTGGCCTGCCACTGAGGAAACTCCAAACATTTGGACCCATTCGGGAGCAGACAGCTTTTGCTTCTGACTTGGCGACTGTTTCTAAAGCGAAGCAAACACAGGAGAAACAATGTGATCTTGACAGGAATAAAGGTTAGATTAGTACCAAAACGATTTTACAGCAGAAATATTTTTCTAGTTCTTAAAAAACATCAATTTTCTGTTGCTTGTAAGGATCTAGAAACCAAAACAATGATCTAAAGAGTCTGTAATGTAAAATCAAGAACGTTTGTTCTCCAAAAAAAACTTTTAACCTAAGAACCCTATATAGCAAAAATGCTAAGGAGGGTCTTTGGTGAACCTTAGGTCATGCAAGGAAGGAACCAATAAAGAACCCTTTTAAAGGGATAGTTTACATAAATATAAAGATTTGGTCACCTTTTACTCACCTTTATGTTGATCCAAACCAGAATGACTTTCTTTGATCTGTGGCAAACAAAAACAGACATTTAGGAGAATGTTCACGCTGCTCTTTTCCATACAATGACAGTCAATAGAGATGGCCACTGTATTTTCAGGAGATAACACCTCAAATTTTGGTCTGTTCCCTTATAAAAAATTGTAATGTTTGGTTTGATATATGTATAACGCATCTTTTGGGTGATTTATAATCAAGTTATTGATCAATGTTTATCCTTCTAAATATTAAATGATTTTAATGACTTCTTCAACTTATGTTAAAGCATTTATAATGATGATAAATATTGTCTGTACCTCTCACTGAGAGAAAAGTACAACTGATATATGTGTTTTAGGGAAACATCCTGTTGAACCAACTTTAACCTTGAAGTATCTGTGTATGTGCGCTAGTATTCTTTGTTACAGATCAGTATTGGTGAAATGAAAAGCCAACAACTTGCACCCTGGATGATGGAATGACTTGTTTGTGCTGACAAATTGGCACCTAGAAGAGCAGTTCTATGATTTTTTTTTTGCCATCTGTAGAATCTATTGAGACATGCTTATGTCTTTCAATCCATGTGTGGACAGTTTCTAACTTTATCTATTTCTTAACCAATCATGAACTCCTTGCTGAGTGTTGAAGCTGACTTCTGCTGATGAAACTGCAAACTATTCTTCAGTAAAAATTTCTTCAATTTATTTTTTAAACTCTTCATTATATCTGGTCTTTGGGTCTTTAACTGTAAAATCCCCTACAGCACAATCACCTCCCATGCTGGAGACACTGGTTTGAACCCCGCTCGGACCAGGCTGAATAGAACTAGAGGGGCTACATTGGTGCCGTGACCCGGATGGGAGTGAGGTTTAGGGGGTGAGTGTAATGGAGGCCAGCTAGTAAGAGCTGTGCGAGTAAAACTCACTCCCCTGGCCTCAAGAGGTGCATTACCGACAGACGCTAGAGACTGCAGTCTTTGAATTCTTATTAGTGCACCTGCCTCCCATGCTGGAGACACTGGTTCAAATCCCAGTCGGAGTATAAGCGGAGGGGTTACATATAATTATGAATCAAGTGAACTATTTTTGCAGTACATTTATTGTGCTTTTTTGTCATTTTTGGAGCTGTAAAGCACCTGTTCCCATTTAATTTCATTGTAGAAGAGCAGAAGAACATATTAAGAAAGAGAAAAAAGCACACTAAAGAAGGGACACCATGTCGTCTCTTTCTCATATTGTAGACCAAAATGTTCTTATCTCATTCAACACTTGTTTAGAAAGAGCGCCGCCCTTTAACTACCCCATCCAAACTATCAAAGAAGCGTTGAGGAGATAATGTCAGTTCTCATACACATTTTGACCATCAAGATGGAACATATGTGTCCAAGACACTGCAGCATTTATGTGTGACATGGACGTAAAAGCCAACATTGACTTTAACCCCTCCTAAATGTGTTTCCCACAGTGCTTGGCAGTCCAGCAGATCACACAATCCCGTTCATTAGCCTCCTGCTCTAGTGACCCGCAGGAGGCCAGCAGATTACGGCTATACGCAGCCCTGCTCGCTGCGATTTCCTGCTACATGCCAAGTCAACAGATGCCTAAGGAGACTAGCGGATTTTACACGCAAGACCCAGACTGAGCCAGAGAGCAGAACCATCCAGCAAGAGCTCAGGCTGAAAGTTGATCACAATTAGGAAATCCTGGACCACCCACTGGAGCTGATGGGAAGGTGCCACTTTAAAAATAGAGTTGTGTGTCGGGCCGGGAACAAAGAACAGTTGCTGAGTACAGCAGAAAAGTGTGATGCCTTTCTTTGACACGTGATTACATACACTAAAAAAAAAAAAAAAAACATACCATTGCCATGTTTTTGGACGAGGTACTATGGTAATACCAAGGTATTCTTTGAAGTCATTAACAAATGTAATTTGTCATTTTGGACATGATACTATGGACATGTACCATGGTTTTTGGATAGTAATAGTGTGGTATTTTTTTGAAGTCATTAACAAAATCATATAATATTATCATGATATTTCTAATGATACTGTTGTATTTTGGACATGGTACCATGGTAATCTCTTACAGAAAGTACTGTGGTGGTACTATGGTACATTTATCATATCACATGGTACTTTAAAATATAGCATGGTGCTGAAAATCATGTATTATGGTACACCATAATACATCCATGGTGCATGTCCAAACTACAATGATATTACCATGGTATCATGTGGAAAATACCATGATAGTACCATGTCTAATACAATGGTGCATGTCCAAAATACCACAGTAATGCCATGGTACATGTCTAAAATACCAGAACATACCATGATAGTACCATGTAATACAATGGTGCATGTCCAAAATACCACAGCAATACCATGGTACATATCTAAAATACCAGAACATTTCCAAAATACCATGGAATCACATCCAAAATACCATGGTAGTACCATGGAACATGTTCAAAATACAATGTAGTACCTTTTGGTACTTTTTTTTTTTTTTTTTAAATAAGTGCTTAAAAATCATACTATAGTACAGCAATGGTGTGTTGGGTATGGTACTAAGGTATTGTTTGAAGTGCCATGTAAATAACATGATAAATTAAGGTTTATATTGAAGTACCATGGTATTGCCATTTTTGAACACTAATGTAAATACCATGGTATATGAAAAAAAAAGTACTATGGTATTACTATCTGACATGTCATGTACCATGGTTCCAGCACAGTATATTCCGTAAAGGTATGCAGTGGTGCTATGGCTAATAAGAATGTTTTCGAAAGAAGACAGTCTGTATAGAGGACAAATTGGGCAATAAAAGGCCAGATATTTTGTGTGTGTGGAGCGGAAACAAAAGGTGGTGGAAGGGGGATGTCGGAGCAGAAGGGGAGATTTGGAAGGAACGGGGGGTGGAGGTATTGGTGACGGCAGATGCTGTCCCAGCATGACTTCAGTGAATGGGGTGGGGACTGTTGTCGGTAGGGGGAGGGGCTACTGGCCTTGTTTGACATCAGCTGCAAATCTGGCCTGAGTGTGGATTTGTTTGTTTGTTTTTGGATGCATCCGCGTGCGTGTGCGTGAGAAGAGTGAGGGTGTTGGAAACGCATGTTTTTGTTTGTGTCTTTGTGTGGCGTGGAGGAGGGGTGGTGCTACTGTATGTATGAAAACATCCTTGGGTGCTTGGGTGTCAGATTTAATTTGATCTGTCTAGAACAGTAGCAGAATGTGAGTGTGTGTGCATGTGTGAGACAGACAGACAGATATAGATAGATAGATAGATAGATAGATAGATAGATAGATAGATAGATACTTCCTTGCTATCCCTTGCTTTATCACCCCTCCTATCTGTTTGTTCATAAGTCCGAAGCAGCGAGGACACTCTGTCCTATATTATTACCCTTGAAATTACATAACCAGGACAGAAGTGGGGCAATGTTTGGAAGGGAGTGATATGAAACCTCCCTGAGCCTCACGCTGCCCAGTGCAGCGGACAGCTGATTGTGTTTATTTTGCTTCATTCAGTTTCAGTGTGTGTGTGTGTTTGTGTGAAGCTGTTGGCCCTGTATGGCGGTTGCTATTTTCGTAAACAGAGCGGTGAGAGAGAAACAGCATTAGGATGTAACAGCAAGGATGTTTTAATGTCATTGTTGTGCGTCACAAGCGTTTGTTGCATTGGTTCTAGCCGGAGGCACAACAGCAATCCAGACCCCTGAATTACACACCTCAAAATTGATGTATGTCTCTCAGACATGCATTAGAAACACAAACCTCACTAACTATCAACATTAGCAATTACATCATAGCTCCCCTCCCATTGATCGCTATCAATAAAAAGACATTCCCAAATCTGTAATCTAATGTCAAAACAATCGCCACTCCTCCACAACCTTCAAAACAATGCAGCTTGTGAGAGAAAGGATAAGTTTGTTGACAACTGGATGTGGAGACAGTCAAGAGCCCGAGGCAAAGGTGTGTTTCTATGAGGAGTCACACTCCAAACTGGTTGAACGAGCACAAAGCACATAATTGAGTGAGGTGAGCTCACTTTACGGTCATGTGGCTTGACCTGTACCCTGGGTGCCGCCCTTCTACCATCTCATCAATAGCAAATCATGTCATAATCGTCAAGTGATTGTTTAGGTTCCACCACAAATGGAAACAAAAGAAATTAGCAGGTTTTCTTGCTAAAATGTTGGCAAAACACATAGTATTAGTGCAATGTTGAGGAGTAACTAGCTAAAAGTAACAATAAATAATCAGAGCTAAGTACTTCTTTTACAAAACAATGGTGATTTAATTAATAAACTAGCAGTATTTGATAGCTAACTAGAACTAATTTTAAAGCATTGAAAGGACTAGATAACTAGTTAGGCTGAATTGCAACAAACTTCTAAGTTTGACAAAAGAAATGTGTAGATAATCTTGCTAATAAAGTTAGCAAAACATGCTACGATGCAACCAACATTTTATCAGTAGTTTCAAAAGACAGTAGTTTCTTTTATCAAGCAACTTTTCTCAACAACAATTTATCCCTTCTCAAGAAAAGGAGGCATTGTACCATCATGGTCACTTGGAGATATTTAGCAGACAAGAACACCACAGTCTCCCCAGGGGGGGGTGGAAGAGATCGCAGTCGTCAAGCTGCGGAACAACAACAAACAAGAGTACTGAGGCGGGCCGATGCATTACCATGTTTGTAGTTGAGCGCGGGGGAAAGTGGAATTAGCAACCCAAACAGTGTGATCACTCTGGGTGCTCCAGGCAGCGTGCGTTATTATTTCAATTACTCTGAGGGTTAGTGTGAGCCCTGAGGTACGCCATATATTAGCCCACTGACTGCTCTTCCTCTCTGAGGGGAAGAAAGCAGAAGCTGGTAAATTCATCCCAAGAGGAAACCGAGGATTCACACGGGTACATCAGAGATGTGACTCCAGCTAATGACACATCTCAACGGATATCAGAATCCTATAGAGGGGGGGCAAAAAATCATAATTATGTGAAATTTACGTCAGTTAGCCACAGATAAATGTCCTTAGATGACATTTGTTTTTCCGCATGGATTGATTTGTTGGTAATGTTGTGGACTGCTTGTTTAGGGTGAACCAAACTTTAACTCTATTCGCTGTGAAACCCCTCAAGGAGTCAAATGGTAATGAGAGCAACAAAAACCTCAAGACAAAGGGGACACATCCCCCAAATCAGGACCCCATCCTGGGAACTGTGACGGGGGTCACGGATGAGTGGGGGCAGGGCGTGTGAGGTAAACACATTCCTGCCGGAGGTTCTTCAGCAACCCCCACTCCCCACTTACCCCTTCTAGGACTCTTTTTTTTTTTTTTTTTTTTTTTTACTCCTTCATGTCACACACCACCTCCGTCATGACACAATACACAAACAGCATGGTCGCCCCCCTTCCACCGCCACCTCCTCGTTTTTTATACTTCCAACAGCTTTTCCCAACCCCCACATACACCCCGGGGGCAAAGGGGGCCAACCTCCTGCCAGAAAGCTGCCTTACTGTTCAAAGACAGTCGCATTTACGAGGAGGATAAAACACATACGGTATATAATCTCTTTACACCTAGCGCTGCCCAGAATGCTTTGTCTGAACGTGATAGCTTAAAGTGCCTTTAGTACAGGCACACCTCTGGTGCAGAACAAACGTCAGATGTCACCGCAAGAGTCAGGAATAGAATCAGTCAGGAAGAAATGCTCAAGTTTGTGCATTTGGTAAACATTTTATGCAAGTTTAGCATATATATTTTATGATGGCGCATTCCCTGGGAGTCAAACCCATGACTCCAGAGCCATTTGGAACATGCTCTACCAATTGAGCTACAGGAACATAAAACAATCATGATTCTGGATGAATGTAATGCCTCAAAAATGGATCTGCTTTTGAACAGTCGTGTACCAAAAAGAAATGAGCGGACGATGACAACAGCTCCCTTTGCTTTTGTTCCTATTATGGTAATGATAACTAATGTGTTCTGCATTAGTATGTCTGCCAGGTAGAAGACATGTCCCTCATTAGAAGTGTGTCCAAAAACCATCCCTCCGGGCTAACTATACAGCGGTCAAAACAGCATCACTTCAAATCAATCTGGCCCCAGACAGACCCCCCTACCAGACAGTCCCTAAATTTCGCCATGACCAGGAGCCCGAGGACCCCCCGGAGGTCAAGGTTCAACACCTGAGATGCGCATACTCAGACATACATTTGCGTTCACAGACCAATACACGCGATTTCATTACGCCTCCAGCCAAAACATAATCAGAGGCTGTCTGGGTGCAGGCATGCTAATATGACAGATCATCTATGAACATAAAGCAATGTGACACATCCACCTCCCCCACGCAGAGCCAGTCAACCTTGTGTTTTAAATAGACTCGATTCTGCACACCAGTCCGCTCCAAGAAAATGCACCAGGATGCGCAGTGATAAAAAAAGAATGCTGTGACCTGGCTGGTGATTCAGAGTTTGACGTGGAAAGGTGAAAGACCCACATGCACACGCTTGTGAGGTAATTCTACTTGGACAGCAGCGCCCCCACGGCATCAAATTTAGCGTGGGATGTGTATTTATAGAGCAGAGAAACAGCAGACCGAGCCGCCCGCCGAGCTGATGGATGAATCACTCTCTCAACCTGCAGAGATAAGAGCTAGAGAGAGCGATAGCTCACATCTGTAGCCACGACACACACTCCTCTCGCTTATGATCTCATCCTTCGTTATTTTCCTCTTACACTTAAACCCCCACCACACAATTATGTTCCATAATGACCCACAATACCTGGAATGCGCAGTATGCACATATGGCATGTTTAACGTAAACAGGTGTAGGATTTCTCCAGTTGCAAAGACAAATTCCTACAGAGCAAACCTGTTATTTTGTTTATTTCACATGACTTAATATGAATACCATGGTATTACTATGTTTTTTGGACCTGTATCATGTAATTCTATGTTTTTTAGAAATGTTTTTTATTGTTTTATATAGTTAAATTGTGGCTTCATTGAAAACAGAAAAATGATGATCATTTTTTTTTTTTTTTTTTTTTGGACTTGTACCATAGTAAAACTATGGTTTCAATTGACATGGCACCACTTACAAAAGTGTACTGTGGTGGCATCATGTACAGTGCTTGTATCAGATGGTAATACTAGGGTACTTATATATGATGGTACTGAAATTTTTGTATTGTTTTTGTATGGTATTTCAATGGTAGTTCCAAGAATACCATGGCACTACCGTGGTACATGTCCAAAATACCATACTAGTACCATGTCCCCCCAAAAAACTTACTTTTTGCAAGGGTAATGCCATTTTTTTTTTTTTTGGTACCGCAGTAATCCCATGGTATTTCCTGAAGTCACACTGATGAAGTAAACTAAATTTTCATGTATCATGCTATTACTGGAATAGCATGTAAATAACAGTACAAAAATAAGTACCCTGGTATACTATAATATTACTATGGTACAGTCACATTACTTTTTTTTTAATAAGGAATATAAATATCAGAGTATGAATATGGTAATCATTCAGTACTAACACCTGGTACTACCATAGTATTTTTTTGTAATGAATATGGCTGCTAATTTTTGTGCAGACTGATGTTGTGAATTACAGCTGTGAATCAAGCAATTTCACCCACAAGGGCAGGAACACACCCTCAACCTCTTTCCAAGCGAGGCTCTGAAAAAATACTCTGTAGTAGGACCTGATGAGAAAACAGCACACTGACCCCATTCACTTCTGTTTATTCATGACCTCATTTCTTCTTTGCTCTCACTCTATGACGTTGTGTCACTTACACTGTGCTAGCTGTGAGTTACTGTAGTGCAATAGCCAGATCAAAGTCCAAGTCAAACGCAACTAATTCTGCTGACTCTGTAATGAGAGATTCAGCTGCCGCCCTTTGGCACAAAAACCTTCAGAGATACAAAAGAACACTGTTTAGAGCACTGGAAATAACCGGCTATAGATTATATAACTTAAATATCCTCGAGTTTTGTCTGTGTCATACACAAATCAAGCAGTATTTGCCAATGTTGCACTTGGGGATTTTTTTGGAAAAGGCAAACTATTAAAATCTGGCAATAGCTAGACTTAATGTATGTCTTCTATGAAGGTCCATAATCCTACATGTAGGTTGCACAAGCCAAATATGTCAAGAGAGGGGTGGCGTGACCTGGTTTAAGTGGAAAGAATGTCTTCCTTGTGAAAACAACTTTCCATAAAGCTCCTCTCTTCAGTGAAAACAAACTGCATGACCTTATACGGACTGAAGGGACACAAATGCAGGAGGAGCTTAGTGAATAGCTCTATCTAGTGGACATTTTGGGTACCTGCAAGACACAAAACATGCACAGTAAATTATTGATCTTGTCTGATTTGACATAAAAAAAAATTACTTAATCCTAACAGCTCTGTGACTGACTGAATTGTTAATAGATTTGATTATCATACTACCTAACATTTTACCTTTGATTTTCCCAGGTGGACTTCATTGTAAATTAGTAAAGTTTTTATTATTATTTGTACAGAACGAGAAGCTCAGTTTTCATCTCTATATGGTAATATAAAATTATTAGGTCTTAAACTGTCAAGAGTAGCATATAAACAAAACTACATATAAAGCAGATGAAGTAATGATCTGTAATGTAAAAAAGAGACTTTTCTTAAAGGGATAGTTCACCCAAAAATGAAAATTCTGTCATCATTTACATCATTACATCATTTACTTACATGTTCCAAACATGTATACATTTCTTTCTTCTGCTAAACACAAGAGAAAATATTTTGAAGAATATGGGTGACCAAACAGTCAATGGGGCCCATTAACTGTTAAAGACATTCTTCAAAATATCTTCTTTTGTGTGCAGCAGAAGAAAGAAATTCATTGGAACAACTTGAGGGTAAATAATGACAGGATTTTAATTTTTGGGTTAACTATCCCTTTAACCTTTTTCCTGTTTTTGTGTGTGTGTGTGTGTGTGTGTGTGTGTGTGTGTGTGTGTGTTTTGTTTGTTTTTTACATAAATGATATCCAGTAACACTAGCATAGTTTCAGTACTTCATTATTTTCTCCACGTGAACAGCTACCATTACAGAAATACACAGGCTAAGTCTGGCTGAGTGTATGTCATACAGGGTCTAACCATAAGGGGGCATCGAGAAAATTTGCAGAGACACTTTCTGAGAATGTATGATGCTGCCAATATCAAATTCCTCCATTAGAGGGCGTAATCATCATTATAAACTTCCCCCTCTTTTTCAGTTTGGTCATAAAAAAAAACTTAGTTTTGAATGAACTAGCCAGTTCTTTATAGTGAATAAAGGCTCTGTTTGAAATCACATAATCTCTCGAGTAGGTACTTATTTTGAATAAGTAATTACTTTACGACTGCTAAAAAAAAGTATATCCTATATAGTATGAATGTGTATAGTATGAATGTAATCTGGACATACTACATTTGCCATGTTGTCATTATCATGTGACCTACCAGCATCAGTTGCTTCACTGCCATTCACAAATCCTCTCCCGTGGCCTCATGGGAATAGTAAAGTGTCCATCATATGCACACTTCAGAATCTCGCCAGTAGTAGCCTAGGTCATCCGGGTACAGTTTGGCTACTCTTTTATGAGTAGATACTGTGAATTCTGACATACTTTTTTGTCACATAGCCTACTGTTTTTTGCCTACTATATCCACTTATTTTTCAACACGGAAGTGAGGTGTTTTCTGTGAATGTGGAGAGACTTCCTATTTATTAGCTGCTATAGGGAAATAACAAGAGGATATCAAAGTGCAGTAAACCGGAAGCCAGATTCATTAAATGTACAAATGGCCACACCCACTCCTAGCTGAAAAATAAGGTGGATAGTAGGGAAGTATGCGAATTTGGATACAGCCATAAGCTGTGTTTGAAATTGCCCCCTATACCCTCATTCACTATTCCCTACATTACTCCGCTAACTAGTACACTTGAAGGAGTGAATGAAAATGTGAGTGAGTGAATTCGGACACTGAGTGTGCCGGAAGGGCTGCCACTTTTGCATAGTTTGTGCTTGCTTTTTGATAATGATTTGAAACTCCAGTAGTAATGCAAAGATTTATTTTGAACTCTGTCATAGAAACTAGTATGTATAAACCTTAATTAAACAATTTAATAATCAATTAAAAATAAATTTATACCTGCATGATATTATGCTGTACCCACATAGAACCAGCTTGTGGGAAATGGATGAATGGATGATTCAGCTGCAGGTGCCATCTACTGGCGAGACGCGACCGTCACAGTGCATTATGGGTATTCTCTACCCATTGAGTGTACATCCGTTGCACAATTGGATTAAATGAGTGCACTTGATAATGTCCACTATGGATTCGGACACCACTACAAATGGCTGTCCCCTCAAATAGTTCCCTATTTAAGGGTATATGGGCGATTACGGACAAAGTCATAGTCTGGAATATCGGTCTAGGCTGATTCCCGAACAAATGATTCTTAAAAACAGGTTATTTTCAGTGAGTCAAAAACATACAGTCGTAGTCCGATTCATGCACGAATGATTCTTAAGAGTCGGTTCTTTAAAGTGAATCAAAACCAAACATGGCAACCAGTGGCATCCGACTCATTTGTACCTGTTCTTTTTATGGACTCAAAAACATACAACAGAGAATCCCGTGTAGCTCGATTCCCAAACCATAGCTTTCACGAGCCAGCCTTTCTTAGCGAATCAAAAGCACTTAGGCTAATTTAGTCAGAACTCTTACTGAATTTATCCGACTCACTTACTGAACCACAAGTTATAACCCTTCTGATTATGAGTTTTATTTTATTTTATTGTGGTATTTCATAAAAACGATTGAACGAATTAATAAATGAACAAAACAAATAAATGATTAAATAAGACAAATCACGTTTTTTTGTTTGAGTATTAGCCAACCTAAGTTTAGCCTATTAAATGTATTTGTTAGCCTATCTGTTAAAAACGGATAGCCTAGGCTATATCATCAATAGACAGAGCAACAAATACTTTCCCCCATTTATTTCTTCCTCAGAAACAGGCCACAGGTGTTGTACACCTGTGTTACTGACTGGTGTGTTTTCCAAAATAATAAGGGCCTATTTATCGACTGCAGCTAATACTGGGCGAATGCAATGACCTGGCTTGAGTTATTCATGTTCGTTTTCGGCGCCCATGCAGTCGGTTTGTCTCAGGCAAACCCAATTTTTTTATGCCCCTTGCACATTTCAATGACCATCGGCCAGTCGTTTTATATTCGCCTATTTAGTTCTGGTGTGCAGATATAGCTATCTATAATAGACTGAAGTGATCATTAATAACAATAGCTTAGCCTATTTGTTTTTTTGGTTAGCCTACTTAAACTTTTTTTTACTGTTTAAATATGTAGCCTAAACTGAAATCGACATTTTGTTTTTACTTCCTTTGGAGCGTGGTCGTGCTGGGAAGAGTGCGCCCTGATTATTATTATTATACAGTAACTTGTAGCCTAATAATTTAACGACGTGATTCGTGCAGTGTTGCAGTCACACACCCATAACTCACCCGTTCATCAGGGAGGCTTGCAGGAAGCTGGTCGTGACAAGCGCGTTCAGATACACGACTAGTTCGTCCTTGAGCACTGAGAGTCGTGACAGGTAGTGAAGATCGACGGATCATGAGTCCAGAAACAACACGCGTGGAGCAGTTCAACCCCTTTCCTGTTTATGGGGAAATTAGTAAAAAAAAATTAAGATTACTAGCATTTCAGATAGCCGAACATTTCTAGTCGTTACACGTTTAAAGAACTTAACGAGAACTTACCTCAAGTGTGAAGGGTCAGTTTGAGGGAGTTAGTCTGCGTCTTCAAGATGGAAAAATTTAATGTTCTTGGGCTGGGTGTTTATTATTAACACCGGGAAAAAATGCGAGTATATTTAGAGCAGCTTTATATTGGATTGAGCAAACGTGTGGAAAAGCTCGTCATGGGAGGAAGCTGTCATGGTGGTAGTGTCTGCCAAACAGCACTAGTACACCCAGTGGCTCTCATCCCTGTCTGATGGATGAACCCGGGGTCGTTGGCTCACTGATACCGTCTTATCGCTCTGCGCAAGGTGGTCCTTTGAGGTTTACACCAAATTCTGGCGAGTCTCGCAGGGCATCCTTCCCAAATCACTCAAAATCCGTGGCAATGAACTAACAAAGGCCCGAGATCAAAGGCTCTCAGATGATGGAGCTGATTTCCCACATATTATTCTGCGTGTATTTCATACATTCATTCATGAAGATATATTATCAACCGCCTTCTCCTCTATACCTGACAACCCTCTACAATGTTGACAATTACGGTTATCTGTGTTAATGCTGCAGTAGGCTAAATGTGTTGACAACGATCATGACGAACTAATGGACTTTATATCTTCATCATCCCCGACACATCTTCAGTATACACTCAAACATTTGCAGATAACTGCAGAGAAAAACATTTGATTGACAAAATTATGACATAATGTACCATATTTTCTCTTGAATTGCTTACTGAATATCTAGGAGCAGAGTATAGAAGTCGTCAGGCTTAGTTATTGTTAGCCTATATTAACTATTAACTGTCACAATTTATTTATTATAAATTAAAGAATTTGGATGCACCAATTAGACATTTTGGCCCATACTAACAATTAATTGGTTTGTTATGGCCAATATAGTAGGTTATACATATTTAATATATATATATATATATATATATATATATATATATATATATATATATATATATATATATATATAGCTAGCCTATCTCCTGGGCAAAAAAATGGGCCAAGCCAAAAAATGGAAAAATATTTATCTTAATCATTTTAATCACAAATCACTGGTCAGGAAATGAGCAAGAATTGCATAAATTCAAACACTGCAAGCACAGTCTTCCCTAACTTGCAGACAGTTTTTTACAAGAAGAAGAGTCAGTTCCACTCAATGTTGATGGCTTCAAACAGTTCATGAGTAGTTGAAAAATGTTTGAGTTTGTTTGTTTGAGTTTAATGTGAACCTAAATATTTACTATAAGGTTCATATCTGGACTCTGACAAAGGCCAAAACTTGAGCCTGAAGGATTTTTTTCTCAAGCCACTTCTTGGTTGTCTTTGCAATTTGGGTTGAGTTTTGTCTTATTAATAACACCTGATCATTCCTTTTTAGATAACAATTTTTCATTTGTGGGAAACAAGCCATTCTGCAATATTCTCCTGTACTCAAAGCATTAAATGACTTTTCTCAGTGAAGTAGTTCACCAACAGCAGCAGCTAAAAGGCTCCCCACACAATGACACCTCTTCCTCCATGCTTCACTGTGGTAGAGATGCAGTTATTATTATATTTCTCAGCAGATTTTTGAAGACAGTGCTCTGGAGCATCACCAAGCAACTGGTGTTTCATTGTGATTCATCAGTCTACACACAACTTCCCATATTGGGAACTGCTAAAAAAAACTTTCTGTGTTTGATGTTTTCCTGAGACAGCAATGGCTTTTTAAGTAGTGCATTTGCTTAAATGTTGCTAATTTCCTGACCAATAATTCGTGGTTAAGACAATTAAAAGCTTAGTGTTAAGCCATTTTTGGCTTAGCCATTTTTATTATTATTATTATTATTATTTTTTTTTTTTTGGCCCAGGAGTGTACGCTAAATATATGAACTTGTATATATTTTTTTTATAAATACATGTTAAGCGTTCAAAGCTCCAGTTTAAAATTTTACATGCTTTAAGTTCAAGGCATCAAACGTATACCGTAGTAAAAAAAATGTATTATTTCAAATTTAACAAAGAAAAGAGAGCCTAAATATCAAATATCAGAAATCTGCTTACAACATCGTTTAATTCAGATCGATGCAGATATTAATATAATGCTGATACTATTGTCCATAATTATATATTGTGCATCCTTAATAATTACATTTATTTGTTCTGTTCTATAAACAAAATGTGTAGGCTATTTAAAACGGGTAAATGAGACAAAATCATTTTAAAGAATTAAATCGAACGTCCCTTAAAAAAAAAAAAATCATTAAAAATAGCATTTCACAATATTTAGCCTTTGTAATGTGCGTTTGTCACCTTTATAACCTGTCTAACATGTTTCACTCAGTGAGGGAGGGTATTTACATGATTTCCAGTTTAATCTGAACGCCCGAAAACGCTGAAATGTGTAAAACAAACAGCCGCTAATGGTACTTTTCAACCCTACATCCCCAGCCGATATCACTGAAAATGTGTTACTTTTGGCCGCATAATTAATTTCTGATTGAGCCCTGAAGCAGTTCAACAATATTACGCATTCGTTTTTTTCCCCCCTCAATCTGCTGAGTTATTTTTTATGCATATCCATTCACAATATAAGTCTATATTTTTCTCTTCGCATTTGCCCTCGATAAAAAGCAAAATAATAATGAATCATTTCATAAATAATGGGTTTAGGGGCTTATCGACCGCACAGTGGCCGCCACTGCGCTCTTATCTCGCCTGGCCACATTGCGCCCGTGTTCCGCTCCCCATACTGAGAGGCGCGCGCTGGACGTGATGTGGAATTATATAGACCTCACTTCCAGTTCCACACAGCACTTCAGTGCATCTAAAACCTCAGACATGGATGACCCTCCACAAAATGGCTCCATGCACACACTAACATCCACCGCCCGACGACGGTAAGAGGCGAATATTGGTGTTTCTGCGCTCCTTTGATACTAATGCAGGTCATAATTAGGCTTTCTATCGACGCCAGATGATTAATATAAAGTCAGGTATGATTTATAGAATTTTTATTTGGCTGAATTCGGTCTTGGAGCAAATAGGCCCTTGAGCCTGCAGAATGCAGATATCGATTTGGCATTTATTTTATAATTAAAAGGCTTTTTGTACATGATCTTTTAATCTAAAGTTAAGAAATTCGATTAATTTCGATTCGATTTTCCTCACGGATGTATTTTCCTCTTTTCCGTTTAGTGCTTAAAATAATAGCCACCATAACTCCACCAAGAAATGAACTAATCTCATCGATATTCCATTTATTAAACTAAAGCTGGCATTTTGGTCGGGTTATCGGTTACTAAATACGGTAAATATGGATTGTTTGTTTTTTAAAGTTTGTTGCCAATCACGTGTCGAATTATTATAGGATTTGAGACCGTACACAGAATGTTTCTTTTCGTCAGATATGGTTATTTATTAATGCTGTAATAAGCTTGTTTTGTTAAAACACTCTGAGCACTTGAATACATTATAAATATAAGAAGATACATTATTAAATAGCTATATACGAAGTAAACAGAGAGACGTAGCTAGTGTGTGTAAGTTGGGAATGACGTACTAATATTTAGCAATCCTGTAGTCTATATATTTACACACAAAATAAGCAAAACATTATTATTAGTCATAGATGCCACTGTTGGAGAAAGAAAACATTACAAACTATTATTAACGTGCAAAAAATGTTTGCAACAGCGAGGAGCTGGCATTATAAACAAACAGTCAACTATAAAACGTTACATTTTAAAATATTTATAACATTAAAAACATGCAATGATAATAAAAGGTTCATATAGACGCAATTCCTAATGTAAAAAATTTCGTTTTAGGTTCAATAAAAAAAAACGAAAAGCCGCATAAATAAACAACGCATAACTGACAGTAATATCACCACCAATAAATACGCTAATATGATTCCATATTCATATAGGCCTATATGAAATTATGTTAATATAGGCTAGATTAATTATAGTAATGAGTAATGTTAAAATAATAACAATAATATTAAAGTTGCCAATTTAAGGATATGATTAAATATGCTAATCTGGGAAGGTGTTATTGAATACGTCCTGTAATAATTATGCAGATTATTTTCTGTTAAATAAGTGTAGAACAATGTTTGCAGAAGATAAGCTCTTTTCCAACTAAGACAACCGGTATGACACGCTTATCTCCAGATACCATGAGCAGAATGATGATAGCTACAGGCCAACGTCAAGTAGAAGAAGAAGAAGAAAAAAAAGACTATCGTAAAAGATATTTGATCAAAACTCTATGAAATCAGATCAAATATTTTAGTTTGTGCATTTAGGCAAACTTGCTTGTCTATCCTCATATTCTTCCAAACAAAAACGTCTAGAATTGATCGCACAGGCCTTTGCATGGCAGCAGTTCTGTGAGACACACATGACACGTGCTGTCATTGAGCTGCATTACTGTACTGTCAGTGTTTCCAGTCACGCGCGCAACGAGGACAGAAAGGATGCGCGGCGTTCAATTCCGCTCAATCAATGTGCATAAAGGTGTGTGCTTTTACAGGTGACCTCCGATGAGAAGCTAAACAGGCGCTGGATTGGTTGGGAATTACAATTTCCTTTGGATACCACTATATATATATATATATAAGCTTTTGGAAAACTGCTGGATTTTTGGGGGATTTGGACTTAAGGATGATGGAAAAACTGAAATCCGAGCAATTTCCGCTCAGCCCGAGCACGGAGGGCTGCGAATCTCCCCCGCGCGACACCGCGCCCGAGGAGGGGGACGCATGCGGGAAACAGGAAGGCACGACGGCAGAGAAAGGAGAGCATCACCTCCCCGAGGAGCACCGCGTCCTTAATGGCGTTGCCAAGGAAACGGCTCACCACGCCACAGAGCTAAAAAAGGAAGTGGCGGTGATCGAGCTGTCCAGGAGAGGAGGGAGTGCGGATATAAAAGGCAGAGAGCTCAAGGCAGACATCAGCCATAAGGTGCAGACCACCGAGCTGTGCAGACCACCGATTCCACTGCCACTGCCTCCCAGAGACCCGCTGAGCGACACTCGAATGGTGCAGTTGAGTCCGCCCGCTTTCCCTCTCCCGGCACGAGCGATGCTCTACAGCAACATGACGCAACCGCTCGCCACTATTAACAGGTAACAAGACTTTTACACATCACGTAATGTAGGAATGAAACGAATATATAAACTTAAATATGGAAAAAAATTTGTTTTAGATGCATTCAATTTAGACTTTTTGTGCATGATATTTTTTATTTTGGAAAGATCTTCCTTAATTTCTCGTTTTGACATTTTCTTGCACTAGCCTGTTTAAAATAACCTGTAAATATGATTTATTTTATGATGCCTGAAATCATCGGTAGCCTATACTATAATGCCATCAGAACCTAAAGTTAACTTGCAATGATTTATTTAACCTATTACCGGTAAATGTATATTGAATGACCCCGAAACATATATAACGTATAAAATAATTAATTAGGGCCTATATAAATAAAATATAATAAAAAAGATATTCATCTTTGTCTTGGTATTTCGTTTATCAGAGATAGTTTTCTCTTTATTTGATAATACAATATGATGTTAGATATAATGCATTATATACTTTGCATATATTATATAAATTCTTTTCCATTTCTATTCTGTTCTATATATTAAAAAGTACTTCGTTTTCTTCATCAGCAATGGAACATGTTAAAGAGAAATAATACTTTGAAATGTATTTTTTTAATAGATTTTTTCAAGCTTTTTCTATTCTATTCTACATTTTAAGTATTTGAGTGCTTTCTTGTATCTTCCCTTTCTATTCTATTCTGTTTAATGACATTTAAAGTATATAAATATGCATTTTAGGGTCATTTCTCATATTTTCAATTGCTTAAATCACATGTACTGAATTGTGTATGGGTTTGTCCTCAGTGGTTTTGCTGGAGAAGCGGATCAGTATGGGATGTATCCCAGCAGTCGAGTGAAACGCAGACCTGCACCTTATGAGGTTGAAATCAGCGATGGTAGGAGCATTTTAGATCTTTCTATGTATGGTAAGCCACTCTTTGGCTGTGCTTTTCTCTTTTCTCTCATTTCTAATTTTCCTCCATCATCTCAGTCTCATTCTCGACACCTTAAATGACAATGCACCATTTAGTAAAAGAAAATATTTAATAATTTTTGCAAAAACAGATGAGAGAACACAAAATGATAAATTAAAACAAAATATCTTCAGATTGTCTTTATAGGCTACTTATTATCTGTACAATTAATTTTCTAACAAATCATCTGCAAATTAACAATCCCAAATTTTCATGCACTTTAATATAACATTTTTTGCAAGGAATGTCACTTTAGTTGCACATCCAAATTAAAATGATGTAAAATAAATATTAATTAGCTAAAATGACCATTTCCATAATGTCACCAACATCTTTGCATCACTGAAAATCATACTGGATTGCATGAAAATGCATTTCCTCCTAAAATAAACTGAGAACAAAATATTGTTGTGAAACAAAGAAGATTTAAAACAGAAATCAAGCATGTAAGAGAGAAAAAAGTGATTACAGTTGCCAACAGAAACCAACCCCCCTAAAAAAAAAAAAATCAGTGTATGCACACAAGAGATAGCTGCGAGTTGCCTATAAAAATGCAAATATAAGTCAATGTGTTTGGCTGCGAGTGCTGAGACTGAGATGTGGGACTCTAATTAGACAAAAACACTGTATGCATGACACAATATGTTCTTAGATGATATAGAAGAGCAGCAAATGTAACGCTGCCTTTGCTGCCGCTTTAAGACAAAAACTGTGAAAAATGCTTTAAATTATTCCTTAACTCAAGAGGTTGGGAATCCATTTAAATAAGTGTAATTATATGAAGTCACTGGTGCATCAGGAAAAGTGAAGCATTGATAGCCCTGTTCCAACAGAGCTGTCTAGGATGAGAAATGGCCCTGGATAATTGAATGTAAAATGCCATAGATAATAGAAAGGTTAATTAATTCTTGGCTAAATAGGGGGAGATAAAGAGCTAATCTATCAGTGAGAAGTGAGTGAACACCTTAGGTGTGTTCACAAGGAAACCACTGTTAAAGCACTCAACCGTGTCGTTAAACGCTGCTGATTTGTTATGAACAAGAACTCACCCTCTAAAGTAAAAAATGCGAATTCTGACACCCCAAATGGATGTGAAGGAATTTAACCTAACTATACTTTCTTTGATTTTACAGGCTCGCAGCCCAAAATTGTGCGACGGATTTTCACGAACAGCCGCGAGCGCTGGCGGCAGCAGAACGTGAACGGTGCCTTCGCAGAGCTGCGCAAGCTCATCCCCACCCACCCTCCTGACAAGAAACTCAGCAAGAACGAGATCCTCCGCCTGGCCATGAAGTACATCAACTTCCTGGCCAAGCTCCTCAATGACCAGGACGACATGGTGGGCGGCGATGCCCCCGCCCGGGCCAACCGAGATGCCCGAGATGCGACCCTAGTTCGGGACGACCTCCTCCAGGAGATGCTGAGCCCAAACTCAAGCTGCGGGAGCCTGCTGGATGGGGACGCCAGCCCGGAGAGCTTTACCGAGGACCAGGACTCATCGGTGGAGTCCAGGTCTTCGGCGAGGGGACTGCATCATTCCAGCCTCCCGTTGGACGGAAACACCCAGCGATGACTGAGTTGGCATCAACGGACTTTTCTGGAGCCCCAGGTTTGAGAGGGCGCAGTGCTTCATGGACCTCAACTAGCGTATGTCGTGTGCAAGCATATTCTTACGTAAGACTTTCTGTTAAGCTCTTCTCTTCGCGCTTTGATGCTAAGGTGCCCTCCGTGGTGAAACGCTGGTACGGGGGAAAATGTCAGGTAGATTTTTAGTCCACACTTGGTTGTTTAGACAGGATCGCCACCTGAAAACGATAAGAAAACAGAAGTTTGAATGGTACCCACACCTCATCAGGTACACCGCTGGTAAGGAGTTCATTGGAAACAGCTGGACCTTTACAACAAAAATGAGCATTTGGAGAAGTCAAGTCCAAGAAAAGGAATAGTTCACCCAAAAATGACAATTCTGGCATCATTTACTCACCCTCATGTCATTCCAAACCTGAATTTCTATTTTCAGTGAAACCCAAAAGAAGAATATTCGACGAACCATACAATGGCCATTCAATGAAAGTCAACGAAACCCCATTGACTTTTATTGTATGGATAAAAACATTCTTCAAAATATATTCTTTTCTGTTTCTGCTGAAGATATAAAGGTTTAGAGCGGTGAGTAAATGATGTAATGATGACCCGGCTTAGGCTTTGTGCAGCATCTTTGAGACAAATGTGTACATACTGGGAATTTCAATGGAATATGACCTTTAAGTATTATTAGCGTCACTGGCAATAGCAACAATGCTATTTGGGGGAAAAAGTATCACCATTTTGTAAATGGTTTCGAAACACAATCATTCGAGAAAAATGGTGGAGGAGGTACAAGAATGTGTACATAAACTGGGATAATGTCGTGTGTCTGTAATGATGACCCTTGTTCCTTTAGACTGTTCTTTTGCATTGTGATCATGGTACACCATTAATTCGCATCTCCATCTCCCCTTCATTCATTCGTTTCTTTGGCTCAAACACCCCTCCAACCCGACCATCTCGCAATGACGCATTCATTAAGTAATGTTCTGTCACTTTATTTAACTTGTATGAACTTGATCTGCTTTTTAGCAGAGGATTGAGTAACCAGTCTTGGTACCTTTAAATCTTTTATTGGGTATTAAATAAGCAAACAAACAAAAAAATGGTTATTTTAATGTGATATTTAGTAGAAAGACCTTTGTTGTAAGGTGAAAATCTATCTATGAATATATGCAATGTTATATCTCACAAATTTTATATAAAAACCCACAAAAATAAAAAACACAAACCTGAAAACGTGTGCTTTTGTTATATAAAAAAAAATGCTTTATTCAAAAGACAATTTATTGTGTCAGATAATACGAATACACAAACGCAGTGCTTGTCCATTGGACATTACGTTCATATAAATGTCTGAAATATAATAGCCATTTCTGTTGCCATGACAACTGTAAAGGTAGAGAAGGGGAAAAAATATTCAGTGGAGCGTTTTACGAAGTGTCAAAAACACAGCAGACAGGGATTAAATAGAAAAAAAAAAATCTTGCATTGAAGAGACTTGGATATATGAAAATACTGTCAAATCACTCAGGCTATCCGGGACTTAAATAAAAAATACAATGTATTGTTATGTAAGGAACAAAATGTTAAATCCCTGACATGAAAAATGATTACAGCGGGATGTGATAACATGAAATACCTTCAATAAGATTTAGATTCTGTCTAAGACATACTGCAGGCGCTTAATACGTCTGAAACACAGAAAAAGCCTATCTTATTTTGAGCTTTTGAGGGTGTAAGGACAGTCAGGGTCATAGCAGGGTGTCTATGGGTGTCTGAACCCTGGGAATATGCGTCTGAAAGGTTGATAAGAATCAAAGCCAATGAAAAAGTCATTGGTCGGTCTACTAGCCCCAAGGGACTCTACAGTGACTGTGAAAAACTGATCCAAGGGCAGTTCCCAGACCAATCACTGATCCACACCCACACCCACATACGTGCACGACCTTGTCAAACACTTGCCATCTTACCAGCTAAAGGACATGAGAGACATTTCAGACAAAAGAAATAGAGCTTTTATATCATTAAATGACTAACTCTATTTCATATCAAGAGGGGGGTGTGCGCAAACAAGGACACATTGGCTCTGAGAGAGAGAAATATTAATTTATAGTATTTCATGACTATTACAGTATATAACATGAATAGCAAATATTAACATGGAAATTTGGTTATCATTTATTCATTTTGTCCCAAACTGTTGGTCTAAATATATGTATACATTGGGCTCTGAAAATAAAATTAAAGATTTTACTTATTTATGGTGCTTGATAGACAGATAAATATATAAATAATATAAATATAATTATAATTATTTTCACCAAAAATCACAATTAATCAATCAATCAATATTAATATCAATTATTATTAAAATGTATAATATTATATAATAATATATTTTAAAATAACATACCTGGTAAAAAATCTTCATAAATAAAATGTATTTAAAATGTAATAATATTATAGTATTACTGTAGTATAAAATATTTATAAATGTAATATTTATTTAACCAAACTGAACTTTCGCTGTTGTTAGTTTCACTCAAACCACCCTTGTTCACATTACTTAAAAAACTCATGTAACTAACTGAACGTAAATTAACTGCGTTGTTTCTACTAAAAATGAGTTTTGTCAGCTTTACTTAGTAAGTGTTTGTAATATTGCTGAGTGAAACGCATAAATTAATGTTGACAACTAACTGGGCAGTGGATCCGTAGTTCCCAGCATGCTTTGCAAGGGACTGCATTAGGAGAATAAATTTAGGGATTAAAGTGTTATTTTTATGTGTTTTTTCAGTAAAGGGAAAGATGTTATTAGTTTATGTTAGTATTTAAGGTTCAGTTATGTTGGACATTTAGAGGAGTTTTTGTAATGTTTTTGAATTTTGTGGTTACCATTATGCAGAAGAGTGTCGCCTGTGTTTAGGCTGTGCACACTCATATACACATGTTTAGGATGGAATTCCTGCTCTCAATTCAATTGAGTTTGTTCAATGAGTTATTTTTTGAGTGCATTTTGTAGAGAAAATAGTTCATTTAATAAGGTAAATTAAGTCAATAAATGTGTTCACCTTACGTAATAAACACAACATTATTAAGTAAACTGCACATATAAGTATTATATAACAGTGGCATTCAAATGATTTGTATTTACTCAAAGAAATTTTGTCAGCTTTACTTGAATTTCTTTTGTTCATACAACTAAATTGTCATTTGTACAAATTACTCAGTATAGTTGTGTGGAACCACTTGACACTTCTTTTTAAAGTAAATTCAACAATTCATTTTTTTGAGTGTATGTACAGTGAGCAAACAAATAAACACCACCAAAAGCACAATAAATAAATAAATAAATAAAGGTTAATTTTTTGTCATTTGGGGAGCTCAATGTTTATATAATTATCACTGTATGGAAAAGAGCAACCGAAATACTTTTTTTGTTTCACAGAATAAACAAAGTAAATGATGACAAAATTGTCATTTTAGTAAGACATAAATAAGTTACATTACAGGTCTGAGACGTAACTATTAACACAAACATGTTTCATTTATCTCATTGGGGAAATCTGAACAATTAAATTGTGGGCTCAATATCAAGTTCTGTGCTGCTCAGTTAGAGTTTTATTTGTCCATTGAAGATTAGTAAGATATTCAATGGTGTCCGCTTCCCATGAATACTAAAGCCACATGACACAAGCCTGTTTGTATCCCACCAGAGAATAAACACACCATCAAAACACTCTAATTCTATTAAGTTCCCTCATTCATCTCAAATGCCAATGCTTTCACTATTGAAATAGTGGGCTGGTGGTACGGATTCAATCAGGGATTTTTGACGCCATCTTTTCCCTTTTTAATTAACTGCGGTGTAGTCGCTATCCGCCTTTTTCCCACCAGTGGCCCCAAACTGAAGGCTACAGAGCTTCAACCTAGATGGATCTCAAAGGAGCCCAATCACAACAAAAGGACATGCTTACCGACTGATAAAGACCACCATTACACTGTGATAACTAGACAAGGGGAGAGAGTATTCAATTAAGACGCACCTCCTTCTGGGACAAGGATGTCCCAGTGAACCTCCCAAAGGTCTGGTTCTCAGAGACAGGATGGGCCAGTGGAAAGAGTCTCCACTGAGGTCTCTCATGGCTATCTACCACACCATCGGTAGAAGTGGCTCCCTTGGGGAGTGGGCCGGCATTTTATACGAGGTGTTAATGAGTGGGCAGAGTGCATTTAAAGCAGTGCTAATTTCCTCTGGGCTGTGAGACGCTCATGTGTCCCTTGAGTACAGAGGGGCGGATCGTAGTCTTCATCCAACTCCACCTCTTTTTCTCTGTTTTGGTCTGTTAATCATTTGCTCTGTCACTCTTCACCTCAAGAGCGCTCTCTCATGTACACTCATCTATTGTGGTTTAATAAGAGAGGACAAAGACAGTCAGCAATGCCCTCAAGTTCAAACAAACTAGTCATTCATCAACTTCTTTTTGGTTAGTCAAGCGAGGTGTTAAACACAACAATATCTTGTCTGCATAAAATATTTAATGTTCTATAAAACATGTTTTTGCAGTTGTAGGTTTGGCAGCTGCATTACAATTGTATATAAGTTTGCAATGTTCGTAATTTTTAAGCCAAATGTTTTTTTTTTTGTCATGCCGACATCTTTTCCATGAAAAATGCCGCTTGTGTAGTTGCTGTTTGCATCATTCAAGAGGCCACTTGAGACAAATTTTGGGGGTCTTAAAAGATTTTTTCTCGTCATAAGACTGTCCTGCAGAGTTTAGTTTCAAAACACCTGCCTGGAAGTTTCTAGTAATCCTGAAGACCTTAATTAGCTGGTTCAGGTGTGTTTAATTAGGGTTGGAGCTAAACTCTTCAAGACATGACATGATGTTTAGGTTTCCACAACACCATTTTCAATGAAAAATGTAAGACTTTTTATGCATTTTGGCCGTTCATTTTCATGACAACAGCATTTTGGGGGCCTAAAAATGCAAACTTTTGAAAAAGTGTTTCAAAGTGCAAGTTATTGAAAACGATGGGCAACCGTTATCATCTCCGTGTAAACTACAAAAACGTGAATTTGTGAAAACTGACGTCATGCGCTTGTGTATTGTGTTTAGTCTATTAAGGCAGGAACACACCAAGCCGACGCCGACAAACTAGTAGAGATGAAAGCAGAATACGGGGTTGGCTCACGTCGGCAGTGTCTGGGTCCAAACTTCGACAGCCGACGGCCACTCGACAGCTAATGGCCAAGTAGCACATCTGTTCTGCGCCTGCGTAAGATGAAATGCCTTTCCGTACCAGCAGGTGGCAGTAGCTGAACAGCCAATCAGAATGATCAGATGGCCCGACTAGCTCCGACACCGATTCTACACGTTGAAATGGCCGAAATAAAGCCGACGAGGACCAACTTATGTTGATTATACTTATACTATGCTTATATTGAACTTTATTCTTGTAAAAACAGACGCTGTAAGCAGTACATAAAGTATTGAATGAAAATGTCTCTGAAACGTCAGTGTATTTCACTTCAGCTGTAATAAAGTACGCAAATGCAGTGTGAGCGTCACTACGAGAATCAGAAAGTGTCCGACTTCAGGTCTGTTTTCAGCTCCTCCCTGCCGGCTCACCGATTGGTTACATTCAGCTGCAGCCGATGTCGAACAAACCTAATGTAAAGTCAGTGGGTGTGACGTCAGAGGCTGAGACTATTAGCAAAGCCACTGGAAGGCAAGCCTACAACATTTAGCCAAAAAAACGTAACGGCTAATGCTAACGCTCCGCCTCTGGCGGTATGCAGGAAAGGACACCAGAGGCTGTTTTCTGAATGGATGTCAATGGATGAGAGGCTTTACTATGCTGATTAAACAGCTTTTGTGGGGAATAGCTAATCATTTAATTAATCGACAGCCTGTTTGATAATCTTCAACATGTTTCACACTAAACAATATTTTCGTTGGGAACTATATGTAGATTTTTGCTTGATAAAAATTAATTTTTTTAAGAGAAGGCAGACTAGGGAATGTTGCGACAGGTAGGACTCATTTACGGCATTACCAACAGCAAATGTGCCGCATTACTATTTAACAGATAGAACAATAGATGTTGTGTAAAAGCCACTGGAAGGCAAGCCTTCAACCTTTAGCCAAAAAAGCGTAACGGCTAATGCTAAGGCTCCAGCTTTGGCGGTATGCAGGGAAGGAGTTTTGAACGGATATCACCGCCATTACACAATAGGCTGAGAGGTGCCGCACGTGATTAAGTTAGCCGTTACGCTTTCTCCAATGGTAAGAGATAAAGACCCTCTCATCTCCCAATAATATACAATCTCTGCTATTAGTCTATAGGTGCAAAGTGTTTGTTTACTAAGTGACATCCCCTACTACTGGCCTGGCATGAATAATACAGCGTTTTTAGTCGTTTTTTGGGGGATTTGTGTGAACTGGGATGATTTTGACAATGGTGTTGCCAGTACGCAAAAATGCAAAAAAAAAAACAAAAAAAAACTTTTCAGGTTTTAGTATATTGTTGTCATGTAAACGTACCCTGAGATTGACACCCCTGAAGAAAGATTAAAAAAAAGTGTGTTTTCTTAAAAATCTAAATAATCTTTTTCCACTTTAGAATTGTAGAATGGAAAAGGTTCCATGGATATTAGAGGTTTTTTTTTATGTAACCATTGATGCCAATAAAGATAGTATAGCCTATGTTATACGGTTTATCAGTTTAAGCATTTTGCAAGAATCAAACCAATGACCTTGGCGTTGCTAGCGCCATCCTCCATTCACGCTGCAGGAACGCTTCTCGGGGCTGATAACCTAAAAGTGTCCTGAGATAAACACCTTATCCATAGGTAGTGGTAGGATAAGTGTGGAATAATTGACTCCGGACGGTTATATTATTAAAAAAGTAATGGACACCTTAAGTGTAGTGGTCAAAACATGGATCTGCGTCAATTATAAAGCTTTGCTTGTTTTCTCTAGCTAAACTGTAACTTCCACAGGAGCAAAGTGACACTGGTGGCTTTAATGTTTCAAAAAGCCCTTCAATGATCTGTTACTAATTGAAAACCATGGAATGCTAACCAGACAAATTCCGTAATCGCGGAAATCTAAAGACTCACATTAACGGCTTATGGAGCGTCTTCATTTCTTAAATCTGCACGGTGGGATAGGACTTCCTCCACTGGATTAACAACTCTACCGTCATCTCGAGAACAAAACAGCAGTATTTATTATGTAGTTGATATCGATATGACTGGGATAACAGTTTAATCAGATGTAGTCAGATCTGTTCCACGCACCGGTCACATCTCTGTTCAGTGAGTAAATGATTGACTCGACTTGTATAGACCTCTAGGTGTTGTCTTTTTCTTCCACTGAAGTACAGATAACTATTTCCTGGTTAGAGAAAAGCAGGTACACGGGTCCTTATTTCACCATTTTTTGCGCATCTAAAGAGGAACAAACATGGGAAAACCAGTCACTGTGCTTCACTGGCTTCTGCTCACACTGGGACTAGTTGCGGCTCAAACAGGTAAATCCTTCACGTATTTTTTTTGGAGGGAAATCTAGAGTGTTAGAAGCATCACCAAGCATATAAAAGTGAGATCCAGACCTCAATTTCAATAGTTTGAGGTATTTTAACATAGTTTTATCACGTGTCTCTTTTAGAGAAAGCAGAGCAAGCTCTGCCCAACTGGCTGACGGGAATCATTGCCGTTGGTGTGTTCCTCTTTCTCGTCTTCATCACCTTCCTTGTAAACAAAGCCTGGTGTGAAACTCCAAGGTAATCCGTTGCGTCTATATTTCAACACCGCACTAAAACCAGCAGCATTTTTAATAGTAAGGGTAGCCTATAGGGACAATTCTGTCATAATTTATTCACCCTCGTGTCGTTCCAAACCTGTATGACTTTCTTCTGCATAACACAAAAGAAGATACAGTAGCTATTTTGAAGAACGGCTGTTGTCCATACAATGAAAGTCAATTGGGTGAAAAAAACCCAAACACATTTATTAAAGTAGCTTGTGTTTTGCAGAAGAACGTCAGTCATGACAGTGCGCACTGTTGTATATTGCCATTTTTGGGTGAACTATCTTTTTAAGTAATAGAATATTGCTTATACACTGTTAAAAATAAAGATTCCAAAAGGGGGTTTCGTAGCAATACAATAGAAGAACCATTTTGGGTTCCTCAAAGAACCCTTTTCCACTGTAAAGAACCTTTTGTGAAATGGAAAGGTTTCTATGGATGATAAAGGTTCTTCATGTAACCATAAAAGCCAATAAGAACCTTTATTCATGTACATTCCTTATTTCTTTCTCATTAAGAGTAATTCATAAACATGTTTATCTATTTATATAGTTCACCTGTAAAACTAGTTTTCCAAATGTGTAAACACCACATTTTAATCCTTTTTTCTTTTTGACTAAAGCAAATCGGAAGCAGTCATACCAACTGAATACGCCATGACTAATGGATCAACCCGTGAAACCAGTCTTGACGCAGTCAGGTAATAATACCTCAACAAATACAGCCGTTATAAAGCTCAGAGTGATTCAATACTATAAATAGACACATCCCTGGGATAAAAAGATAGACTCTCATTACTGATACTGCTCATGAGAACTGTTTATATGGCCTGAAGTCATGTTCAACCTGAAGAAACGCCTCATCTGATGTTTATGTTTAATTTAATGTTAATGATTAAAATGAATGGAAAAGGAGTGGTTATTTCCTTTGAAATGTAGGACTTGCTATTAAACATTGGAATTGACACTTGTTTTCCAGGAGCAGCGACGGCCCTAATGCATATGAGAACGTGATCATTCACCAAACTGATGAAAAAGTGACCGCAATGTAATTTCAAGGAAATGTCAAGAGTTAGCGGGATATGTTATCCATATACTCTGTTGTAATAAGTTATCATTTTAATAGCTGACACAGCTCTTTCTTGTAAGAGAGTTCAGAAGTGATTTTTGTAGATTTTTAACTAGATATTTAACTTGATGTAACACTTTTTAGCATAATTTAAGACATTCTGTATCTTACAGATCTTTGTTGTGCAAATTTCTTTAAAAAATATTAAAAATCAATATACTCGATCACTCAAATGTTTTGTAAAAATAGTAATATTGTGAAATATTATTACAATTTAAAATATCTGCTTTCTATTTTAATATACTTTAAAATGTAATTTATTCCTGTGATCAAAGCTGAATTTTCAGCATCATTACTCCAGTCTTCAGTGTCACATGATCCTTCAGAAATCTTTCTAATATGCTGATTTGCTGCTCAAGAAACATTTCTTATTGTTTAGAACAGTTTTGTGGAAACCATGACACACCTTTTGATGAAAAGAAAGAACAACATTTATTTGAAATATAAATCTTTTATAATATTATATGTGTTTACTGTCCCTTTTGATGAATTTAATGCAATTTTTTTTTCAATAAAATTAATTTTATTAAAATAAAAAAATCTTACTGACCCCAAACATTTTAATAGTAGTGTAAACTAATGCAGAAATGGCTGGTGTGAAGTTATTTTGTCCATAAACTAAAATAAAATAATTTTACAGTCAAAAATGTTTTAAACAGGCACTCTCTATGTTTTCCACAGAGAATTTAGAAGCCAAAAGACACTTAAATTAAAATAATTTAATTTTCTGACACTTTAGATAAATTCTACTTGTCCAAAATAAAGTCACAGACCATAATAACCACTTGATCATTTTGTAAATGTTAATAAATCAGCTTTATTTCAGGCTTAGATCTGTATCTAATGTATGAAGTTAACTAAAGGGTTTCTTTGGACTTTAAAAACATTACACTGACAGAAAAACGGCCGATATAAAGGTGTTACTACAGCATTAAATCTCGACCGCTGAGTCATCTGAGTGTGAGTTTAAGAATCGATATGATTCCAAGCCAGTTTTTGTGGTTCACAGCCCAAATATAAAGATCTAGTGGAAGGTAGCAGACTGGGATGTTGCATTTTCTTGAAGGATAAAGGGGATGACAGGCAATCTTTTTAAAGGGACATAGCGCTGGACAGTTCAGAACACACTGTCCACATGGCACGAAAATTTAAGAGGCATAGTATGAGGATGTGCTTACGAAATCCTAGTGGAGGAGACGGTCTGGACGAGGCTTCCATACGCTGTCTACAACCTGGAGAGGCCTGATAGTCTCTCAAGAGCCTGCTACACTTCCTCTAGGACAGAGACTGACACAGGATATCCTCATATTGTGACACACAGACACACACAGTGTCAAACTAGGATATGCGAGACATCTTCATGAAGATAAAAGCGATGCAAAAAACCCTAAAAAGGAAATAAATTACATATTTACAATGAAATGACAAACGTGTGCAATTGAATTACAAATGGAATTACAAAAATGTAATAAAAAAAAAAACTATGTTATTCATAAGGATTTCTGTCATTTTTGAAATCTCGATACACAATAGCAACATAATACAGTGGACTAGTTCTCCCAAAAATTAAAATGATCATTATTTATGTCATTCCAAACCTATATATAGCATACTTTCTTCTGTGGAACCTAAAATGACATATTTTGAAGAATGCTAACGCTGCTTTTTCCCATACAATGAAAGTGAATGGGGACTGGGACAGTCGCACTCCGAAAAGGACAAAATTCTCCCTTTTCTTTTATTGCTTACTTGTTTATTTATGTTGTTTCTCCCCTCTGGATCACTAGACGGGTAGGGGAATGTAACAACAATTAAAGCCATACAATAGCTTTGTGTGAAGAACTGTCTGAAAATTTAATTTCAGGGAAGATTTTAAGTGTAAAACTAATTACAATTTTGGTCTATTTCTTCACACAAAGCTAGCATACGACTTCTGAAGAGTTGAACCGTAATGTACGAGTAACATGAACAACATTTGTGATACTTTTATGGTTATTTTTGTCATTTCTGAAGCTCAAAACTTCCAGTCCCCATCCTCTTTCTTTATACAGCAAAGAGCAGCGTAAACATTCTGCAAAATATCTCATTTTAAGCTGCACAGAAGTCAGTCATACGAGTTTGTAATGAATTTTTGAAATATTTACAAAACTACCCTGCAATGTAAAGATTTTATTTAAATGATCCTAATTTCTAATACTACCTAAACAAAACATCCCAGCACAGTCTGATCTGCCTGTTTCAAGGCACGTCTATCGTCCCTTATTAACACTCATCCATGAATTCATCTACACATTTATTTAAAAAATCCATTTGATTTCTTAAAAATAAATTGGGTTTGTCGAGTATGTATGCGTTTTAACTACACAAAACAAAATCAGGACAACCACATTAGAAGTTGTCGTATGTGCACTGAAATGATAAAGTGTGTGTGTTTGTGTGTGTCTACTACAGTAATTTTTCCTCCTGGTCTTGAGTTACCAGCACTCATTTCATCAAAATAATCATCATAATATCGGCCCATAATTCACCGCTTGCATTCGCCAGTGGAGAGGCTACAGGTCCATAACTAAGACAAAGACGATACAATAATTTCCCTTTATGAGTATTTTTCTAATTGATTTCTATACCAGGTGCACAAACAGTAACAGGTGCAGTCGAGTAAACGATCGAGTGCAAACAGTCTCCATATCAGGAAGTAAAGCGGCTGAATAATGGCCGTTGCTGATGCAAAGAGTCTCTTTAAGATGTGTGAATGGAATGTGTGTGTTTTTCAGTAGATGTAGTCCTTAGTGTGTTTGTTAGGAGAGCACAGAGAGCGTGACGCTTCCCCGCTGCTTCTTCAGTATGGCCACTGCCTGCTCGTGTGTGACGCCCTCCAGACTCTCTCCGTTAACCGATAGCAGCTGGTCGCCACGCTTCAGACGCCCGTCCACTGCCGCTGCCCCCTGCAGGTAGGAGGGGGACAGGATTACTTATTCATTTACAGAATTAAATGACCAAAATTGACCATTATTACTTTCGATAATGCTTAACAGATCATTAAATGTACCAATATATATATATATATATATATATATATATATATATATATATATATATATATGTATGTATATATAAATATTTAAATTATATTTATATATAACATTAAATATTATTATTGTTACATATATAAATATTATTATATATAAATAATATTTAAACTACATTCATCTTTGATATTTTTTAAAGAAAATGCAATGTTTTATATTTTCGAGGACCCCTGCAGGACATTCATAGACCTCCAGAGAGGTTGAGTCATCATTAAATCATATCACAAAACATGCATTGTTTCTAGGAGAATAATATCTCTGGATATGTTTGTGTGAAACAGAGCTCTGTGCTGCACCCTGGTGGCCACAGCACAAACAGAGCAGTACAGTTAGATATTATATGCAGGGTTCTGAACATATTTATGAAAAATATTCAAGTGTCTGCAAATGTTTTAATTTTAACAGCCTGTATAAAAAAGCAATATTACTTCATTTATATTGCTTAAACAGATCCTACATACCAGTGTTCTTTTAGTATTATTTATATACTGTTATATTATTTATTAATATTTTAAATTGGCCTTTATTTTTATATTTTCAGTTTTTATTTTAATTGTAGTTTAAGTGGTTAGTTGACAAGGAATCATTTCAAATTTTCATTTAAGTTTAAGCTTTTCATCTAATATTTATATTTTGTTTTATTTCAGCTTCATTCCAAATAATGAAAATAACTTTTTAATTGTTTTAGTTAACAAGTAATAAAAGTAAATACATTTATATATTTAAAAAAAAAAAAAAAAAGCACATCCATCCATTATTAAATTAAATCTATATGGTTCCAGGGGGTTAATAAAGGTCTTCTTAAGTGAAGTGATGCGTTTTTTTTTAAAGAAAAATATCCATATTTATAGCATATATAGACTATAGGTGCATTCACGCCATATTGTAATTTCTGTAACTAAGAGATTCTAAAAAGTGTTCACGTCCTCGTAGAGCTCTTAATTACAGCTTTTAAGCTAGAAGTTTTCTGAAAGCTTCCACATGTACCATGTGGCTGCTGTACCACCTGACCACTGTAGATTCATTTAGGCGTTGATAGTGGTGCCATAGAAATGCATAATTCCCAGTCAAAGGACGTGAACAGCTCTGAATACAACGTCATGTGTTATCATCTCAAGATTCTGGTAAATACGAGGTGGCGTGAACGCAGCATATAATCACTAGCTTCCGGTAACAGCCGTCCGGTTGTTCACGAGAGAGTTGAGTTCCGGCGTATGACGTAGGGTGTAGGAGTAGTGTAAGCTTAGGTGAGAGTAGACGCCTCTCGCGGTTCAAACAGACAGGGCTGGGTACACAAACTCAAACTCCTCCGACATTTCTCTTTAAAAATCTTATTTTTAATTTTATGATGGATGGATGCACTTTATTGGGCTTGAAATGAGAAAAGATGGGGGAATGGGATGTATTGCGAGCGCGATTTAAAGTTGTGCTGCCCACATGAGCAACACGTCTCAATTTATCAGAGCACGTGTTTCTCACTAGGCCATGCTCTGATATGAATCTAGTGGCTGATGTCAGGTGTCCAAGTGCATTCAGTTTAATTTCATCTGTAAATGAAGACAGGACCTGATGATCCTAGAGGAATTACCTTGCTGAAGACTGTTTTAACATAGATGGGAAGATCTCCATGTGGACTCCCAAAGCCTCCAACGATACTGAAGCCCAGCCCCTCTGAGCCCTTCTCCAGAGTGATGGTCTTTGGTTTGGGCGTCCTGTTAGTGTCACACAAACACAGAACAAAATCATATGCAATCAACTGAGACTACTGTAGCAAAATGTTTAAAGTCAAACAAGAAGTGAGAGTCTTGTTGCCATGTGACTAATGGACGGTGACGTCACTCACTCTGGTTCCACTGGCCGGACCTCTGGGTTGGTGCTGGGGGTGGAGCTACTAGACAGACTCTCCACCTGACTGGCTATGGCACTGATGTTGGTGTCAGCCACCACCTGTCAATCACAGATGGACACCGTCAAACGTTAAAATTAAATTAATAACTTGATGTCTTGAAACCTACTGGAGGTGTTTTCTTCCATTCAGACTTGTGTGTGTGTTTTCACAAATGACTGTCTGCCTGTAGATAACAGAAAACGGCTCTCTATGTTGTGTGTTTGGCACTGAAATGCATCCTAACAGTCCTTTAATGTTCTTTTTGGCGACTGTGGGTGAACGATCGCTTGGGCGCTGTTCATCAAACCTCTGTTTCCTTCCCCAGAATCAAAAATGCCTTTTTTCTGTCACATTTCATTTACATTTTCCTCTTCCATTAAACTCTGGGCTGGCTATGAGGGCAGTGGTATATTAATTTGCATATTTAATTAACGGCGAAGCAATTAAAAGTAAAATACACAACAATAAACAGAAGCTAATTAATGAATGAGACAACAACAGCAGTGAGACACTCCCAAATCATCACAGTCGCTATCTTACCTACTGAGACAAAGACAGAAAGAAAAAGAAAGAAAGAAAGAAAGAAAGAGAAAGAAAAAGAAACAAAGAAAGAAATAAAGAGTGAAGGGTAAAGAGAAAGAAAAAGAAAGAGAAAGAAAGTAAGAGTGATAAAAGAGAGCAAGAAAAGACAGGAGGAAAAAAGAGTGATAAAAAGAAAGAAAAGAGTGAGAAAAAAGAAAGCAAGAAAAAAGAAGTGATAAAGCGAGAAAAGAAAAGAGAAAAAATAGTGAGAAAAAGAAAGATTGATAAAAAAACAAGCAAGAAAAAAATAAGTGATTCAAAAAAGAGCTTGAAAAGAAATAGTTATTGTCCATACAAAACTCTCTGCCACGTTGCTAGGGTGTCAGCGAAAACAGCCTATAAATGACTGATAAATTGCTGAGTATTTTTTTAAAAATGTAAAATTTAATATCCAGACTGTTTCTATGCAGTGGGTAGGGATTTTGCGAGGAGTTTTAGCATGTTATGACACTGCTAAGGTGTTGCTAGGGTGTTCTAAGTGGATGCCATGGCACTGCAAAAGAGGGTATGCATAGACGTCACTTTCCCGCGGAACACGCTTCCTCAGCTGGACTGAGTGGCAAAAGAACCTGCTGCATGACTGGATTTAATAAGGGAAACGGTGAAAACACGAATAAAACAAACGATTACACTAAGGCCACGTTCACACAGCAGCAGAATACGGTTGTCAGTCCTGTATTTGAGCCCTGGGCTGTGTGTCATCTGAAGGTCCAGTCACTGTTCTCCACCAGAGCGGCTCCAGTCAGTTTTGTGTTTCTTTTTCAAATTCAAATGCCGCGTCATGCACAAGACGTCACAAAGGACGTGACACGCAAGTGCAACGGATAAAGACTCTGGCTATCGCGTGTTTACATTCTGCTGTTGGTTAATGAAGTTTTGATGGATGAACTCGCGGTTCAATTAGTCTCTTGTCATGTCATAAGTGATGAGACTTCTCAGTTTTATGGACGTCGCCATTTTTAATATTACGTTGGTCACTGTCGTTATGGTTACTAGTAAGAGAATACGGGCTTGACTCGTTGCACGTTCATACAGACAGCATTTCAGATGCTATTGTAAGTTGGTTGTCAGTCTCAAAAACTGACAGTGTGAACGTGGCCTAAAGGTTGGACTTGAAAGTGTTCCTTATGACATGTCAAAGAAACCTAATCCATGGATATTGACATGCAGCCAGGACATTTTCCTGACATTTATGTGCCTGATTTTGACGCTGAGGAAATATATAAAGCAAATCTGCCTGTGAACGCAAATACAATATAGGTAGGTCTAAATCGGAGTGATCACTTATATCAATGTTATATATTTCGTCATATCGTCCAGCACTAAAACTTGTATAGTTTTTGTCAGTGTTTATTTAAAAACACCCAGTTATGCAGAATATAAGATGGTAGATATTTAATTGACGAGTTGTCAACACAATATATAACAATACAATATATAGGATATGATTTTACCCCAAAATCCAACATTTTGACACAAAATGATAACTTCTTTGCCTAGCCGTTTCTGTGAATTGCAGCGACCTATTTGCTTCTTTTTTCTGTAGCTTTCAGCAGTCTGTAAAAATATACCTCAGATTTTGTGTCAAAGCTATTTGTACAGTCAGTCACAAAGCTCTTTCCTGATTTGTGTTTTTCGCGGCATTCACGCTGAAAACCAATGCTGGCACTCAAGTCTTTTGCCACTCAGTGGGCGTAACCGCAGTCATAACGGTCACGTGGCGTCACGTGCATACCTTCTATACAATGCGTTTTCCTGTGAGTGTCCTGAGTAGTATTTACTACATTGCTATGATGCTGCTAAGGTGTTGCTATGCTGTTGCCCGGCTGGTCTGAGTAGTTAACACTTTTCAGAGTGTTTTATAGTACATTGCTTCAAGTGGTACTCACTGCAGAGTCTATGCTGGCCAGTTCCTCCTCTCTGGACGTCCAGAGGGATAGAACTGTCCACCTCTCTGGACGTCGAATGGGGTGGAGAGATAGAGTTGTGGGTAGGGTTAGGATATGATTGTACATTCGCTCCTCCTCGCTGGATGTCTAGCGAGGGGGAGCTAACGTAAGCTCCACCCATCTCCACCCAGTGAGCACCTTCTCAATTGCTTTGCAGTAAAAAAGGAATTTTAACAAAACCCTAAAAAGGAGCAATAATAATGGTACGTTTACACAACAACGATGTACTAAAAATGGAAAAGTTTTTTCCTTTGCATTTTTGACAATGTTGACAACGTTGTCAAAATGACCCCCGATCACACAGATCCATAAAAACAATCAAAATTGCTGTATTATTCACGCCCGGCCAGTAGGTGGCGATGTCACTTTGTAAAGATACAAATTCATCACAAATTCGCGTTTTTGTAGTTCACATAGAGATGATAATATTTTCAAAAACTCTGAAATGCGTTGCAAAATGCCATTGTCATGTAAATGAACAGCCAAACCACATAAAAAGCTTCACGTTTTTAGTTAAACAGTGCCGTGTAAATGGCCGCCAATAGTGAAGTTTGTTTGCAACAAAAAATAAATAGTTTAAAAAAAACCAGAGACAAAAATGGGCGAGTTTGTGAAAGATAAATACTTCAGTAGGGTGCAACACTAAACTTCTCAAAGAGAGCACATGATCACAGCCAGAATGACTTTCCAGGGGCTAAAAATGCTAAAAAAAAAAAAAACAATATCAAATTGTCTGATTTCTGTGACATGAGTAATAGCATAGGGCATTACATATGTCCAATTAAACATATAGCAGCCAGAGAGAGAGAGAGAGAGAGAGAGAGTAAGTATTCTCTCTCAAACGAGTGAAGAGGGAATGAATGAGCGAGCAAGCGAGAGAGAGAGAGAGAGAGAGAGAGAGAGAGAGAGAGAGAGAGAGAGAGAGAGAGAGAGAGAGAGCTAAACAATAATTGCTCTCTGAGCTGCTGTAATCAGGGCTTTGCAGGCTGGGCTCCCCTGTTTAAAAGCCCTGTGCATTCCTCCTGGAACCGCACAGATAACGGCACATTTGCATAAAGAACTGGGATTATCTGGCAACCCGTGTGCAACCGCCGCACAGCTGCACACGGCTGATAACAGCCCAGTGACACAGCACCAACCACTCACACACACACACACACACACACACACACACACAACCATGAGTCCAAACAAACACACACTCACACATATACACAGCACACTGTCCTTCGATACACCAACTTTGCTAACACACACTGATAACCGTACAGAACATATACACAAAACGGCTCTGCATAGCAATAACAACACACAATACAAGCGTGTATACACACATCATTGAGACCGCACCTACATGCAAAAATACTACAATACACCACTTACAAAAAAGTACCATGGTAATACCATGGTATTCTTAGATAAGCGAGTTTGGTATCTGATATCTACCAAAAATACCAAGAATTCCTATATACAAACTCCACAGACAAACTTAAGGTGCTATTATCAAACTGGTAGTGGGTTACGGGAAATTTCTGGAGATTAAGAAGAAACCCACCAAACAACTCCTAAAACATTTGAAATAAATGTGGGGTATATCGCGCACCACACCAGACGGGTCGGAGGGTCTGTTCAGTGCCAGCAGCTTCTTTAAAGCTAGACAACCCACGGACTGTCTGCCGTGATCCTGTTAACAAGTACACTGTCTTCAAATCACATTACCTAATGTGAGTTCCCTCATTAGCTAGTCAGCGAGTAAGAACGCTGTAGCTAATTTGAATTGTGGGTGCACGAGTGGCAGCCTTGGCACTTCATTGAACTAGGCCTAGTTTATCAAACTCTTTAGCAGAAGAAGAGTCAAAGTGAGTATGTAAATGAAAACACTTCTAGCAAATCAAGCTAGGTTTCACAAATCGGTCTGTTGCGAAACGTGCCAGAATTTATAATGCAAGGCAAGGGGGCACTATAGACCTTATGTAGCCCCGCCCCTTTTCAGCGCTGCTCTCGTTGTGTTCTGTCTTCCGTTTGTATTTTCACAGCATGAAGGAAAGATCTTACAGATTTACAAATTAACCACTTAGGGCATCAAATATTACAATGCTCAGTGATAACTTTCGTTAACTCTACAATAAGTAAATGCACTTTACCAGCTAATTACTCTTCAACAGAGATGCCACAGAAATATACAGAGCTACCGCAAAAATGGAAGTTCAAACACAAAATTCGAAAGATGGCTTGTTTCTTTGCCGCATAAGGTCTATAGCTATAGAATGTTTTCTCTTTCAGGTCAACTACTATCATATCAGAGCAATAATTTGAAAAAAATCTTCCTGAGCAAATTAATTAAAATAAATTACCGCAACAGTAACGCAAGAATGCACATGCCTGTTTTTGGTCCAAAAGTACTTAGCCTGAAATTGGTCGCTTTGTTTGCCATGGTCTACATCATGAACTACGCCGCTGCAAGTAGACATCTGAAAGTAGGCATATTTAATGAACAAACAGTATTATTGAGTTGAATGTGTACCTGGAGGACGATGGTGCCGTAAGCATTCTTCAGTATATTTACGACGTCTCCGTGAGTCAAGCCATCCAGAGACTGAGAATTGATGCTCACAATCCTGTCACCTACCTAAGAGAGTTACATTAAAGGAAAAACTGCTTAAAATCCATTCACATGGATACAAACTCAATCCCCAAGTAGTGCCCTTCACACCCAAATCACTGTATAATGCTTAATCAATAACTCTCAGCCTGATTCACACAGGATGAAAGTGGAAAGTGAGCAACAGAAAGGAATGGGAAAAGCGAGGCTGATGTACTTTGAGGCGATGTGTCTTGGCTGCCACGCCGTTGGCCTGGATCATGGCGATGAAGATGGGGATGTCGCCCAGTGGACTGCCCTTACCGCCTGCTATACTGACACCCAAAGCGTCGGTGGGACCCTGAGAAAGCGAGAAAGTCACTGTTGCACTAAAAATGAAACTCCTGAGCTCTATATAGAGGTGTTTGGAGGTAAACAATCTTACCCGTGTGATCTCCACTGTCCGAATGCCTGGCTCTGTCCCTGGAGGGTTAAAATGTCAGACACTAACTTTTGGATAAATCCAGTTTTGTTAATTAGAAATTCAACTATTATGAGTTCCTAAGAATTTTACTGAGGAACACAACAGTGGTCATGCTGCATGGTGAAATCTTTCGCCCTCACGCAAAATTCCCAAACACATGGATGTCTAATGACATGACTGGATTTCGCCTTTGAAAATTCACTAAACAATGGTAAATTTGAAAGCAACTTTAAATAAGTCTAAGAATAAACCATTTCTATTCAAACAACAGAAGAAAACAAATCACAAGCACACTCTTAATTGTTTATAGCGACACTTTCTGAGCACTACCGCTAACTGTCGACAGATAAGAAATGTGTTGTTTTAAGGCTGATTTATAGCATTTCCTGGCACTTTCAGTGCTAATGTGGTGCAAGAAGTACCTGTGCTTTTATTGTTGGGCACGGTGAAATTTCGGCTGTTGTTGTTGAGGGTTTGAGAAGGGAGCGGGGCCACAGCAAGGGGTGTGGGGGTTGGGGTGCTGCTGTTGGCACTCACGTGGCTCATCTAAAGGAGAAAAAGTTAGCTGAAGGTGCTATTCCATACACAAATATAGAACATACTCATGTCATCGACTCTTCGCACATGCATACGTCTTGGTTAGTGACATGTGAGTGCATGCTGACGTGCAGACACAGACTCCCTTGCTTTTTCAGGCAATGTGGATGAATAACACAAACAGATGCCCACAGCCATACACTGCTCGTTCGCCCGTCCGCTAACATGCACTATTGATTGGGTTAGAGTTCGGCATGCTGGTTTTTAAGACGTGGCAGGGAAGCCCAACAAGGTGTCGGACGTGGGCTACACACCTGACTTCCCTGGGAGGTGCGTCTGGAAGAGATCCAGGAGGCAGCCTTCAGTCGGCCCAGTTCCAACAGCACCTTGCCCCTGGCGCACTGCAGGATCACAGCACACACGTTGACGCACACACAAGTTTGGCATTGTGGGCCGTCTTCTTGCTCATATCCTCTCAAACACACTTTCACATACTTTCGAGAACCTTCACATACATGCAAAGACCTGATGCCACAACACATCTCATCCAGAGAGCTTGACTCAAGCCAACTCCATTGAGCTGAACTCCACAGGGAGGGTCCAACCAAACAACAAAGGCTCAATGCAAGCTCATTCAGGCCAATATTTCCCACAATTACACCTACTGCCACAATAATGGAGACTCTTTTTGTCCTTTTCAAAACAACATTATTGTTGAGGCATTTTCATGCTCTCAAAAGTGACTTCTAAAGTAATACACAATGGATTCCATTAGTACAAATCACTGGGGAAAGCTGAAGTGAACCAAGTAAAAGCCCTTAAGTGTTGGTTGTTACTTTAATTTCAGTGTCTCAAAACTTACAAAGAGGCTGGGCTATTGTTTAATATCACTTTCACGCACATTGTTGAGGAAAGCTGATATGCTGATATCTAAGATGACCATAGTAAAAACGGCGATAAACTGATCTGATGCTACTGTTTAAACTGAAAAAAAAAAAAAAAAAAAAAAGACTAAAGAAGAGCAAAAACTGTTGAATGAAATGTGTTTTAGTCTGATCATGTGTCTGAACCACATCTAACAAATGAAATGGGTGGGGTAGATGCCACATTTAATTTGACCTGTAAGCTGACTCTATATCTATCCATCATAGCCTTTAATTTATTTGAATATAATTAAACATGGTGTCTACCCTGACCATTATAATTGTAAGATATGTCAAATTCAGTGTTTAAATAAGAATTCAGACATTGTTTATACAGAACAGACCTCAACGACCTTCAAATACACAATCAAATGGCGCCCCCTGCAGGTAAATGGAGTGGACATTAGCAGTGGCACCTAGTGGCAGCATCCTGCAGCTGCCGCTCCATCTAAATCTGCTCATGTAATCTGGTTTTGGAATGTGTTGTAAGCTGGGCTTCGGTTTTTAGGATTCGAGCAGAACTCACCTTGAGAATGGCGGCGACGGTCTCCTGTGAGGCCTGTCTCATGTCCTCTCCATCCACAGACAGGATCTGATCACCCTGCATCAGTCTGCCGTCCAGATCCGCCGCTCCGCCCTTCACAACATCAGAGATGAACACACCCTTACCATTTCTGGAGAGAGAGAGAAAAAGAGAAAGAGGAAGTTAAGGAGATACCCACTCTTGAAGAAAATATTGTTTTATTATTATTATTATTATTTTTTTTAAAGTTATTATTGTATTGTATTGTATTGTATTATTAATTTGCACATGACATGAGGACAAAAATATTGTGGCCACAAATTAAGAATTTGTTCCCAAGATTTATTAATTCACTCCCTCATTTTAGTAAATCGTGGCCACACTGAACTAATCTATTCCCTCACTTTAATTATTCAACTCAAATTATTACAACATGGCCATGATTTACTAAACTAGGGAACAAATTATTATATTGTATGCACGATTTACTTAAAACGAGGGAACAAATTAGTAAAACATGTTGACGTATTATTAAGTTGTGGAAACAAATTATTAATTTGTGGCCACATACATATTTTTTTCCCCGCATGTCATGTGCGGGGCTCCGTAGTATTATGCATTTTATTATTTTATTATAAAATTATTACATTGTGCATTTTGTTTTATTTCTTTTAAAATTATTATTGTATTGTGCATTTCATTCTATTATTTTATTTGAAAATTATTATTCCATTGTGCATTTTGTTTTATTTTGTTATAATTATTATTGTATTATTTCATATTATAAATTATAATTGTAATGAGCATTTTATTATATAATTTGACCATTATTATTATATTGTTTATTTTAGAAAATTATTATTGTTTTGTGCATTGTATTATTTTATTTTAAAATTATTATTATAAATTATTTTAAAATGACTATGTATTGCTCAACTTATTTCTTTATTTCATTTTCATTATTGTATTGTATTGTATTTCATTATTTCCCCCGTTCTCCTCATAAGAAAAACACGTCCTCACCTCTTCCCGACGATGCTCAGGCCCAGGCCACGGCCAGTTCTCTTCTGAAGTTCAACCTGGAACACGTCAAGGTTTTCCTCGTCCCTGTATTGTGCCTCGTCACGCAGGACAGTCAACCGCACTTTAGCCGGTGTTTGCCGTAGAGCAGCTATTGCATCTTCATGAGCGACGCTGCGCAGGTCCACTCCATTTACCTGTAGGAGGCGCCATATTACATTATATTGTATTAAAAATGTATAAAACCTTTAACAGTGGCAGTCCAATCAAATAACAAGAAAGAAAGAGTTAGAAATCATGGCTGATATTATTTCTGGTTCATTCATCATACAAAAATGAACGTCAGAGTTGAGCACATTGCATTGTTGGGTATAGTATTGTGTACAGTATGCTCTGAGCAATATTGTTACTGTAAAATTGAAAAAATTAAAACTTTTAAAAATCAGTTTTGGTAATTGAAATAAAGCTGAAATAAAATAAAATATAAAAATCAGATACAATTTATTTTTAAAAACCTTCAATTATAAATGTTGCGTTGGCAAGTAAATGAAATAAATGTAAATAAAAGTACTAAAATTACTAAAACTGCAATAAAAATTAAAGCTATATATAATTAATATATTATTTATATATGTATATAATTATTTTAAACTTACATTAAAATAAAATAAAAGCTTTTATTTTTATATTTTCAGCTAATTAAAAATACTAATAAAAGTAGCCTATATAAATAATACTATAACACTTAGTATAGTTGTGTGTTCTACACTACTCTATGCCCAGAAGATGGCGCTATTGTCCAAGTTAAGCACAGAGAACTACTGCTCCGATCTAATTATTGCAAACACTCCTAGTCACATCCCTCTATTCTTATTATTCACAATAACACCAAGCCTCAAACCAACATCAAATTTCTATTTTGCTCAAGGCAGACCAGCTGTCAGTGTCATTACAAAGGGGCGTCCCGCTTGACAACCTTGCAACACGCTCTAGCTAGCATAAACAAACCTCGAGAATCTGATCTCCAGCCCAGAGTCGACCGTCCCGCGCCGCCGCCCCCTCCTCATACACTTCATGAATCACTATGGCATCCTGAAAAGATGAGAGAAATATGTGTGAAGAGGAGGAATATGGTAAGAAATAAAAGAAAGATCACATCTTTCTTGAAGGGCCAGTTCACAGCTCACTGGAGGGGGAAGATTATCACTAATATTTCTAATATATCACTAATATACTAATATTTTTGGTAGTAAAAAATTTGGTCTGTTCATTGCACAAAATTCAGAAGAATTGTAATACGAGTCATATGGACCTCTTTTATGGTACTTTTGCATTTTTTTTTTTTTTTTTACTTCAAAGCTTCAGTCACTATCTATGAATGGAAAAGAGCAACCAGCTAATTTCTGAAAACATCTCCACAGTAGAAAGAAAGTGGTATGGTATGGAGCGGCACGAGGGCATGTGATTTCTGCTTCCCATCACCTATAAAATCCTTTTATATTAAAACACACACTGCTGAAAACCTGTGGGGCCCGAGGGTTGGTTTTGTTGACTCATAGAAAGCCATGTGACATATAGACAGCTAAACTAGCCCACAGTGCAGGAGCGCTGCAGAGTTATGATGGCGATGTGGCAGTGCGCTGATAAAAGCTCGTCTCTGCAGTCTGGCAGAGAAAGTCAGGACAGACAAAAAGCTTCCGCTATGACCTGCCTGTTCTGATGCAGCCCTGCGGCCCACCGGAGAGAATGAGTCCTGTCACAAACACACACCCTCCTGATACTTTGACCAGGCCCACATGGAAGATGTGCCTGCACACAGCTGTATCGGCAGCTGAACGAACCAATGAAGAGATAACATAGGGTATGTATGCATAAATGCATTTTCGTTTTCTGTCAGCATACATACGGTTTATAGTAGTAAATGCACCATTCTATCAAAAAACAAAAACAAAACAAAAAAACCCTAACTACCAAAATCTAATTGTTATTGCTATTTTCAGCTAGTTTTGTACAAGGATAACCGGCAACAAGCCTGGACCATAAAAATGTGTCTTGTGACACCTGCATACTGCATTGTTCAATACCGCTGCATTTTAGTCTACCAATTTTTGAACACGGCATTCTGGGCATACAGCTCCAAATGTATGTAAAAATAAACAATCCAAACAATAAATAAAAAAATTAAATGTTGTACTGACATCAGATTGATTTTAACAAACTGACAAACCTAAAATGATCTCTTGATGCATGTCCTTCAATTAAAGGTGCTGTATGCAATTTCAGTCACTTTTTTTACATCAAACAAAAAACTAAACAAAAATACAGGAAAACTAAAATCAAATACAGAAACAAGACAAAAGAAAACAAAACAGAAAAACAAAAGGACAAAAAGAAAACAAGTATAAACAAAAAACAAAATACAAAAGACAAAAAAAAGAAAAAAAAAGAAAGAAAAAAAATACAAAAGACAAAAGACAAACAAAACCCCAAAATGATAACATAAAGCAAAAATAAAAAATAAAAAATAAAGCAATACACGCACACAAAACAAAAATGTTATATTTCGAAAGAGTTTTAAACATTTTACTTCTGATACCGTACCAGCTGGGTATCTTTGCCGCCGACTATACTAAGACCCAGTCCAGACCGGCCTTTAGAAATCTCAATAACCGTCTCTTGTCCTGGAACTATGGGACACGTAGCAGGGTCTGAAACAGAGAAAGGAAGATAAAGATGATGCAACTCTTTTATGTTGTGTGCTTTAAAAAAACGCTCAGAGCAAAAGTAGAAAATCAATTCTTCTTTGGAAAAAACAACTGTCTGTGTTCAAAGAGGCTGAGGCAAATCCATACAGCAGTGCTGTTGTTTTCATTTCAGCTTTAATTTAACATGCATTTGGGCACCACAGATTGCAGCGCAAAAAGTCTATAAAAACATGAACATTTAACTAACAACATAACATGTTTTCAATACTATTTGTGACACTCGCGTGCTTCACCTTTGCTGCAGTACTCAAAGTCGGGGCTGGTGCCGGAGACTGGCACGGATGATCCCGAGGAGGTGACCTCCAGAGAACCTGCCGAGGGCTTGGTGGAATTCCTCAGGATTTTTGGAAGACTGGTGATCTGAGGACGGTACAGGACAAGGACGAGTCGGCAGGAACACAGAAACAGAGACAGAGTTTAGACTGTTTACTAACACAGCTGCCATGTTTTGTCTGGGCAGAGCTTTCATGTCTTGGCACCTGTTTAGACAGTGTTGTATAAAGTATCCTATCGTTTTACTCAAGTAAAAGTACAGATACTGTCATGGAAATTGACTCGAGTAAAAGTAAAAGTTGCTCATAAGAAAAATACTTAAGTATTAAAGTAACTGATATTAAAAGTATTTAAATATTAAAAGTACAGGTAAATTTTATAAATAATGGCACAGGTGATTGTAACGATGGCAACCTAACTGAGATTCTGTGTTTGGGTATGTAAGAGTTATTAAAAGGGATCGTCCACACACAAAAAAAATTAAATTATATCATTTACTGACCCTCATGTTGTTCCAAACCTGTATGAATTTCTTCTTTAGATCACTAAAGAAATGCATTCATGTTGGGATTAACATGAGGATAAGTAAATAACAGATTTTTTAGGTAAACTATCTCTTTAACTTAAGAACTGACCGATTCAAATGAGTGTCCTACTACAAATGCACTGTGATCCATAATACAACAAAATAAAGCAAACTATCTAGAGATAAAACTGCAGTAAGATGAATGCATTCATTCAGATGTGTTTGGTCTTTTAAAAAACACAAAATGCAGTTTAAAGGAAGGAAGGACCCAAAAAGGAAGTTAAATACAATAATATTAACTTAAAAAAAGTTAAATGTGTTGCAAATGCAGTTGTGTCGAACAAACATACACATGTAAGTAAACAAACACACCTGCTCTACATGAGGCTTGGGCGGCTGTTCACTAGGAGACTCCAATATTTTCTCTGAGGATTTCAGCTTCTGAAATGATTAATATACCTTAATTAGTTTTATCGCTCAGTACAACAGGGCTACACAAGCAAAATTTATTGGAACAATTATGAAACATTCATGGCACTTTTTGATTCATGAGTAAAGGATGAAAATGCATTGCTGGCGATACAATACATTTCTTAAACTGCAGTATGCTACGTTGTTTTCTCATGACTTCACTATGCTGCATGTTTAACTCAGTGAGTGGTGCCTATGTTACCTTGGAAATACATGTCTGTTACCATTTTCCGTAAATAAAGAGGGGTTCATAGGTCAAAATGTAATTTAATTTAATGATGAACATTTTTTTGTTAAATAATTAAAACCAAATAAATAAATAAATAAATAATATAAATTCTAAATGTATGAATATAAATGCATTTATAAATACAAATAAACAATATATATTATACATTTATTTATAACAAATAGAAATAAATCTGGGTTTTTAATGCATACAGAAAATTGGCATAGTATACTAAGCACAGTATACATTTTGCAAAAATAGTACAAGTAGTAAAGTAGTATGCCATTCTGAACATCTGGTTGAGATCGTTCCTCACCTTTAAGGATAACTCTCCATCTCTAAAACTACTCAGCGTCTGATCTCTCTGCGTGGGGCTCACGGTCAGTGCCATGCTGGGTTGATCCTGTACGAGGAGTCAAGCAAACAGGTGAAATAAAGCATCAGGCCTAGATGCTCCCCACAGAGTTTCAACTAGGTCAAAACTGCAGTCGCTGCTTCCATCTAGGACAGAGTAAGGCTAGAGGCAGCTGATGACAATGAGCTGCTGTTTAGAGCCAAACACCCGCGAGGCAGTTTCAACGGTTTGTTTACCAGAACAAATCCACATTTAGGTCTGCAACAGCTGGTTCAAACTCAGACTGACAATGAGGGGATAAAAAAGAAGGGAGAAGGAATGGAGTTGTAAAACGCTGAGTCAACAGTCATTACTGTTTTCAGAATAATGGCAATAGGTTGCCACGTTCTTGCATCATATCTGTTCAGAAACACTGTCTTACAAGCAAGGCATACTGAAATAACCCATTTTATAAGACTTCAATTTTACTGGACTCTATTTGACTTAAAGGGGGGGTATAATGCCATTTCATGTATTCTGACTCATTTACACTATTGAAGTGTTGGATTCTCATGCTAAACACGGCCAAAGTTTCAAAACACAAGTTGGACGAATAATGGAGTATTTCTGTGCCAAAAATTCTCTTCCAAATCCTTACAAGATTCGGGGTCTTTATTTCAAGTATGGGCCTGAGTGACGTAAACGGGGGTGGAATTCCTTGTACAGGCACTTCTCCCGGAAGGGCGCGCGCGCACACGTCGACCAGAGCGAGAGAGAAAGAGCACGCACATCAACGCGCGTTTGGGTTTACAGAAGTTGTCGGTATCGCTGCACAGGCCACAGGACTTCACAAAATCAACACTGTCACCAAAGAAGTGTGTTTTTGGTTGTGAGGGATAGATAACCTTGCTTCCCAAAGAACCCAGCGTTAAGTCGAGCTGAAATTTTTGTGCTCACGCAATACATTGATGCGCTCTTGCCATTTGTTATTAAAATAACCATAGAAACTGATAGTTGCAATCACTTTTTTATTGGTTAAAATGAATGGAGAATATCTTATGTTTTCCATGGCTGCTCGAGCCCTCAGGATCAGCGCTTATGGTTTCATAAACAAGGCCCAGTTCCACGCTAGATTTACAGATCGTTTGAAATTGACAGATGGAGCGGTCACAGCAATAATGATCCCAGTCATGAGTCGGAACCGCAGGTGGTAAGTAAAACTGTCTTGTTGGCAATCGGCGCGTAAGTGCATATAATGTAAACAATATGAACGTTATTCATCATTCACTATACGCTATATTCATTACAGTGATTCAAAAGTTATTCAGGGATAATGCGATGGTGTATTATGTGTGTTTAAATACATCTGTTTAGCTGACCATTGATAGCTTGCAGCCGATCTCTACACAAAAGCTGCGTGTGCTCATGACAGCTCATCACTCTATCTCCGCTCACACGGCATGCCTCCAGGCGCTCGGCTGTTTTCGGAAATACTCGGTACAGCGTATGTATCTTTTAAAAATATGATAAAACTAAAGACTTTTTGGAGATATGAAGGATGCACTACTACTCTATAGGTACTTAAGATTAACATGAGATTGGCAGAAACTGTGTGATACCCCCCCTTTAAAGTGCCCCAATTATGCTTTGGATATTACCTTTCATGTAGTCTGTAACTGAGCTGTTTGTGAATATAAGAGAATATAATAAGAATATAATATTCTGAACTGCCTGAAATGAGTCGTCAGTAATTCCAGTGTTACTTCCAGCACAAACATTTTTGCATAATGTCCACCTATGATTTTCATTGGCTGCCTGTCTACTTTGACCCACCCTCAAACACTGTAATTGTAGCTGTGTGTAGTTGATCGTTGTGTATCAAGCACTGGAGGCCTCTGGAGCTGTAATTCAGTTATGGTAATGGGTGTTTTGTTTCCGACACATGCTGTAAGTGGTAGACCAATTACAACAGACTGGGCCATATGACCAATCAGAGCAAAGCAGGCAATGTATTCAAATTAGCAATTCATGGCCTCTGACCCTTACATAAAAGGTTGAGGGTGTTGATTTGGCGAGGACTCACCTTGATTATTAGCGGTTCAGGTGAGCTTCTGCTTTCGGGTAACTGTGGCTTCTCTATTGGAACTGGAACCGCTGGAGTATTTTGATGCGTCTGAAACAAGAGCTCTGTAATCAGTTGAACTCCTATAATTCTAATTTTTAGTATTTAACAAATAAATAAAACATTACTATATATGAATATTAATATAACAATATATAATCTGATATAATAATGACAAACAATAATACCAATATAAAAATATTACTATTAAATATTATCCCTATATTTATTTTCAATATTAAATGTAATAATTTATATTGTATAATAATGTACTAATTTGTAATATTTTTTTAATTATTTAAAAAAAATCCTGATGCAAAAAAGCGGCACATCATGGCACACATTCAATTTTATAAAAATTATTTTTAATTGTTGCTTGATGTGGTGAGGGCAAAAACAGACTTGCAGACAAGAAGACAATCTTTAAATACTGATACTAACAATGTCAAATGTTTTTGAACTTACCTACTTTAAGGACATCCAATAATGTAACATTTGAGATGAGTCAAAGGAACTTTAAAGCCATTTTATAACTATTTACAGAACTGTCTGCAATATTCAGACACACTGAATATCTAAATAAATGAGAAAATCAGTTCAAGCCTAAGCAAAAGACATGTTTAACAGGTGACTATTTATAATCGTACCTCACTGGAGTAGAATGAGGAAGGCTGGGAAGGAAAAGGAGCGACAGCCATTTGATTGAGAGCATCTTCATTCCTATCAACAGACAGAAAAAATCTACAGTTTACATCAGTTCACATGTCAGTTCATCCTTAAATATAAACTTGTTTACAAAAATATTCATAAAATAAAATTAATAATATAATGTGTATTTAATTTTTTTTTTTAATATACAGTACCCGTTAAAAGTTTGGAAACATTCATTTGTTTTTAATGTTTTTGAAAGAAGTCTCTTCTGCTCACCAAGGCTTCATTTGTTTAATCAAAAATACAATAAAAACAGTAATATTGTGAAATATTATTACAATAATAAAAAAACTGTTTTCTATATGAATATATTTTAAAATGTAATTTATCCCTGTGATCAAAGCTGAATTTTCAGCATCATCACTCCGGTCTTCAGTGTCACATGATCCTTTAGAAATCATTCGAACATGTTGATTTGATGCTCAACAAACATTTCTTCTTCTTCTTATCATCAATGTTTTTGCTGCTTTATATTTTTGTGGAGATTCAAACATTTGTGATAAGAGAAATTACTACTTTTATTCATCAAGTGTGCATTAAATTGATAAAAAATGACAGTAAAGACATTTATATTACAAACAATTTTTATTTAATAAATACATTTTAAAAATGCTGAACTTTTTTATTTACAGAATCCTGAAGATTGTGACCATTTCCACAAAAATATTAAGCAGCACAACTGTTTTCAACATTGATGATAATAATAATAATAAGAAGAAGAAATGTTTCTTGAGCAGCAAATCAGCATATTAGAATGATTTCTGAAGGATCATGTGACACTGAAGTCTTCAGCTTTGCCATCACAGGAATAAATTACATTTTATAATATATTCAAATAGAATATTTTATTTTTATTTTTACCGGCAGAACATCTTATTTGTGATGGAATTTTAAAGAGAAAAATCTTTTGTCCAAGAAAAATGAATCCTATCCTGTTGATGACGGCAAAATTGGTACTGCTTGCTCTCTACCTTTCATGTTCCCACATGTCTCTTGGCAGTTTTCTACACTGAGATCGATAAGGACTGATGGGGCAGATGAATTGAGATGTTGCACTATCAATCCTCTGAGCCTCTTCCTCAAGATCTTGGGTTGACTAGAAATATAACTCGCTACATCCCTCCTTCTGTTCACCTTGGCGTTATTGTCTTTACACACTAAGCAATCAGTTTCCAATTACTGTGCTTTTGTAAAGGTAAGTTCGATGCCAATGATCAGATTTTATGAAACAATCAATTCTTAGCTTGTTTTCAAACACCAAATTTGAACTAACTAGGGTCATGGAAACTAGTCCTGATTTCATTCAGCTTCAAAATCCCTTTGCTAAACAACTTGTTAACCATCAACACTAACACTGACATTTTGCCATTCACGTCACTGGTGGACACGTTTCAGTCTTGACCACTGCCCAGTTATGTTGCCATGGTAACATACTTTTCTCCATGACATTTTATCATTTGTTGACAAATGACATTTGACACAATACAAATCATTTACAATGGCTTTCAGACCAGTCTGAATTAAAAAAAATTATACCAAATCTCACCAACTAGACTGATGGCAATGCAAACTGTGCAATCTATTAATATTCAGTAGCACGTCAACATTTGTTTTGTTATCCGTAAATTGAGCTGTCACATTCCACTGACTGATAATGAGCTGCAAATAGCAAGGATATATTAGTGTCTTTACACAGCCATTATCAGCAAAACCTGACAAAATAACCAGTCAAATAAAGGTTAAGCTAACAAATACTCATATGAAAACACAAGATCTGGACAGAAACAGATGGCAAGTCTCCGATTATGTCTGTAATGACAGAATCAGCTTTTGTTCATGATGAACTGAAGGGCTGTGTTTTGCTTTTACACTGTATTGCAAAATATCTCTATGCTATCAACGATATGTAGTGATAGGCTATAGTAGTTACAGTCTATTACACCATATCATTCCTCACTCTCTATATGGGATGACAGGACAACTCCAGAAATACTGCTATCAAAATGCCATCAAGGATCACATAAAATGTATCAATGTCACATGTCCTTGCTCTTGTAAGGTTTGCCAATACACAGAAACTAGCATGCGTTTGATTCGATACTTAGGAATGATGACTCCATTCTTCAAAGTGACAAGAAACATATATAACGTGATAAGTATAAAATGCTAGACAACTATTTGAATGACAACATTTTTCACATTCTTAAAATAAATTAAAATAGGTTTTGTGATACTGACATAGACGAGTACAGATAAAATAATAAATAATATGATAAAATATTCTTATCCAACTGTATCAGGTTGAGGATCTTGTAAACTTCGTTGTTGCCACTCGTAGTCACATCAAGTTATTGTGCCTTAACAAAAGGACCAAACTAGACAACAAAACCAAACCAAACAAAACACAAAATAAAATGACCAAACCAAACAAAAACTAAACTAAACTAAACTAAATAAAGCAAAAGCCAAACCAAAACAAAACCAAACAAAATGACCAAACTAAACCAAACAAAACAAAATAAAACAAAAGCCAAAAAGCCAAAAAAAAAAAAAAAAAAAACTATTATATTAGCATTAACAATATATAAAAATATTTTTTCTGTTAATTGAGAGACTGAAATATGCAGGGAATACTGAATTCTTACAAAATGTATTTTCAATGCAGGAACATGCAAGTGAACTGCAACAAAGCTAAAACTGAGAAACTTGGGGGGAAATGGCAACTAGTTTCAGTACTTTAAATATTGACTTTCCCATATATATTCATATAAATTTAACTTGAAATCTTAATGTGAAAAAGTGTTGTCTCCAACATGTCCAAGCTATTTGTCAACAGCCAATACACAGACATAATTGCATCAACATCTTAACACACAGAAAAATGGATTTCACACATGTTCATTACAGATGTAAAAGTTTATTCAAACTACTGGCATTGAATCAGATTGCTTCAATCCTACACAGACTGCCACTGCCTCCTTTAAAAGCCTGCTTTATGATCCTAATTATCCACAGTGCCTTGGGTTTTCAGCCTGATCAAGGAGTTTGGTCAGAAAAAAAGCAATCTACTCGTCGATTTCAGATGATAAATCTTTGGCAAAGTGAGATTGTCTGGTTTGATTAATTGTGAGGAGGAAAGAATGTCAGTTTCTGCAAACATGTTTCAAGTTCGAGACCGTGATATTGCACTACATTTTGCGCTTTTAAAATTTTAGATCTGTCAATAAATTAATCATTGATTATGATATCATAATCGCACATTTCAATACTCCAGGAGGTAAAAACTAACACATTAACTAAACATAAATTCATAATCTCATTATTTTTAATGATATTATACCAAAGCTGAAATGAGAGTCATTTTTACAAATGAACAGATGGTAGTGTGAAAAAACAGCAGGCTGAGGGTTGTCTCGGAGGGACTCTTACCTGACCAGGACGAGTTTGACCTTTGATGCAGCGCTTTTTATTATGGCCGACGCGTTCTGGTGGCTCCGGCCGTACAACACCTGGTTGTTTATCTGATGGAAGCACACACACACACACACACACAAAAAAAAACATGATTTGTCATTGAAAACAGTAAAATTATGTTTATATTGTATTCATTTCATGACCAATTTATACACAGTAATTTAGGTAAATCAAAAGGATTCCCATCCATTTTCCTCAAAGAAAATGGAGGAAAAAGTATGTGATGGTATTACTATAGAACCACATACCTAAAAAACCTGTAGTAATACCATGGTACTTAGCATCTTTAGCAATGTTTGTAAGTTTTATCACATTTCATGACCAATTTATATGCAGTAGGTAAATAAAAGGGTTCACATACCTTTTCTTCCAAGGAAAATCAGGATATTACTATAGAACCCCATCACTAAAAACCCGTGGTAATACCATGGAACTTTTTTATGAGAGTTTCTTTAGCAAGATCTGTAAGTTCGACAGCACACATTGTGAACTGGTTACAACTAACTGCATCTGAGTTTGTGAACACGTATTTGAGAGCGGTTGAGTTGTGTCTCCAATCACCTGTGACAGAATCATTAGCTGAAGCACTAGTGGATCGTGACTAATGCCGTAGCACGTTCACGTCTAATGGAGATAGATATTAGACAAAGGTCAGCGAGCTACCGCTCTGAGCCTCGAATTCCACAGCAAAATACGGCATTTGTACATGTCGACCAAATTGCTAAATCGATAGGTAATTCCGAGGAGGAAATGAACGTGGAAACCAAAATGCCACCTGGACTGGAAAAGATTGGAGAATTTATTGTGGGACGCAGCAATATGGAGGACCAGCAGTTCATTCAGAAATGAATTGCGAATGGCTTTCTGAATTAAGAGATATTATAGTTAAGTGAAACTAAAACCAAAACCATAAAAAAAACACGTTGATTGAAATAAAACAAACATTAACTAAAATAAAATATAGAAATATAATATAAAACATAGAAATAAAATAAGTCTCAGTGATACTAAATTGAATGTAGTTTGAAGTAGCAAACAGGATTCTGATTGGCAATTAGTGTAGTTTTTAATATTTTTTCTTGTTAAATTACCCATAATAATATTACAATACACAAAACATGTGGGCTATTTCCAGAAATATTAGATTATATTAATCACCTGCAAAAATTGATTCAATTTATTTTTCATAAATAAATATAATTAATAAATGATTTTTAATTTTATAGTCAAATACATTACCCAAAATGTTCTATATATTATAAACAATAAATCGATTAAATATTCAATTGTGGATTTGCTTTTTTAAAAAATGTTTAATAAATTGAGAAATAAAATGTATTCTTCATATCAGGAAATAAACAGACATAATTTGTTAAAACTATTGGTTTAAAATATTTATTTTAATATTTTTCATTGTGTTACAAAAATTGACTATTTTAAATGAAAGGAAAACATTTAAATTCCAAATTCAACTTCCTGTGGGGTGTGGCCAATTCAATTCTAATTTAAACTCATGAATAAAAACATTAAAATTGTGTGTATACAAACATAAAAGTGAACTGACTTTCAGTCTTGTACATTGCCGTTTCAACTTTTGCAATGAAATGTCTTGTGGTGAGATTCTGGGGGTTTGAAGGAGCTGAGGCAACACTTAGAGAGATAAAGCGAGCAGGAGAGAGAGGGCGGCAGAGAAAGTGTAAGCAAGAGCAGACAGAGATGGTGAAACTGAGGGCAGGTGGCTTCATTTGAAATTCATCCGGCCATCTGAGGCAAAACCTTACACTTCTCGTTTGCACATTAATGGCTCAGGCATAGGTATAAACAGGTATGGAAAGAGATCGAGGAACCAGAACCAGAACAGTGAGCCTGGCCACCATGTCTCTCAAGTTTCAAACTGATTTTGCCTGTATGAGACTGACCCAGATGACCCATGCGTCATTCAATATTAGACGAGAAGGAGAATGAAACTGATGGAAACCACCATTTTCCCTTTGGATTACAAGGGGCTCAACAGAAAAAGGCTTTTACCTAGAGAAAGGAAAAAAAAAAAAATGAAAGAGAGAGGGATAGATAGCTTCTAAATCTTGAGCCCAGACCCATAATTCCTCACTGGGACCTCACCATACCTTAGAGTCACTTTGTTTTAAAAACTGGTAGGGACAGTTTGTTTTAATATATGTGACCCGTGCTGGCAAAAGGAATCAGAATGTGCACAAGCTAGTTTCGAGCTACAGGCAAAACAATTGAAAAATGTCAATTTTGGATGAAATTGGGGTTTTCACAAAAATTAGTTCATTAAGGCCTTGTCTAGCGATCCCAATGCTCCAAATAGCAATTAAACATCTAAAAGTATCTTTATTTGTACATGTTCTGAGAGGAATACCTTTCCTTTGACCATGAAAAATGCCATTTTTCTCTGCTCGCTTCTGGATGACTGGCACTTCCCTCAGCACAAGCTTGGTATCGTTGTAAAGCGCAGCATTTCAACTTTGTGAATATTCATAGCGAATTCTCAATGACATGAGTCTGAAGCAATGAAATGTGATTTTCAAACTCACGCTGATGTAAACAAAATCTTACTCGTGCTGACTGACAGATCTGAAGCGCGTGCACAAAGAGGCCTCAGACAGCGCGCAATCCTGATATACTCATTTGCACAGAATTACAGGATTTCAGAAAATCTTTCTTGGCGAGTATTCACGCAAACATTATCTGTTATGTCTTAAGTGAATGTTTGCTTTACTGTTGGGGAAAAAAATCTGATGTGTAACGTATTAGATACGTGTGGTACAGTAGGTCTTACAGGCTGTCTGTTTCATTAATGTTAATCAAACAATTGTGGAACTATGGAAAAAAAAAAAATGAATATATGAATATATATTTATATTTTTTCCTATAGATATTTGGTTTTGACTTGGTTTGTGCCAATTGGTATTAAGGGATTTTAAGGTATGGTTGCTATGTGATTTTTTTTGGAACCTTCAGAAAACTTTAACTTGACTTTTTTTTAATTGATTTTGCTGATACATACATCAGCATACATCAAGTTTTTTTAATAGAGAATGTGAGAATAACAATAACTAATTTTTGAAAATGTGCTCATTGCGACCCATTTTGCCAGCATGGGTCACATATTTTTAAATATATTTTTAATACAAATAATTAAAACTTTATATTATTTAATTAATGTCACTTATTAATATTAATTACAAATAAAACTGTTAAATAATATTAGTAATTGTATATTACATTATATAGGCTATACCTTTTATAGTAATAATCATTTTTAATATTAATGAGCAGTTTAACATTAATATTAAATATTATATTTATTTTTAATTTTAATTATTTGATATTCATTTTAATTTTTATTTATTTATTTGCAAGGCAATAGATTTTTTTTTTGATAAAGAAAGTTGGCCATAGGAGTGTAAAATTAATTTTAAAACACTGGTTCAAACTAGGCTACTGTACTGTATGTGTGTGATTTATGTTAAAGGGACAAGGTTTTTAATGGTGATAGTTTTTAACAGCAGATAGGGCTCTAAAAACAAAAACAAAGCTCAGAATTGATTTGAGAGAGAATCGCGATGAATTCGGAAAATCGCAGAATCGATTGCAGAATCGATCGCAGAATCGAGATTTATCCATCGATTTATACACACACACACACACACACACACACACACACACACACACACACACACACAGGGTTGGGCAAAAAATACATAAAAATGTATTTAAAATAAAATACCTTAATTTTAAGTGTATCAAAATAAACTACTGTATTTTTGTATTTTAAAAATACAAGGGAGCATGAAATTTCTTCGCAAACCTTCCATCAAGTGGCCTATTTGATCTATCCCTTCACCATTACACTGACTCAGTTGATTAAGTAAACAATGTTTGATAGCAACAGCTTTTCTCTGCCCGAGTCATGCAATAAATCTGACATATGCAACCAGTTAAGGGCACAATATGTAGGATTTTTGGATTAAAATATCCAAAAACCATTAGAACAATGTTATATATTTTGTTGACTTGTGTACTTACATTATCCCAAATGTTTCCAAGAATGTTTAAATCCAGAGAAATAAGCAATTTTAACCAGGACACGGGCTGTGTCCGTGCGTCGCCTATCAATGATATCATACCTGCGTTACCCTCAGTTTCCGGTTTTATTTTGTAGAAACCATGGAAACACCAAAGACACTTTAGTATATTATTTGTTTTATTAGACAGGTGAGCAACTGTTTGGATACATTCATCGACAGAAAACTCACCATGTTATATAGCTCAACACAGTAAGTCTTATTGTTTAAATCTCGTTTTCTTGATTTACAGTGAGTACCATGTTTTTCCATGCTTAATATCGATCTAGCTTACTGCAGTGTGCAGCAACTTTCAGCACACAAATGTATCTAATATGATAATAATTTTTTTTTAAAAATGCTGCGTTATCCCACATACGCTTGACCGGAAGAAGTGGAAGCGGCATAATATATGCGCTCATCTCTCATTATCAAACGCTCCAGCGGCCTCGTATCTGCTCGTACAGCACTCGACCATGCTCTGCTTCATTCTACAGTAATGTTAAAAATCTCATCCATGAACATGAAGGGAGTCCCATCCCCACCAGCTGTAGACATGAAGACAACACCTCCCATGATTCCGTGAAATCAAGGCGTCATCAAGCTACGCCTTTGTTTTGAATTAGCGACCTCTAGTGGCGAAAATGTACATACTGTGGCTTTAACAGATCAAATATTCACATATCCCTGTGATCTCCCAGATGTAGGTTAGTTTTAAAGTAACCAATAGTTTAATGTTTAACAGTTTGCAAATGACTCATAATTGTATCCTAATTTAGTCACTTGGTGTTTGGTAATGAAGGGCCTACTTTACATCAGCAACACTGACTCAATGACAAACAAGTCATTCACGAGAAGACGACTGATGGCACCTGTGTTCATAGCAACTAGTTTCTAACAAATAACCATTTGATTGTTAATCATAAATATAGGGGGCTGCTGCTCGGTATAATAGTTTTCAAGAACATTATGTAAATTGGTAAACCATTTAGCCTAGGCTACTAAAACGAACACCAGAACTTAACATGAACTGTTAAAAATTATAGCAATTTATGCAAAAAAGTGATGGAAAGCTGGCAGTCTGCACGTTTCTTATTTTCACTACCTTCTTCCATATGGATCAATTTTCTGTTCTGATCTCAACAAGTCTGGGCTAACTACTGAGTAGGCACCAATCAGAGGCCGCATTTTTATGATGTCATCATGTAGACTTCTTACAAAGTACTTTAACAGTATTTAAAACTACAAAAATACAAAACACTAAAGTATTTTGATACAAAATAAAGCCATTTTCATCAACCCTATCAAATACAAATTTCAAAATACTATTTTATATTTGAAATACGTATTTGAAATACATGTATCATAAATACTGCCAATCCCTGCACACACACACTCAGAGTACTGAGCAAAAGTCTTAGGCATTAGATTAGATGAAAATACAGGACATTTGTATGCTGTATTAAAAAATAGAAAAACGACTTCTATAGGCTAAAGTGGGAAGTATTTAGTGACCTCCCCTTACACTTGAGCAATAGCAGGAACCAGCTCTCTTAAACCTAAATGGAATGAAAAAGGACTGGAACGCCAAGAAAACTTTCAAAATCTGATGAGAAGTTTCTCAAAGTTTCTTCTTTGAGAAACTGGAAGAAGTCCAGGTCGTCACACTAAATACTGTATTTTCTGGTTGTATCTTAATAAAGAGACAGAAAAATAAATATGGAAGGTCATTAAAACATTTATAAAACAAAAAAGCTGGTGGTGGCCTAAGACTTTTGCACAGTAGAGTATATATAATCATATTTTATTTTTATTGGATACTCATTAATACCAAATTAATATCAATTATAATGACTGCTAATGTACAAATAATTTAATATGTTGTTTTCTGCTTTGATAAAGAAATACTGTTCGGAAGTTTGTTGGAAAGCTAAAGATGTTCACTTCTCTAAGCTGCACCTTAGCAATTCAACACCCACCACTACAAACACTTGACATGTGTTACATGTGTTTCACCTCCAACAGTTCGTCGCCCACTTTGATGCGTCCGTCGCGGCTGGCCGGCCCTCCAGTGGTGATCCCCACCACAAAGATGCTCATACAGGAGCGATCCCTGTTCCCGGCCAGGCTGAGGCCCAAGCCATTCCGATCTTTTTCCAGTTCCACGATCAGCAGCTCTCCTGGCAGGTCTGCATACCTCTGCCTGATCACCTCTGAAGCAAACATGGAGAAAGGACACATCAGATAGGGAACAGGACTGGGAAAAAAAAAGCAATAACTTTCCTAGAGGACAAAGATAAAGGTATTGTTTACATGAGCGCCTATACATCAGGCAGAGTATAGTAAACAGTATTGACATGCAATCTGAAAAGCCTCTAGGCTCGAAGAGCAAGCCCTTTTTCATTTCAAGAATGTCCTCTGTATCTCATCCAGGAACTCAGCCTAGTGTGGCGTGCAATTACACTTTATGTCATAATATGCAGTGCTTTTTAATTTAATTTGATGTCAATCTAAACAATCAACAAGTTAAAAATTAGCATCTGCAGACGGTAATTTCAAGAGTCCTTTCAATTGCTGAGGTTGAGTAGACTCATTTTAATTTTCTCTGACATGAATGAAAAAACGATACATTGATGCGTTTCGGGCGCTAGAGATTTTCCAGGTTGACTGGAGAACAGAAATGAATCTTTTACAGCTCAAGGCTCAGGTGATATTACATCTAGACTTACAGAGCTCATGTAATCGATTTATGTTCACACACTGGCAAACAGTTGGGAGAAAGACAGAGAAGAAACCTGCAGCATTTAATCGCCACGAGCGTTTAACTACAGCATATTAATCTGGACAAAACGGCCCCTTAGCTGACCTAACACAAGCTTCCATCAAAACTAGGTCTCGTTCATCCTGCGGCACTACATGCAAAAGGGACAAAGTGAAAGTCTCACTTTGCTTTTAGCCGTCTCTCAAAAGTCTGTATTATATGAATGTTATGGAAATGGTGGCTGAGCCAGGACTTCAAGGGAAAGTAGTGACTGGACTCTTGAGCACCAGGAACATTTGATAATCTTCCAAGCCAGCTGCTTCTCATGAATCTCAAAAGATTCAAATGGGTGGAACATTTTTTTGAGGGTTCTTCAGTTTTCATGCTATCAAAATTCATTGTACAGTAGGTGCTGCTGGTGGGCATACAGAAACAAAACACTTCAGATGGAGATGATTCGCTGGCACTTTTAAACCACAGTGGACCATCAGTTAGGACTTCACTGATGAGAAACCGTGAGGAAACTCTGCAATATGGAATCAAAGAAAACTTGTCAATTTGTTGGCTGGTTTCAGATACTTAAACAAAATGAGGACATTGGCAGATGGTCAGTGAAGATGTTTCACACTTTTCACAACTTTTTCATACCTTTTAAAATCTTTTTTCAAAATTCAATAATCCCACGCGACACTTACCGTGGCTCTTTAAAGCAGCACGGCAAGCTTCGGCAGCCATTCTGATTAAAACCACAGCTGTCGCATGTACATGAGGGGTTTGTTATTGGAAATGTGTATATCCGTGACCTTTCGCACTATGAAAGCTCATCCCTGTTTCTGTTATACTGCGGTGTAGCTCTTTGGGGGTGCATTAAGAGAGCACCACTATCATGTGAGAGGCCTAATTAAAAGCTTTAGGACGATAGCAGTGACATAAAACTTCGGCAAATGGATGAAGTGAAAGTGTCACACCTCCTGTGTGACGAAAGTGAGAAGAGATAAAGTGAGAGACATAAGGGAGGTCAAAATAGACAGGGTCTGTCTGTGTCTGATAACTGCTCCAGTCCACTAAAAGCTGATTTTACGCCTCGTTTGCAAAACAGGAAAAGTGTTAGAGGGTTTATTGTTGTTGGTCTATGCATTCATTGGGGCTCTGAAAAAATGTTTCTCGTTGATGCATCCAGAGGAACAATTAAGAATACATTTACCCTTGCACAAAGCATGTTTACTTTGAACTAAGCGGTTCAGAGAAAGGTTTGGGACATAGAGAAATGGCAAATACGTAGCTTATGAATAAGCATCTCTCTCTCTCTCCCTCTCTCTCTCTCTATACATACACACACACATATATATATATATATATATAGAGAGAGAGAGAGAGAGAGATAGAGAGAGACCTCCCTTATGTCTCTCATATATATATATATATATACACACATACACACACACATACATACAGAAACATGCATCAGGGACATGCAGTCCATATAAGCTGCGAATGCTCTGCATACCCAAGCCATTCATAGACTCGCTAATTAACATTAACACTAAATTACTATAAATTCCCTTGTTTGAGGTTTACCATAAAGCCTACATGATAAAATGTTGGTAATATGTATGTAACTGATATTTATTATCAAATGACAAATGTCAAATGTCTTTAAATCTGACAGTTACGGAGGGTTATTTAGCTACAGTAGCTTAGCCAGCCTTCGCTCCCTGTGTGCATCAATGAGCCTTGGCCACCCACGACCCTGTTGCCGGTTCACCACTGTTCCTTCCTTGGACCTCTTTTGATAGATACTGACCACTGCAGACCGGGAACACCCCACAAGAGCAGCAGTTTTGGAGATGCTCTGACCCAGTCGTCTAGCCATCACAGTTTGGCTCTTGTCAAACTCGCTCAAATCCTTTTGCTTGTCTATTTTTCTTGCTTCTAACATAAAATGTTCACTTGCTGCCTAATATATCCCGACCCACTAACAGGTGCCGTGATGAATTCATTTTATTAATTCCTTAAGAAACAATAGAATTACATATAAAATGTTAATAAATAACTTCAATATCTTGAATAAATTTTTTTATGCACAAATAATGTAATATAAACTTTTACTGTTTTCATGAACACATTCTGTCAAATATATACATGTGATGGATTGATCTGGAGAGCAGGTCAACAGCACACTAATTTACTCATTAGCAACATAAAAGTTCTCATTATACTGATCTAAAGGAGCATTTCATTCTTGTCAACCAATTCAAATGCTCAAATGAACTTGTGACACTTAATATTTAATAACTTAATTCCTACATTTGGCACCAGGGATTTTTGTAGGTCAGTGGATCAGTAATTATTAAATCATCAATCATTAGTTTAGTTGTAATACAACATTTCATTCTAACAAGACAAATCTGATCTAACAAGATCAGTTGATTTTAAAAGTCACAAGCTTAGCATCTAGGATGTCAGGAGGCAGGCTGTCATTGGCACCCTAGACTGAATGATAAATCAAGAAAAATCATTATGCATTAGGATAAACCCTGTTTTTATTGACCCATCCAAGCTGCATCACTTCACTCAGCTGATCATTGACACTCAAGTAAGAGGATTATAATTAGGGATGCACCGATATGATTTTTTGGGGCAGATATCGATACAGATTTTAACAAACAATAATTGGCTGATACCGACATTTGTCACTTCCTCTGTTATTTGAAATTATGTCATCAAAATGGATAGTATTTTGAACATGTTTTAAATAAGCAAAGTTCAAAAACACCTGCATTAAATTATACTAGCAGGTTTATTGCTGCATCATCAAATAATTTTTAATGAACATGGATTTGATCCATTTAACATTCAGCAGGCCTACATAAAGATATATATGAAATAAACAGTGCTTTTTATGTAGGTTTAATAGTTTTCAGGTACAGAAATAAAGTAAACAAATGTAAAATAACACTGCATATTCTTCACTGCATAAATTATATACATATTAATCCTTCTTTATTGTAACAGACTTTATTGTATGCATTTTTATATTTTTTGTAAGTTTAAATATGTATTAGATCTCCTTTACTAAGGTGGGACTCTTATTTTGACGGGTTTTCAATGCAATTCAGTTTAATGCGCACTTCTTGTGCTCTGTATTGTTTAGCTTTTGTGGTGATTCTTTTGGAGTGAAAACGGATGCAATAAACTTCATAAAACATTAGTAAAGTTTTGGTCATTATTCTGATGGGGTTCGCTACACTTATGAAAGTTACAAAAGTTTTTTAGTCAAGAATAGTGTGCGATCTTTTGCTATTTAATTAGCATTAAAGCGCAGACAGCAGCGCTAGGATTATGCAACAGTCATTATACAGCTCAGTGCCTTCATGCAGTTAATTAATAAACCATCGGTTTGTTATATCAGCCTTTTTCCTGCTACAGGCGATATGCCGATGGTTGTAAATTGAGCAAAAGTCGTTCAATAAATATCGGTGGCCGATACATCGGTGCATCCCTAATTATAATGCACAACAAACAAGGGCTGCGTTTAGATCAGCCGCGTCAGCATGAAGACATGAAAGATCGATGCTGGGTTATTCAAGACCGCAGTGAGAAATGACTACTGTGAAAGATAGGGATGTTGTACAAGGAAAAATTACAGCAAAAACTATTAACATGATAGCAAATACTGTACTAACATTTAAATGACCTTGAGGTAGCCACACCTATTAGAGGAATAATAATAATAATAATAATTCATTAAATTTATATAGCGCTTTTCTCGACACTCAAAGTGTGGATGATGCGACAGCAGCCATATTGCACCACCAACACACCAGCTTATTGGTGGAGAGCAGACAGAGTGATGAAGCCAATCATTATATAAATGGGGATAATTAGGAGCCATGATGATGGACAGAGGCCAATGGGCAAACATGGCCAGGATGTCGGGGTTACACCCCTACTCTTTTTTTACTCTTTTTCAAAGGAAATCCTGGGATTTTTAATGACCACAGAGTCAGGACCTCGGTTTAACATCTCATCCAAAAGACAAGGTCACCTTCAAGACTTTTATCCTGATTTAGAGGTGTGCAGCGAATCCATCCTTGAACATATTATGAATCCAGCAGCAGCACTGCCTAGTTATTAGAGGTTATTAGGAGGTCATTATTATATATATATATATATATATATATATATATATATATATATATATATATATATATATATATATATATATATATATATATATATATATATATATATATATATACACACACACACACACACACACACACATAAAAAATATTATTATTATTATTACTACTACTACTACTACTACTACTACTACTATTTACACATGTATATACATAACATGAATAACTATAAATATATAAATACACAGTTTCAGGCAATCAGTAGACAGGAACTATGTATGAACAGGTGCTCAGGTGACCCATTAGTGCATCATTCAGAGAAAGAGAGGAAAAACAGAGCATTTTGCTAATACTGGCCCTTTATCATTGTCCAGACCCTCACTACAGGTCACCCTCCATCTTCACCGAGGGAGAAGTCGTGCCAGAGAGATATTGGCATAAGCTCAAGGACTTTGTGTGCCAGACGGTGTGCATAAACTACAATAATGAGAAGGGCACATGGCCTTATTCAACAGTTTTACTCCACTGCACAAATACAGCGCACAGAAATTCAATAGCACAGTTGCTCCCTATGGTTCTATTGGTTCAAAAAGGACCCTTTTTATGGCGTGGACCCCAACTATAGGGGATTTTGCACCGAATAGATCTAGGAACTCAGTTATAGGAAGTAGCCACTAGGATAGTTCACCGGGAACTAACTTCTCCCCCGGGCAATGTTCCTGGCTGCATTTGCACCAGGAATAGGAACTGTGAGGCGGCCGACAGCGGCTTCTTTAAGCGCGGCATTTACAGACGCTAAAAACCAGTGGATGGAAGATGCCGTGATCGAAGTTGTGTTTGTTGTGTGTCGTGATAACAGAGATGGAATGTAAATGCATAATTTACACGACTGAAAGAGTAAAAAGTGGTGCAAAGAGACAAAATCTCCCATGACAACTTTCAGTATTACACACTGAGGCTGAGAAAAGAACACTACCCTGCAGACAACAGGTAAATGCTGCTATCGCTGTTTTCCATGTTCGTGAAGTAAATATGTTTACACTGGTTTTTTAAGGGGTGGTTCATTGCAATTTCACTTTTTTAACTTTAGGTAGTGTGTAATGTTGCTGCTTGAGCACAAACAACAATCTGCAAAGTTAGGACGCTCAAAGTTCAAAGCAAAGGGAGATTTTCTTTTAAAGAATTCTGGACTACAACAAACGGCTGGTAGGGACTACAACAAGCCTCTTCCTGGGTTGGTGACATCACTAACCCTAAAATTTACATAAACCCTGCCCCCGAGAACACGCAACAAAGGGGTGAGGCCATGTTACTGCATTACAGTGTGTAACACAAATACAATAGCATGTCATAAAAGCAAAATGACAAAATAACAAGTTATAACCATAATTAAACTAAACTATACCTGTTCAATCTTCATGCAGCATATATTCTCTGGCTCTGTAGGCATCTTACAACAGTTTCCACAGGAGCGATTTATAGATTATCATGACAGAATATGCTAATCAATGACTTTAAGATAGTTAACTTCAAATCAGCTACATAAATTCATCAACCAACCGTTCAGAAGCGTCCTGTTGCATTCAAAATGTTGTCACTTCTTCTTAAGTTTCTCCATCATTGTCCAGCTCCGTTTTGAACATAAAAGGCTGAACAGTTTCTGACATTTTCAGTAAGTCTGCGTGAGGTAATGTGAGGCGCTGCTAAGTGCTAACATGAGTTCCTGAAACTCTGCCCCCTTTTGAGAGCAGCAGCTCATTTGCATTTAAAGGGACACGCACAAAAAACTGAGCATTTTTGCTCACCCTCACCCTCCAGTGACAAATTTAACATGCTATAAAAAAATTATTTGTAGGGTATTTTGAGCTAAAACGTCACATACACACTCTGGGGACATCACAGACTTTTTTTATCTTGTAAAAGTGGCATTATATGACCCCTTTAAAAATGCTGGGTGCCGATGTTCATCATGCGTTTGACCAATCAACGTACACTCACATCACTGATAGTTCCTATAGTCCTGGTTTAGACCCTAGTCTGAAGTAGGAGCTAATTTAGTTCCCCCAAAAGGAGTTCCTAGAACTAAAATCATTCCTAGTTCCTGCAGAGTGAACATGGCAAAATCCGGGTACTTCAGCCAATAGTTCTAGGAACTATGAAAAGGTTCCTCCGGTGCGAAAGCCCCTTATGACACTTAAATGTGTGTCAAATAAAATTTAAATAAAATTTATTTACTGTGGTACCTGTATTGTGTGTGTTCATTCTCCATATCAGTGGTTCCCAACCTTTATTTATTCATCTAAATTATTCATTTAGCAGATGCTTTTATCCAAAGGGACTTACAATAAAATAGGCAATTCAAAGTTTTAAAATGGTTTAGAAAAGTACAGGAAGAAAAGACATATAAGTGAAACACACACTAAAGTGCATTGGGAAAATATATATCACAATGCAGTCGATAACCGATAAATTGTTTCAGAATTAGATATTCTAAAGAAATTAAAAATAAAACACTAAAAACTAAAATCATATGTTGTTTTAAATGCTACAAGAATTTATGAATTACAACATTATAATGTACAGTATGAAAATGTATATGGTAACACTTTATTTTAGGGTTTTTTAACTAGTTGCTTATTAGCATGCGTATTACAAGAATATTAGCTGTTTATTAGTACTTATTAAGCACATATTAATGCCTTATTCTGCATGACCTTATTCTACATTTTTAATCCTACCCAATACCTAAACCTAACAACTACCTTACTAACTATTAATAAGCAGTAAATTAGGAGTTTATTGAGGGAAAAGTCGTAGTTAATATAGTGAATACATGTTCCCTATACTAAAGTGTTACCGTATATTCATTTAGATATTTGCTTAAGATAACATTTAACATTAAATGGTAATAAATTAGTGTTTTTAAAGACAAACTTTAAAGTGTCATGAAACCCCCGTTTTAGTCTGGTCGTTCACACCTCGGACTTGAAATGAAATTGTGTGTGTGTGAAATTATTCATATATGGAATTATATATGAAAGCATTTTTACACAGAAGATGAAAAAAATATAAAATATTAACATAAAATAATATCAACCTGTCAAAGATTAGGGTTTGCAGACTGAAAAGTTAGGGAACCACTGCTTTGCTTGCATGTTTTCCAATAACCAATACCATAGCTACAAGTAGTAAAGCAGTCTAATACAGACTAGTCCAATGATTCATAAGGAGTTTAGTCTAAATAGAGAACAGCTTTGCTTCACCCCATGACGAACTACATTTTAAACTATTTCTCTCTGCAGTGGTGTGATACCAGGACATCACACTGCTGTATCTACACGTTCTACCTTCACATCTGTCCATGGCTAGTCTTTTATCAAGGCCTCAGGAGATCACAGCACTCCTTACCTTCCACTTTCACGGCTGATGCCTTCAAATCAATCTGCTTGCTCAAACCAAGGCTATATACTGCGTGGCTGCATCTGCACAGATCATACCAGTTGTTAACTCTCATCTCTCTCAAAGGGCCATTGATGAGCTGCAAACCTCAGAGCGCTGTTTACCCGCTTATGAACTCCGTGGGTGGAAGAAACTCTTTTAAGGACGTTCAGAGGTATGTTTTTGACTGACAAGTGACAACTTTTAAGCTCCCCTTGACTGGCATGTTATTGTTACGATAACTAAAAGACGTGTGAAGTGAAACCAGACACATCTGTAGAGGAGGTGGACCAGCTGCTGCTAGTTTAATTAGAGAGCGCTGAGGATTGAGGCTGATGAGCTGCACTGTGGGAAGTGTAAAACATGGATGAGGGGCTGGGAAATATTTGATTTCCATGTTCAATTATACATCAGGGAAGGCGCAGGCAGTTTCAAACTTTTTGACACCAAACATGATGACCCCTTCTTAAAATATAAAAAGATTTTAAAACATAAAAAAAATTGTGAGAGAAAAATAATATTTGTGATATTACAAAGAGAAAGAACTTGTCTTTGTAATACCACAACTAATATTTTTCTCAACCCTTAACCTGCAAGACATTTTGCTGTTGAGAACAGCATTTTATAAAAACAATGAATCAGTATCCGATTATACAAAGTTTATTAATACACATTTGAGTAATTCTAAGAATGTAAAGTTGAGGAAAATGAAAAGAAATCAAAATGGCCTTAAATATACGTGTACAAAATTATTCAACCCCCAAAAGTCAAATTTTGTGCAGAATCTTTTATTCTTTATAACCTCCAATAAACACTGCCTGTAAGTGCTTAGAAGCTTCTGTCACCTCTCTACTACAATCTTGGCCCATTGCTCACTTGAAAAAGCTTCCAGATCATTGATAGTCTTTGGTTTTCATCTTACCACTGCTTTCTACAAATTCCACCAAATATTTTCAATGAACATTCTACGACTGATCCCTGAACCAAGCTTTAGTAGATTTGGATGTATACTTTGGGACGGCTGTCCTGCAGTAAAGTCCATCAATCAATTCAGTCTCTGCACCAAAGGCATCACCATCTTTGCCAAAATGGCTTGATACATCAAAGAATTCATGATGTCCTTCATACAGTCAAGATTTCTACTTCCTGCAACAGCAAAGAACCCCATAACATGACTGGACCACCTCCATGTTTGACCATGGAGATAGCGTTCTTCTGCTCATAATCTTTGCCTTTTTTGCACCAAATGTACTGCTGATCCATGGGTCCAAAAAGTTCTAGTTTGGTCACATCCCCTTCCACACCTCCACAGGTATATCCAAATAAATTTAAGCATATTCAAGTCAGCCTTTTATGTTCTTCCTGGTCAAGCGTGGCATTCGGCAAAGCTTATGAGCAGAAGAACACCATCTCCATATATCTTAACTGTGACATGCCTCCACCACAAAGAAGCCTTATTGCAAAAAAAAAACAAAAAACGAAGTATCTGTTACATGAAGAACAACGCAATATCTCACACCCCTCGAGAGCTGGACTGTATGATAATAGTCTCTGACATGTCCCCTTGCTCAGAGCGCTTCCTCCTCTTCTGTCTCTCTTTCCACTGTACAAACATACACCTATTTATAGTGTTATTTTTAGATACACCAAAACTCCCTTCAAGAAAAGTGTCTCTGCAATTTAACCAAATACACAGAGCAACAACACCTGCACACACTATGGATGGGCAATTTGAGTCATTTTATATCACTGTAATAGTAGATATATTGATCTCAACATAGTTACACTTGTGCTTAAACAGGAGATAAACATCTAGAAATGTCTTTTTTTAAATAATATTATGACTTAAAATAATAATATATTTAGATAATAAAATACTGAAATAAATATTTTTAAAACAAACAAACAAAAAAAATTTACATTTTAAAATAAATATTAAAAGTAATAACTAAATGATTTCATTCCATTGTTATTTTTAATGTGATGGATGCAAAGCAAAAAGGTACATTTATTTAAAAAAAAAAATTACATTAATTATAATAAATTAATATTATTAAACATTAAATCACACACATTAATTCTCTTCTCTCAATGCCATTGCTGGCACACAAGTGTGTAAATAGCCTGCTCTTTAATAAACACTCTCACGTACAATAAAAGGTTCTCCTGATCCCCAAACAGCATGTTATGAGCTAAACTTGCTTGTTGCATATTGTGCACCAATACAATTAGGTCTATGGGAAGGGTCTGTCCTCGAGGGATTTTTCATTCGGCTCCATCAAGGCTGCGTTATGAATGGAGAGAGATGAATGACAAGGCCACGTCAAGGTAATTAAACAGCGTAATCCAAACGAAGGGGCTACATTGCCTTTGAAGGCTAATACTACAAACATCTTAGGCTGAAAAATAATAATAAATCGCCATTAATTATTCAAACTGAGAGCCAAATGGGTCTGGTAAACGGGTAAGATCGGTCTTTGATGTTGATAAGGCATTGGCATATGTGGGGAAGGTTATAATCAAGAGGGACATGCAGGTGCAGCTTGGGATAATTCAATATTTGTCCCTTAGATTGAATTCTGCTGGAGGGAGGTGGGATAATCTGATAGGCCATCCTTGAGTGAGGGGACATGATGCACATGTGTGTGAGGCGCATGCACACGTGCTCACAAACACATCTATGAAATTTTTTTACATGTCTTGGAAGCGTGATTGACTGTGACTGGTTGTGTGTAATTTGTGTACATTGTTGTTTGTTAAAATACTTTATATGCAGAGACAAAAATGTAAGTAAATGTGTAGTTTCACGCACCTGTAAGTGTAAACACAGCTCTGTTTGTCAAATCATTGCTCTGTTTATTTGAGAATTCTGACCAGCCTGGCATAGCAACAAAGGTTCAACCAATAGAGTGAGTTGGGGCCAGGGCTATTTGTCTTTCAGACCAATAAGACATGGAAAATTGTTTGAAAACAGTCATTATGGTTGCAAATCCAGTTGGTAAAGCTTGCGCCTCAGAAACTATACACATCTGTAAGTAATTCTTATAGATTGAGAAAGCTTGTAACTGATTAAAATGTGCACAATGTTTACATGTGTAATATGTGTGGTTTTCATTTTAAAAAAAATCATACCTGCACACTCAAAAGAGGTGAAAAAGGTGACGTTTACGAACTAAATAGTTGTAGGGGGGTCTGGGGAAATCGTCCCCCAGGATAATTTTTTGGTGATATTAACATGTAAATGAAGCATTCTGGTGCACTCTGACAAGGAATTTTTTTTTTTATTTGATTACCTTAGATTCAGTATCAATTAATTCAAGCCTATCATGTACAGTACATGGCAAATTTCCTCAAAGAAAAAATAACAACTAATGCTGTAAACTATACAGGGAATCATAGTTGGTACATCATTATAATATTAAAGGTTAAAATCAATTGATTTGTAAGCTACTTACATATAAATTACACATAAGGAAGTTTTTATAATAAATTTTTAATGACAATTATGTTTCTCCTCATTTTTTATATAGGCCTAAACATTTAAATGGTGGCTGTCATGAAACGGATTTATACATGTTTAGTACAAATACAATGAATATGCAATAGCCTATAGCGCATATATTTAACCTCTCTAAGTTCTAAGTTTTGTAGATGACTAATGAGTTTTTGTACATTGAACAGCTTTTCTGAGGTAAATTTTTACAAGCTGTTTTACTGATGCCTTTCAGCGGTTGAAACACTTATTGATCGATTACATGTGACATGATATGGATTTCGGTAAGTTTCAACATACCTTCATATGTTCATTCATGTTTATTTCATATTGTAACTAGCAAAGCAGAAGAGATGGTCGGTTCACATGCGATCTGTCACGCCACAGAGCACCAAGAAAAATCGCGACACCTGGAGAGATGTCTATGGTGTCACTCCAATCTACGGGAAAGTAGCCCATTTTAATTGTGCTCGCAGTTTTCACCCTGAAATTTTGCCGTTTAAAAGTGACTAGTTTGCAGGTATGAATAATTAATATGCAACAATGGTAAGTAATCCGTGTGTAAGTTGATTCACCTGAAATAGTAAAACATAAGAGTATTCCAACCAGCCTGGCATAACAGCAGCTCAACCAATGATTTGAATTTTGGGCGGTGCTATTGTCTATCAGCCCAATAAGAGACAGACACCTGTTTGAGAACAGTAAAATTGCAATTGTGTTTGGTAAGACTAGCACAGCACAGAAGCTACACACTTCTCCTATAAGTAATAGATATAGAGTAAGAAAGCTTGTGACTGGTTCAGCTACCAGACACTGCTAAAACATGTTGCTGAAACAACACACATTAAAAAACAAAATGTCAAAACCTGTACAGATTTTAATGAATCTAGTCCAGGATGATAAAAGAGAAAAAACATTTCTGCAGAGTTGGTTACTGCAGTTCTCACACAGTGTAACCTTGCACTTTTCTGCAGTAAAAATAAGCTGCTCTCTCTCAAGCCTGTAATGCTTGATGCTGAGATTTCTAGATTTCTCACAAAGAGAATGAAAAATATCTTTAGACATTTTACCAGCTCATGGTGAGTCAACAAATTTTCAGTGAACATTTTTCTTTAAACTTTACCTATATAATAAATATATAAATATAAATATAAATATATATATATATATATATATATATATATATATATACACACATACATACACATATACACACATACATATACATACATATATACACACATACATATACATATACATAAATTCTCTCTCTCTCTCTCTCCAACGGATAAAGGGAAAAGGAGCTGTGCAAAGCAGATGGAAAAAGCGAGACAGAAAGACAGAAAGTCTAGTTCCTCAGGTGGCTGGTTGTGGTTAAAGCCCTTTCTGTCTATACAGCAATTCTTGATGTGTGTGAAATCTCTGCACTGTGCCTGCAGTGCCACACACTCTTAGAAAGCACTTTCATAAATGGAGCATTTTCGTCTGTCAATGCTCACAGCGTGTGTGTACGTGCACCAGCACTGCAGTGTCTGTTGTTCTTTCTGCAGCCTCATTTGTTCAAACACACATTGTACTGGTCAATGTCTATCTGTTACCTGCTGAGACGCACTGTCACTGCAGTGTTCATATCAGCAGTCAAATCAGTGGGCGCACACACTCCTAAACACTTATCCCTACTACACAATCAACCAACCAGCACTTTTCCCAAGTGAGTCTGAGAATAAAAACATTTACAATTCCAATTGTGTCCTCAAGGACTTACTGAAATCAGAACTGGACTTGTTTGCAGGCCATCTCTACTAACTTTGAGCTTATCTGTGTTAATGTACTTCTAAAAGTTGACTCGTCACTTTTATCAGATACACATTTCAAATTTACATTCTTGACAAAACAGACCAAAATAATTGATGACTCATCCTGCACAGATTTTTGTCCAATCATATGCTCGCTGAGAACGCCCATACCCCTCAATACCACCTGTAATTGACAAGCAAGTACTGTAGCAAATTCAAGGCTATGTTCTGCTTAAACATCCTGTTACAATAATAAAAAAACATCAAAATATTAAAAAAAGACATCTCAAACTATTTTTAAACGCAACTTTTGTTAAATAGACATCTTGCAAGAGTTCGCTTAACACTTAGCCAGTGAAAAGTGCAAAGCTGCTAAAAATGATATTTATTTAGTAAAACATCATCACACTCTATCTCTGTTAAGCAGCTAAAGCTCTCCGTGCTGCACCAGACGAGATGAACACTTCAGAATCATGTGACGGCTGAGTTAGATGATGTTTTGATAATGGCTCAAGAGGGGAAAGCAAATGATCAGTCTGTGCGAGACTTGAGAGACCAAATGCAGCAACATGGCTGGATTGCTTTTTTCCTTAAACTAACAAGCAGCCTACAGAGGAAGGCCATTTCAAAAAGTAAACAACATAATTAAGATACTCCATTTTGGCCAGCTTTCAAGACAACATCACATGTATCAGGTGAGCATCACAGAGACAAAGCAGGGCAGACAAAGCAAGAGAATTGTTAATTATAAATACTTATGGTCTCACATTAGATTTAGGTCCAATTCTCACTATTAACTAACTATTAACTATGACTTTTGCCTCAGTAAACTCCTAATTACTGCTTATTAATAGTTAGTAAGGTAGTTGTTAAGTTTAGGTATTGGGTAGGATTAAGAGATGTAGGATATGGTCAGAATAAGGCATTAATGTGTGCTTTATAATGAGTAAAAAACAGCCAATATCCTAGTAATATGCATGCTAATAAGCAACTAGTTAATAGTGAGAATTGAACCATAAACTAAAGTCAAAGTGTTACCATACTTCTATTTCATTCAATACTTAAAGTATCAATAAAAAGTTGTTTGTTATTGATTATTTGATTATGTTATCTGTATAAGTAATATTTCATTTTTAATTCAGTATTAATGTGTGCTATGGATTTTTGTGTAGAGTATCACAGCATTAAGGCCAGTACACACCAGGACGAATATCGCACGCACTTATAGCCAGCGTTTTGAGACGTTTTTTGTGTTCATACCTAAGCGATTTTTACTGGCGATGCGCAGAGTGAACATGCAAATTCACTTCCTGACAGTATATGGCGCTTGTGCTGAACAGTAGTGCAAATAAACATATTTATGATATTATTAAAGTTAAAGAAGATAAAAATACAGATATAAAATGGCATATATGGCATAAACATGACATATGAGAGATGGTAGTCAGAAACGGTAGTGCAAATAAGTCACAATTACAGTAGTGCAAGTGAACGGTAGTGCAAAAAAACATTTATGAAATAGACATTCTCAACTATATTTCTTGAATGTAAAAGAAAAAAGCAAACAGTAAAAATACAGAAATAATACACATCTATTGGTGTGGCCAAGATCTGGCAGAGCACCCATAGTTTGTAGGGGTCTTCCTCGTCTACTTACTTCCTCATCTTGGTATCAATGTGTGCTCGGCAAGACCGTTTTGTGCTTGAGCGCTAACAAGACAAGTTTTACTGTAACTTCAGCAGCTCCATGCATGTGAACAAAAGCACCAATCTCATTGGTCGGCCAGTTTTTAATGCAAAAAATTTTTTATTCAATTTTAAAAAAATGATGCGTTTACGCATCGGTGTGCACACTCACAGTGGCACCCTTTGTTTAGGCACGAGACGTTAAACGTTGGCGATAATTGCGCGCGACATTCATCCTGGTGTGTACAGGCCTTTAGCTTAGCAACATGCTATCATAATATCAATTGAGTAGAGTCTCCCATGTAGAGTTGTTGACTATGTAGCGCATTCCAAATGAGGTTTTATGATAGTTAAAGGATTAGTTCACTTTCAAATGAGGCTTTGCTCACCCTCGAGCCATCCTAGGTGTATATGACTTTCTTTTTTCCGATGAATACAATTGGAGAAATATTAATAAATATCCTGACGCATCCGAGCTTTATAATGGCAGTAAGCAATACCAAACAAGTATGGTATATCACCATATGGCATAAGCTAGATATTTTACTTAATAACTTGTTACTTAATAACACAAACGCATCATTTCGCTTCAGAAGGCCTTTATTAACCCCCCGGAGCCGTGTGGAATATGTTTATGATGGATGGATGTGTATGGAGACAATTCCTTCAACTCATACTCGTTTGATAACGCTTACTGCCATTATAAAGCTCGGCTGCTTCAGGATATTTATTAATATTTCTCTTGATTGTGTTTATCAGGAAGAAGAAAAACATATACTGTACACCTAGGATGGTTTGAGGGTGAGTAAAGTTTGGGTAATTTTCATTTGAAAGTGAACTAATCCTTCAAGACCCTGGTCGGCGCCGATAGCCTAGTGGTTAATGCACCGACATATGGCGCAAATGCATTCACGGCGACCCGAGTTTGATTCCCATCTCGAGGTCCTTTGCCAATCCTGCCCCCCCTCTCTCTGTCCAATGCTTTCCTGTCTACTCTCTACTGTCCTCTCCAAATAAAGGCACAAAAAGCCCATAAATATAACTTTTTTTTAGGAAAAAAAAAAAGCAGCTACCACTTAGCTGCACTATGTAGTATGTAAACACCAAGGCAGCTAGGTTTTTAGAACAGAGCCGTAGGGAGAAACACTGTGTGTGACTAATATAAGAACTTAAAAGGGCACAGCACTAAGACACAATCGATCTTTAAATTGTCACAAACTGCCAGATTATATTTATGGTTTGAATGATGAACCATATAAATATAAACATACAGACCTACTCATAATGTTTAATTAATTTACACACAGCCCTTGCACACATGCACAAGTTTGTTTTTCTATCATGGTGAGAACTTTCCTTTATTTACCCTACCCTATTTTAAATGACACAGACCTTTCTGCATTTCCATATTTTCATTAAAACATTTAGTACTGTATGCTAATTAAGATGGGGCTGGTCCCCACAATGTACCTTACCTATACTAGTGGAGACATTCGGTCTCACATGCACACAGACTTTTGAGCATGTTGCTTTAATGAGCTCATTCCCGCAATTTAAATTATTTTATGTGTCACATACACCTAGTGAAATGAGCATTTACAACTGACTGAGGCTCTAATTTCACAAGACGACCACTTCAACATAACGATTACAGAGAGAGAGAACGAGGGATGGGTCAATATCTAAATAATGGCACACTCATATTTCAAAATGACACTTTCATGAGTAAGCAGCGAGAAACAATAGCCAATAGCGTAACGCTGAATGAATTATAGTACTCTGAGGTACAGAACGAAAGGGTTGAGCAAAATGAGCATGAAAGAGAGAGAGACCTTTGCTCAAGGTGTTTACTTTGAGAAAAAGCTAAGTAAAGATATCTGAAACAGATAGGACAGTGTGTTTTACACATGAGACACAGGTTACCACAATGCTGCCCTATTCAACAGAGAGAGAGAGAGAGAGAGAGATGGGCTGAGGAAGAGAGACAGGCACAGAGGCAGGCACAGTTAAAGAGAAAGAGAGATAGGTTAAGAGAGAGAGAGAGAGAGAGAGAGAGAGAGAGAGAGAGAGAGAGAGAGAGAGAGAGAGAGAGAGAGAGAGAGACACACACACACACAGAGGGAGAACACAACTAACAGATAGAGGGAGAGAGGCACAGAACAGAAAAAGAGTAACGGCAGAGAGAGAAAGACTAGTACAGAAAGAAAGAAAGGCAGGCAGGCAGACAGACAGGTAGGGAGAGACACACACTGAGACTAGCAGAGAGAAAGAGAGGCACAGAAAGAAAGATACACAGAGGAAGAGTGAGGGACAGGAAGAGCGAGACAGACAGAGAGATATGCAAGAAGAAGGGGAGACAGGTTAGAGAGAGACAGGTAGAGTGAAATACTGCTACAGAGAGTGAGAGAGGTGGAAAGAGAGAGAGGACCAGAAAAAGAGACAGGACGTAGGAGAGACAAGCAGAGAGAGAGAGACTGGTACAGAGTGAGAGACAAACAGTGAAAACAAGAGAGGTACAGAGAGAGACAGGAAGAGTGAGAGATAGAGAGGGAGAGACAGACAGATATGCAGGAAAAGGGAGAGACAGCCAGGCAGAAAGAGAAACAGGAAATGGGAGAGACAGACAAACAGAAAGACAAGCACATGAAGAGAGATAAACAGGGTGGGCAAGAGACAGGTAAAAAAAGAAAGAGCGAGAGAGACAGGTATACAGACAGACAAACAGAAAGAAAGAAAGAGAGAGAGACAGGCAGAGAGAGTCACCTCATCTCAAGGTTTTTGCATCTCAAGGCACTTTATACAAAACCCAATCGAGAGCACAAAGTGTGCGGCAAAAACTGACAGAGTCTAAATTATCCTGTTTGTGCACTGCTCCCCTCTGACTTAAGCCCTGCTGTGCTTTAGTGAGCATGAAAACACACACACATACACACACACACACACACACACACACACAGGTGCATGCAAAACACAAAGGTTAAACCCCGCCACACATACCATCCCTACTGTCACGCAACAGCGCAGGACGAATCGGACACTGACCTGGAACCATGATCCATCCTTTAGAACACTTCCACACCAGAGCTTACGGTATCCATACAACCCCGTGTGTCCATCAGCGGTGTGCTGCCGTTAGCCAGACTGACCGGAGGTGAGAAGTCATGGTGTTGTGCGAGCCGGCGTGGGTGCTCTTTCTGAACACACCGAGCGGTGAGGAGAGCAGCGCTGTGCTGTGTGTGCGCGCGCTCAGTATCACACACACTCTTACACGCTTCATCGTCTCTAACCCTCCCCTTCCCTTGTCATTTTTTCCCAGAAACCGTTATGTATATACAAATAAAGGGAAGATAAACCTGCATTAGATTTAATAATTACTCTAAATTGTCTGAGTCCCCTCCATGTCATGATCCATCTAACCTTTCCTGGCTTTGCGCATAAATTATGCAATGTGTGTGTAGCGTAGTCATTAAGAGACGAGACACATGGTATGCAAATGCTCCTGTGCGAGGAAAATGGTGACTAATTGCAATTCCTGTACAGCATCATTTATTCGCATTCCATGCACAATTGAGAGGGGTGGGAGTCAGGGGTCGATCCTCGGCCCTCTTGCGTTTTTTGCAGATAATAGCATATTGATCAAAGCGCTGCTTGCCAATCCTTGCCGTTTTCCTAATTTTCCTGCCATCACACACACACAAGCGCTCCAGTTAATGCCGCTGCTAGAGCGTTATTATTCTTTTCCACATGTGAACAGCCGGAGGGTTGAGTCAGCGAAGGACAATTTGTTGCAAAATAAGACTCGCGAATTGCCAATTCAAGTTCAGAGTGGAAAGTGGCTTCGCTCTCTTCTAGTGTCTCTAATATGAGTCACTCTCACTCTCTGGGGCAAATCGAACTGGCAGACGGCGACAAACCTGTTCATCTTCATCGGGCAGTACATCTCAGTGGCAAATTTTGAATTGCAAAACCACATCCGTATGTTAAAGATTAGCCAATGTTTTCTTTCCTGAAAAGAGTAAGCTGCCTGATGCAGTAAATTTGAGACTTGATTTTAATCGCTTTCAGTGCCTGTTCCTCTCCGTACTAAATTAGCTGGGCATTCAAGAGGAAACAGGCTTCTCAATACCCAATCACGGCGGAGTGGTCTGGTTTTCAAGTCCATTACACCTGCAGCGCAGTTTTCAACAACTGAGAGCATTAAACTGTTCCCAACAAGTACATGAGCTATTTTCTTCCTACATCAGGGGTGGGCAACCTTATGCCAAGAACAAACTATAAGAATATAGCTTGTTGACCTTTGAAGTTTGAAGTGTGCAGCAAAAAAACGTAGATTGTAGCCAGCCTGCAATGTGAACGAGACAGTATTAATGTACAGCCAAATGACTTTTTCAACAATCAACTCTCATAATGTTATGTCTGAAAATTTTTGTGAGAACAAATGTTGGGAGTGTTATTACAGATAACAAAAACTACAAACGAGAAAAAAAATAAAAAAATAAATAAAAAACCATTTTGAAACCAGAAATCTCTGAGAAAACCCCAAAACTAAACTGAAAATTCGGGAAAATGACACATCTAGTCACTAAAATTAGTGGCAAGAGGTTTCTGACCTTTGTCCAAAATGCTTCAAATGCACAGTCTAACCAATTTGTACAGAGCATACCGATATGCTCTCCTACAAACTGAATATTATACTAAAGCTAAAGGACAATTGTGATGAAGGACAAACAGGACAAACTGCTCAATACAGGAGGACTGCAAACAATTGGCATTGCCATGGGCAACCTGCTTCAAAAATTCCTTAGAGATCTGCAGCTGCAACAACATGTATTGGCATATTGGTTACCATTACAAATTACTTAACACGCCACAGGTTTGTTTTTCATTGATGGATAGCAACGTAAAGGCAATTGTTAAACCTCATTGGGCCCATTACGATGCTTTCGATACCATTTTCAGGATTGAAGATCACATTAGTTGGAGACTCAAGCATCAAGACATCCCCCTGCTGACGGCAAACAGCGACCGTGAAAAGAGATCAAGGCTCTGTCTACCATGACGCAGAAAACGACAGCAGAGGGGGATGGGAGGGGTCAGGGGATGAGGGGACAGATCAGGCTTTGAGTGGTAGAAGATGGGGAGTTGAAACTGAGAAAGAGAGAGTGGGTGTTTAACTGAATGATTGTGGTTGATTCATTACCACCGAGACAGAGACAGCTCACTCAACTCTGCGTGAAGCTCCGTCTGAACACATGGCCGACAAGATCAGAATGAAAACACACACACTCCCACTTAAAGGGATAAATTGTCTCAAAAATGAAAATTCTGTCATCATTTAATCACACTCGTATGACTTTCCTTTTCTCTGCTGAACACAAAAGAAGAAAAGGACTGTTTTCATCCATACAATAAAAGTCAGTGGGGTCCATAACAACTTTGGGTGTCATTGGCTTTCAATGTGTGGAAAAATCTGAGGGTGGACAGAATATAATTAAACTATCCCTTTTAAATATAGCTTAATTTTGGTCAAAAACAAACGTTCTCCTTCTTCCCCGAGCCTTTAACATCGTTACAATGACCTTCTTAAGTATGACTTTGATTACTCAAGGTTGCATTTGATGCCGCCTACATTTCACTATCTGCGGGGATGCTGGAAGACAAATCGAGAAATGGAACAATGCTTGACAGAAAGTTTTCCTCTTGCCTTTGGTTACTTTGCTTACTTTGCTTTCAGGCAGATGGGGAATTTCATAGTTCTGTGAGGGAGAACTGTGCAGTTCTGGCCTTTAATTAGTGTTTTAAGGAATACAGAAGCTTTGTTCTTTAAACTAGGACACTAGGAGGGAGAGAACAGTGTTCTTTACAAAAGGACAATCAAATCACCAGGAGGCATTTTATGTTGTATACACAATTTATTTTAAATGCAGGCAAACAGAACACAGCAGTAGTCGTGAGTGTGCGCACGTCAGGCAGCCTAACACAAACGTTATAGATAAAAAGAGAGTACTGATTGCATACCGTCCTCATACAAACCAAAGTGTCCCATCTAATCCCATAAAATTGTGTGAAAGTGATGTAAACAACATAATATCCCACTGGTATTTGCTACATCACATCACTGTGCCCAATCAAACCCAACACAATCCAATCCAAACACTCAAAAAAAAGAGTGAAAGTTGTAAAATAAAGAAGCATTTGTTTTGGTGCAAGACCCAAATCTTTGCTCAGGTGTGTGTTGGGAGCGAGACAAGGAAACTGGGACAGCGCCAGAGACTGCTCCAATAAACAGTGCTGGGGATTCACTCAAAACACTGGAATAACTGACCTTGACCCACTCGCTTGGAGGAAACTGTCCTAAATACACAACTACACAGACAGCTCAGGCCACAGAAACCACAGGACAAGAGGGAGAAACTATTACTGGTTTTCTTCATAGTGGAGAAACAACAAACCCAGAGGAAAAGCATGAGAAAGGCAGTAAGAACCTAAAAATTGCGACTTTTGCTAGTATTCTTTTTTATAATCGAAGATTAGAAACAGAAAATCATACCAACAGGGAGCCGGATTCAAACCCTGGATTGCAAAATGAGCATCACAGCTCAATGTATCTGTACACTAGACTATGGTTTCGATGAAGAATCAAGTAACTGGGACTCTGCCAGAGCTTTCAGGGTTAGTATTCACACTGCTGGCAGCGGCGTGGCGTTGGGCGGCACACTGAAGGGTGCGCATAAGTGAGTGTGTGTCTGCGATATTAATGGCTGACTGGAGCAGGCTCATAACTCTGGCATTAGGGAGAAGCTGGTGGTAATTACGACCCTATCTCTGGTCCCAGATCAGTATGTCCCGCTCCAGATAAACGAGGGCCGGCTCTGAGCCAGCGCTGATGGATCGAGGATCGTTTTCTTCTGCCCAGAGAGCAGCAGGAAAGGCAATGCATCACAAAAGGCGTTCTTGACACATCTCTTTCTGTGCCACTGCTTCTAAGGAGGCACTCGATCTACAAGACAAAGGTTGCGTGGTCATAATAATCTCGTTTCGCTTCCAGCAGAATCACTGGCTCGCAGTTCCATTAGGCTCTTCACAGAAGAGCTAAAGGGCAACCGAATCGGATCAAAGATATGTTTTGGGTTCAATACAAACTTAAAGCTCAAACAACAGCATTTGTTGTTGATTACTACAGAAAATAATGTTGAAAAAAAAAAAGTATTGCACTGTTTGGGACGACATGAGGGTGAGTAATTAATGACAAATTTCATTTTTGGATGAACTAACCCTTTAATAATAAATACATTAAAAAAAAAATCAATTACAGTAATCCACTTTTGTAAACAGTTTAAATTGATTCACTTTAAAGTGAAAAATAATTTGTTGATGCACTTACAATAATTATAATTATATACTGAATAAATATAATTATTAAATGAATATATCAAGAAAACATTATTTGAGATGAAAAGTTGTGTAAATCATATTTTTTGCTAATGTTGTAGTTGGATGAACTTTTAGTGCCTTCCTGAAACCATGATGATTGTTACTTTTTTGGTTTTCTTACATAAAATGACATTATTTTCTATGGTAATCAAAAAAGTAAAAATCACAATTACAGTAAAGCACTTAAATGTTTACATTTAATATTTTTTTACTAAAGCACTTACATTAATTTAAGTATAATTACTTAATAATAATAATAATAATACAAATAAATAAATATATATAATTATGAATACATCAATTAAAAAAAAATATTTGAATTGATGTGCAAAGATGTATAAATAAATATTTGACTACCATTCTAGGTTGCACGTCTAGTACATCACTGTAATCATGTTTTCTTTTTAAAGGGGCAAATTAAAATTAATTTCTGTGGTGATTAAAATTGTCACAAAAGTGGTTGTTTGAATTTAGCATGTATTAAATTGTATTAAAGGGTTAGTCCACCTAAAAATGAAAATAATGTCATTAATTACTCACCCTCATGTTCCACACCCATAAGACATTCGTTCATCTTCAGAACACAAATTAAGATCTTTTTGATAAAACCCAATGGCTCAGTGAGGCCTCTATTGCCAGCAAGATAATTAACACTTTCAGATGGCCAGAAAGCTACTAAAGTCATATTCACAGTCCATGTGACTACAGTCGTTCAACCTTAATGTTATGAAGCGACAAGAATACTTTTTGTTCAACAATATCTAGCGATGGGCGATTTCAAAACACTGCTTCATGAAGCTTCATGAATCTTTTGTTTTGAATCAGTGGTTCGGAGCATGTATCAAACTGCCAAAGTCACATGATTTCAGTAAACGAGGCTTCGTTACATTTTAAGCGTTTCGAAATTTCAATGGTTCACCACTGGGGGGCGTGAGTTTGGCAGTTTGATACACGCTCCGAACAACAGATTCGAAACACAAGATTTGTAAAGCTTCGAAGCTTCATGAAGTAATGTTTTGAAATTGCCTATCACTAGATATTGTTGAATAAAGTAGTTATTTTGTTTTTTTGGCAAGATGTTTTGTATAAATGATGGATGGGCTATGTTGATTGACAGGGCCTTTGTGTGTGAGAGTCCCCTGTGTAAACTCCAGCCCATTGAGTGCCGCCTTCTCATGTGGGACTCTTTAGAGGTTTCTGCCAGTCCTTTTTTTTACTTCTCCTATCTCGCTCCTGTGACACAGCGTCCTGCTAAACCAAAAATCGCATTGGGAAGAGGCCTGTCACTCACATGTCAACTTCAAGGGAAAAATATAGTGGCGTGGTTGGCATTCTCAAGCAGGTGCTTGGAAAGTGAAACAATGAACACTTGTTATTGACAGAGACTAGGGAGGGATGGGACGCAGGCTGGATTCAAACCAGCCTCTCCCGTATGAGATGCAACATGTTTAGAACACAAAAATGTAGACTTTGAAAGGAAAAAAGACTACATCGCTTACTTATGAAGAACTTTTAAACACCACAAGCTGATGTGAGGTAAAATGGTTTATTACAATCAGTGCTTTGCAAACATGCAATGCAAATATGAATAAAAATAAGTCTTTAATAATGTGAATATAAATTATTGTACTTCAAAACATTACAATGGAAAATATTATTAAATGTATTCAATTTTATTCAATAAATTGTATTCATAAGAACAGAAATAAATAGATATTTTGCCCAAATCCACAGTGGTACACTCTTAAAAATAAAGGTTCTTCACTGACATCAATGGTTCCATAAAGAACCTTTAACATCCACTGTACAAAAGGTTCTTTATAGTGGATTATTCAAATATTCTACACAGTAAGAAAAATGGTTCTTTTAAAAGCTGTTCAGTGAAAGGTTCTTTGGGGAACCAAAAATGGTTCTTCTATGGCATCGCCATGAAAACCCCCTTTTGGAAACTTTATTTTTAAAATGTAACTTAAGACATTTATGCTGATTTCCACAAAAGATACGAAAATGAATAAATAAAATAAATGTAACAGAAGTTATAGTGAGAAAAGAGAAAGCACAAAGGAAGTTTGTCCAATTTCATTGACGTAATTTGATGGAAACATTAAATAAGTCAATTTAACATACTGATTATTTTTGCTGATTTATATAAAGGATAATTATAGATAAAAGTCCCTGTTGAAATGACCAGCACTGGTGTTTTGATGTTCCATCTGAGCTTCTTAACTAGCTTGACCAGTAAAAACATGCTGATTTTTTCAGCAGGGTATGAACAAGTGATGGCGATCATCTATCAAGAAAAAACCGCAAAGCTCTAAACATGAAGAGACCAACCTGAGCCAAATGAGAAGACAGCAAGACACCACTGAAAACCAAAGAAGCCACACCAAGAAACGCTCAACAGAAAATGCACAACACGCACTATAAACGTGATGCAACCAACCTTGATCACCAAGCAAGAAGGCATACAAACACCTTAAGACCGCTCTACATCCCACAGCCTCTCGGCCCATGAAAGACACATCAACTCTCACCAGCTCCCACAGAACAGAAGCAATGAGGAAATGACAGAAAAGAGAAGTCCTTGATGCTTTTTTATTCCTCAGGTCTCGTGATGAGAATACAGATTACAAATGGAGAATCCCTGGCCATATAATCAGCTTCTCTAGCCTGCAAAACAAAAACACACATTATATTTTTTACCTTCTTTAATATGTCTAATGCGTTCTGTCAGGGCTTATGCTAGCTGCATTGAGGTTAGCAGGTCCTAATAGTCAGTAATAGTGTGTAGTCATTTTCACACTGGTGTATTTTCTAAACATTAGTAGTGGACTGATATGGGTTTTTCATTGGGCAAAGCGTGTGTCTAGTGAGCCAGGTGGCAGAATGCAGAAAAAATGCTGATATATACATATACTGTATGTACACACACATGTTGGGTTTTCATGTTTTCTGACTTTCCATAGACTTGATTTTTATACTGTACAAACTGTATATTCTATCCTAACCTTACTCCTAAACACAACCCTTAAAACTTTGTATTTTTACATTATCAAAAACAAAAACAAACAAACAAACAAAAATCATTTTAAAAATGATTTAGTTTGATTTATAAGCTGTTTTCCTCATTGGGTCCAAAAAATGTCCCCACAAGATAAAAAACGTATGGTATTACTACCCTTGTGGGGACATTTTATCCCTACAATGCATGCACACACACACACACACACACACACACACATTTAATTACAACTAATAAAAATGTAGCAAAACTAAAGCACATAAGGTCGATCATGAGGCTCTGCCAAAAAAAATTAATCATTTATCGATGTATTTTAGTTCTTTTTCTCACAGTAGTTCATTAAAAATTATTTCTATAACACTATATATTTAAACCTTAATTTAATAAAAATATTTTGATTCATAATATAATGTAATATTTAATTTACAAAGTAATACCATTTAATTTAAAATGAAATATAACTTTTTATTTGAATTTAAATTCTCCTATAATACATTAGAAAATCATTTTATTAGTTTAATATCAAATTTAAAGGCACAATATGTAAAATTTTTGTAGTAAAATATACAAAAACCACTAAGCCAGTGTTTTATATCTTGTTCAGTTGACAATTTGTAAATCGTGGATTTTAAGGATACGTGATGTGTACGGGAAACACCTGTCAATGGCGCATTTCCGTGTTACCCTCGGTTTCCGGTTTTATTTTGTAGAAACCATGGAAACACCAAAGACGTTTTAATATATTACATGTTTTATTAGACAAGGGAACAACTGTTTGGTTACATTTATAGACAGAAAACAAATTATTGTTATATAGCTCAACACGTTTAGTCTTATTGTTTAAATCTAGTTCTCTTGATTTTCCGAGAGTACCATGCTTTTAGCATGCCTCAGAGAAAAACTATTTTGTCAAATGGCTAATACAGCATTTTCTCCATTATACAATACGTTTTAAAATTATTTGCATGCCATTTAATTTTCAACACAAGCCATCCAGCATTTATTAATGATATTCTAAAATCAATCTAGTTACTTCAGTGTGCAACAAATGTCTCAGAGCAGCCGCCGAGCGAACACTCAGAGTAACGTTATACTTTTCAACACAGTAAAATGTCTCTAATATGATAAACAGCGCTGTGTTACCTCATACACTTGACCGGAAGAAGAGGAAGCGGCGATAATAAGAGATCCACTGCTCGCGAGGTGTGTGCTGTGTTCGTCGCTCATTAGCAATCGCTCCAGCGGCCTCGTTCAGCTCCAACATCACTCGGCCCTGCTCTGCTTCATACTACAGTCATTTTAATAATCTCATCCATGGACATGATTTCTGGCGTCATCAAGCTACGCCTTTGTTTTGAATAGGCGACCTCTAGCGGCTTTAAGAATGTTAAAATAAAATTTTATTTAATAAAATAATTTGGTGTATAATATTTAATATAAAATGTAATTAAAAATGTAATAAAAATGTAATATCACAATTTACAATGCAAAATAGCATTTAATTTAAAGCTTAACAGACCATTAAAGTAGTAAGAAATGTTATAAAGTAACAAAATTCTCTGCAGCATCCTCTGCAGACCACCTGCAGTACTTTAATGGACCCCTGGGTGTGAATATACTCTGAATGTTGTTTTTATAAGCTGGACAAAAACATAGTGAACTTCATAAACATTATAGATAATTATAATAGAAATAAACAATCCCACGGGTCTCTCTTGCATATTTGGTATCAGTTGTGATCCAATGATGATATTGTGATGCATTGAGATCATAGCATGAAACAGCTGCCGATACCCCCACCTAGCGACAACTAGATACTCTAATGGTGCCCTGGTCATCAAACTGCTTTAGAGACACTGCTTCTCATAAAATTCCACCGCTGCAGACAGCGACTGCTGAGGCAAGACATTCTGCCTTAAATATATGTACATAAGATGTCAAGCGTTCAGCGACTGTCTGATAAATAATGATGTTTGGTGCATTATACTGAACCCTCCACCGCTGAAGAAGGGCCACTCACAGTCTGGAGCCAAGAAAACCAGGGAAGGCAAGAAGAATGAGACGATGAAGAGGGGGTGAAAGAGAGATTGAAAGAGACAAAGAAAGAAATAGCCACTGATATTTCAGAACAAGACGACAAAGCAAAACACTTCACCCGTAAATGTAAGGTTTCCTTGATCACTCAGCACTCGTTCTTGTTAAATCCATATATGAAGAGATAACATTGACAGCAACACTGCAGAGAATACTTCTCATTAGCTCTGCTTCATTATGGCTCTTAATTAAGGCCGGTCTGAAGAAGACTGAGGCGGCTCGCCAATTTGCCAGAACGATGAGTCACGTTTCTTCACAAAAACCAGGAATATTAAGTAAAGGATTTGACTTATAATAGGCTTTCATTCATCGCTCAGACACAAGAAGAAATGACCTGAAAATATTTGATGGAGTATAAAAAGCATATGAATGAAACATATCTAAAAAGTGTATTCAAAGGTGCTCGTAAAAGAGAAATCAACATTTTAAAATACTACTACTAATAATGTTAATACTACAAATAATAATATTACGATCAGTTATTTTTTTATATTCATTGTTTGTGTTTTCCACTAGATCTTGATTGGTTTCCTTTTCTGTCAGTCATCATGAATTCGTCTGCAGTCTCCGTTGACGCCTCCACACCGGAAGTATAAGAGGTGATGTTGCATCCGTTTTTTAGAGGGCTGGGCAATGTGACTACAGTTGTTCAACCTTTATGTATGAAGCAACAAGAATACTTTTTGTGCGCAAAAACAAAGCAAAAATAACAAAAATAAACAAATTCGTATTGGCCTACGTTGTTCATGTGAGCAGCACGAGGGATGTGTGTAATGCTGACGCAGGAGCCGGCCAATAATGAGCTGGCGTTCGGACATAAACATGGAAATGCAGCACTGCACCAACTGCTTAACAGACTGACTGGGAAGAGGAAAAAATTTTTAAGTCGTTATTTTGTTTTGGTGCACAAAATTCCCTTAATGTCCCTAGACAAATCGAAGAAATTTTGGGTCGTAACAACTAATAACAACAATAATAAAAGTTTTATTGGTAGTATTACAAATGAAATGATAAATTATTATTTCAAAATTCTTTTGTGTGTGTGTGTGTGTATGTATATATATTATATATATATATATATATATATATATATATATATATATATATAAAATTATTTTTTTAAATTTTGTTTTTTAACAGGCTGATGCTGATATTGAATTTTTGGGCTGGCCAATATCGGTCTACAATGTCTACATAATAATAATAATAATAATAATAATAATACTACAACTATTCTTGTATTATTTTTTTCAGCATTTGAAAAAAAAAATTACTATTATTAATAAAAAAAAAATGCTGATTAATTAATTTGATTATATTAATTTAACAAATCATTATATTGGCTGATGCCAATTATATAGAATTATTGGCCTGGTCAATAAAAGTGCAAAGCTGTAACCAGGTCAGTGAGTTTATTTATTTGTGCAGTTTGAGGCTATAACATCTGTGTACTGATCTGAAAACATTTTTTGTGCAGTGAAATTTCTCAGATCAGCTTTAAGAAAAGTAAAAAAAACAACAACAACAACAACAAAAAAATCAAGCACGATTCCAACTTTCCTCATGGAGGATTTATAGATTTGTCAAAATGCTATGCAGACTTCAGAGGTTGACTGATTTCTCCTGGACGTAAAAACTGGAGCAGCCAATGAAATATTCAGGGCCAGTTTGAGCAACTCCATGAAATCTGAGGAGGCGATTCTGAAACCCTTCTTTCACATAGACAATCCATTACAGACAGCTAATCATCAAAAGAACAAAAACTAGAATCAAAGTATAGCATGGCTATTCTTCAAAATAAATGGCATAGCAGATATAAATAAATAAATAAATAAATAAATATATATATATACACATATACACACACACACACTTATACAGGTGCTGGTCATATACAGTGGGTACGGAAAGTATTCAGACCCCCTTAAATGTTTCACTCTTTGTTATATTACAGCCATTTGCTAAAATCATTTAAGTTCATTTTTTTCCTCATTAATGTACACACAGCACCCCATACTGACAGAAAAACACAGAATTGTTGACATTTTTGCAGATTTATTAACAAAGAAAAACTGAAATATCACATGGTCCTAAGTATTCAGACCCTTTGCTGTGACACTCATATATTTAACTCAGGTGCTGTCCATTTCTTCTGATCATCCTTGAGATGGTTCTATACCTTCATTTGAGTCCAGCTGTGTTTGATTATACTGATTGGACTTGATTAGGAAAGCCACACACCTGTCTATATAAGACCTTACAGCTCACAGTGCATGTCAGAGCAAATGAGAATCATGAGGTCAAAGGAACTGCCTGAAGAGCTCAGAGACAGAATTGTGGCAAGGCACAGATCTGGCCAAGGTTACAAAAAACCTCCATAATCCTTAAATGGAAGACGTTTGGGATGACCAGAACCCTTCCTAGAGCTTGCCAAACTGAGCTATCTGGGGAGAAGAGCCTTGGTGAGAGAGGTAAAGAAGAACCCAAAGATCACTGTGGCTGAGCTCCAGAGATGCAGTCGGGAGATGGGAGAAAGTTGTAGAAAGTCAACCATCACTGCAGCCCTCCACCAGTCGGGGCTTTATGGCAGAGTGGCCTGACGGAAGCCTCTCCTCAGTGCAAGACACATGAAAGCCTGCATGGAGTTTGCTAAAAAACACCTGAAGGACTCCAAGATGGTGAGAAATAAGATTCTCTGGTCTGATGAGACCAAGATAGAACCTTTTGGCCTTAATTCTAAGCGGTATGTATGGAGAAAACCAGGCACTGCTCATCACCTGTCCAATACAGTCCCAACAGTGAAGCATGGTGGTGGCAGCATTGTGCTGTGGGGGTGTTTTTGAGCTGCAGGGACAGGACGACTGGTTGCAATCGAGGGAAAGATGAATGCGGCCAAGTACAGGGTTATCCTGGACGAAAACCTTCTCGAGAGTGCTCAGGACCTCAGACTGGGCCGAAGGTTTACCTTCCAACAAGACAATGACCCTAAGCACAGAGCTAAAATAACGAAGGAGTGGCTTCACAACAACTCTGTGACTGTTCTTGAATGGCCCAGCCAGAGCCCTGACTTAAACCCGATTGAGCATCTCTGGAGAGACCTAAAAATGGCTGTACACCAACGTTTACCATCCAACCTGACAGAACTGGAGAGGATCTGCAAGGAGGAATGGCAGAGGATCCCCAAATCCAGGTGTGAAAAACTTGTTGCATCTTTCCCAAAAAGACTCATGGCTGTATTAGATCAAAAGGGTGCTTCTACTAAATACCGAGCAAAGGGTATATATATATATATATACACACATACAAACAGACACCCTATAATATATAAATATTAGTAAAGCTATTACTAATTACTTCTCACTATTAACTACGACTTTTGCCTCAAACTCTTAATTACTGACAGAAAGTGATGTCATCAAGGTCACATGTCTGCCAAAATAAAGGCAGGAGTACAGGAGAGGTCCCTCTGAACAGGAAATTAAATGATTGAGCCATAGAGGTGCAGAGAGAGGACGGCAGCTCTGACAGTGATGCTTGTATAGTTAGCTGCTGTTTGGCAGCAGTCCATTTGAATCCAGTGCACTAAACCACCGACGTGCTGTCCCTGGACACACAGGCTTCACACAGCATACTAGACTAGAGCGCACAGAGACGAGTGCGCATGCGTGAGAACACACACGCAGCAGGAGAAGCGGACAGCCTGCCAGACTCCTGGAATCACTGGAGTTATTAATCATGCAGCAGTAATTACAGTAGGCAGGGAGAGGAAGTGACTGCAGTGGCCACTCAATGCACACAAGCAAACTAGAGGAGAAATACTGGATTGATCAGAGATTGTGAAGAACATGAGTAGAGTTAGTGATAAAATCAACAGGATGAGGGCTTTTGGTCTCAAATCTCAAAAATCTTGTTTGCCATCTTCTCAAAAAGAGTGGGCATAAATGTACTGTAGTAATACTCGTTTGCAGATGACAAAATGTTTATTTTTAGGCAGTTTTTGACAAAAATATACTTTAAAATTATATACTCTAAACTGGATGGATGGATGGACAGACAGACAGAGAAAGAGACAGAGATATAGACAGATAGATAGAAAGATAGAATTAAAATATATATACATATGTTCATACACACACACACACACACACACACATCAGACTGGGCCATCTGGCCAATCAGAGCACAGCAGGCTTGCGGAAAGGAGGGATTTAGAGAGACTGATTCATCCGACGAGTCGTTTGTGAATCAGTGAAAAATGTGGTAAGAGGCAATGTAAACCTGTTGTAGGAGACATCCTAAATGGAATTAGGAACCTTTCAAACTGCATAATAGGGGCACTTTTTTAATAACACAATATTTTAACACTTTTGTTTTAATTAAAATATCATATAAAACACCTCATCAACAAGGGTGAGAGAGGAAAAAAGAAATTCACTGGCAATAAATGGAGAGTGGGTCTGTTGTGTTTTCCTTCAAACACTGATGGTGAATCTTTCACCCAGTCACTTTTAAAGGAGATATGATCTCCAGAGACACCTCATAAAATACCGTCTGCTTAGTTGGAAAGACACCCTGTAGACACCTCCTGTTTTTCAGATCAGTAAATGATGTGGACATGGTCTCACTGTGCCAGATTTTGACAATCAGCATTCAGTCTGGTCCACACTGGAGCTCAAACATCAACTTTTTCCAATGACCTACTACTACTACTAAATGCCCCAAAAAATGCAATATGTATTAGATGGTCCATGGATGCGAGTCCAAAAGGAAGTATTTCTAGTCTGTCTCACCAAGTGTGACACATCAAGTCCAGATGATGGACAAAGACCAGAGGATCCCAGACTACAAAACCATTCCTTCAGCGCAACTGTTAAAACTGATGTTGCCAAAGATGGATCTAAACAGAAAATGTGCCTTTTGGCTTCATTGCATTTTTCCACTGACCATCTTGCGAGTCTCTTAAAATTCATCAGGCTGACTGATGCTCTGAACTGAGATAAATAGCTGCTTCAAGGTCCCTGTTTCAACCTCAAACAATAGACAGCCTTCTCCCCTGCCTTCGCCACAGATGCGAACAGATGGCGGCATTCATTCATTCTTGAACACATATATATCTGATGCAGACGCAGCCCTACGTCCAGCATACAACATGCCAGAATATTCGTAATTGCATACAAGGATTCTCAGGAGAGAAAATATGAGTTATGCAATAACCGTTTGGTAATAGTGTGCAATTTAAAATACAAAATGCATGCGCGTCAGCAAATCCTGACATAAAAGGTCGTCTTATCGCATGTCCTACATTGCAAGGCAAACGCCCCGTAATCCTATTGCGACAAGTTTTAGGCAAAGTTTTTAGATTGTGTTTATTCAACATTCAATAAATCCGACACAATATTACTCTTATCTTAATCCATGAGCAGACGTTTTCTTATGTCGAGGGATTACGCAAACTGCTGACTAGGTTGCCCTGAATGCGCTGGAGTGGAAAAAGAAAAACCCCTCTAACTTAAGTAGTTCAGCATGTTGAGGCCTTCAGTAAAGCTCAAGTATTGACTTCCATCAAACATTCTTTGATTGGATTGACAGAAGCAACGCTTTAGCTGCTGATGAGGTAACCTAAAGTAATTTGTCACTGACAGATGGAAAGGTAGCATAGACAAACATATACGCACATCAAAATCACCACACCAGAAACTCACCAGAAGACAAGCTTCACAGGCAGAATTGAGCTGATCCAAAGTGACTTGAGAAGTGTTTAATACCTACAATATTGTTGTCCGAACCACGGAGAAATGAGCAAGTAGCAGCTTAAGTAGTAGTACTTTATCAAACTTTACATTTAGCCTTGCTAGCTAAATGATAGCTGGTTATATACGTACAAGAAGTTGAGACAACAACAAAAACATAATTCAAGAACTTAAGTTCATACAGTTTTTTAAAGGCTCAAGATGTTTACTTTTATTTAAAATCACTTCATAAGAACAACTGAACTGAAAATACAGTAAGTTGCACATAATGGAGAAGCTAAATGCTAAAAAGAACTAAATGCTACACAGTCACAGTGTATGCCTGCGGCTTTGTATACATTAACAATCACATTTTTGTCTGAATTGTGGAGAATGTGTGAAATAATGAGCTGAATCTAGCAAGTAACAGCTTGAGAAGTAGATTTTGCCAAACTTTTCATTTAACCTTGCTGGCTAAATGGTAGCTACACAATAAGGTGTACACAATAAGAAAAACAAGTTATCTAATTCAAGAGGTTATGTTCCATGTTTCATATACTCAAGATGTTGCCTTTTAAATTTAAAATCACTTTATGAACAAATAATATGTTGCACAAATGGAGAAGCTAAATGCTAACAGAAGCTAATGCTACACTGTGACAGTGTATGCCTGCAGCTTTATATTTTTAATAATTTTTGTTGCAAAAATAGATACATTTTAATATCCTAATACACACATACCACTTGTTTTTCATTCTAATCTGTCATTTTTAACATTGACACTTTAACAACACTATGCGAAACTCAAATGAAATGCATCCAAGCAGCTAAGAACGCTTCAGTATTTATAGCAAGATGCAAAAAATACTTGACAAAATACATCCTGTATGGATTTAATGAGCAATTCTATTTTCTTATGGAATGATTTTGTATTATTCTTGAAGGTCGGCAACCCTAACTTTGTGTATCCTGAAGTTAACATGTCTTACTCATGGACACAATACTGAAAGGTCAGGTACAGTATTTCCCCTTTTAAGGTTCAAACCCACCTCCCTTCAGTTTCCAATCTGGATCTTCAACCACTAGATCACTTTAACTGGACCTAACCAGTTGGTAACTCATTGGTCCTATCCTACTCATCATCTGCTAAATATAGCAGACCTCAACATAGACTCAATTTCACACTACAAGATTTTACAAGAAGTGCTCTCCGGATGGCATCCAGGAACAGAGACAGTCAAAGGACCGGTGGCGGACAAGAATGAAAAAGTGATTTGGAGACGCCACTGCCCGCACAGCATATTGAGGACCATCAAAGTGGAAAGAGATTAGAGCTGCGGTGTGACGATGACAAAGTCTGCCAGCTCAGTCTGAGGGAATGAGATCTGGTACTGGGACGCTGTGATGAGAACGCTTCATGGGATGGCTACAGTTTTTTTTTTTTCTTTAAATAATATGTTTCTGCATGTCACTTCCTAAGACACTGGCTATGTTTGGAATAGAATAATAGCACAAAATGTGCAATAGCAATACATGTATGCGCAATGATGAATGGTTCAAACAGAATACAGTAGTCACATGACCTCACCATGCTGCAGGTGTGGCCCGGTTATCATAATGGAAATAAATTACCCCATGTCATCTTTAATATATTGCATTGTGTGATACAATTTAATATTAAAATACTACTAATAATAATAATAATAATAAAAATAATGATAATAATTTTGATATAATTATGTATACTAAAATACACATTAAATTGACAGCCGTAAACCACACTGTATTCCATGAATACACATATCTACACATTTTTTGCTGTTGTAATTTATCATACAACTGTATAATGGATAGGGGTGTCAATTTAAGCATATATTATTTATTATTAATGTTTTTATTCAATTAAATATCTATGTATTCAAGCCTTATTTATTCTCTAATTATTCAACCACTTTTTATTCTTAATTCATAATTAATAATAATCATAATATTATTATTATTATTATTAATTATGACAATTATACTAAATAACCAAACAGCAGTCCTAATATGTGACCCTGGACCACAAAACCAGTCATAAGAGTCATTTTCTTAAATTTCTATGCAAAATTTTGAAATTTATCCCAATTTTATATGAATAAATAAGCTTTTCATTGATGTATGGTTTGTTAGGATAGGACAATATTTGGCCGAGATACAACTATTAGAAAATCTGGAACCTGAGGATGCAAAAAATAAATAAATAAAAAATAAATAAATAAAAATATTGAGAATTTGCCTTTAAAGTTGTCCAAGTGAAGTCCTTAGTAATGCATATGCACTCACAAAAATAAAGTTTTTATTCATTTACGGTAGGACATTTACAAAATATCTTCATGGAATATGATCTTTTCTTAATATCCTAATGATTTTTGGCATAAAAGAAAAATCAATAATTTTGACCCATATAATGCATTATTGGCTATTGCTACAAATATACCCGTGCGACTTATGACTGGTTTTGTGGTCCAGGGTCACATAATAGGTTATGCTAGAGAAATAGTAGACTAGTATGGTAGTATGCAATTTCGAACATAGCCAGTGACGAATGGACATACAGTTTAGTTGCATGTATTGGCTCGATCAGCAGACTCTCACCTTTAGCCTGCTCTTCATCCTCCCTCTCTTCTTCTTCCTCTTCCTGCTCCTCCTCCTGCACTTGGCTGGGGGGCCTGTAGGGTGGGGGGAGGCGCATGGGCGGAGGGACACTGGTCTGTCCTGCTTTCTGCTTGAAGAGAAAAGAAGAGACTGTGTGTGAGAGAGAGAGAGAGTAATGCAGCACACTGTGGAAAGACACTACAAAAGACACAGGCAAACAAATAAACAGTGACAGATGAATATAAATAAATGCTGCTAGGAAAACTGTAGACAGAGTAAGAAGCAATGATTTTAAAGAAAAAGAATCCTTCTTCTGAATCAGATCTATTCAATTAAATCCAGTTCACAAAACCCATCCAGTGACTGGCTTACAAATCAGACTGATTCAGTTGTCAAATAATGACTTCAGTTTACATCAGTTTCTCCCACAAAGGTACTTCAGAAGACTTATGCACAAGTCATATCCCTTTTACGCTACTTCTATGAAGCTTTTCTATTCAATTTTGGGTGAGCAAACTCACTTAGAAACCCCAACAAAGCATGAATAAGAGAGAACGATGATAAGAGCATGAAGAAAGCTGTAAATGGAAGCGGGTAGAAATTAGGCAAGGGGCTATTATGAGAAGTGGTATTGTAAAACTGCAATTGTTGGAGAAAAGCCTCAGGAGATGGACATGGGAATAATATGTGGAAAGTCACCGCAAAAGTTATCAACATCTCAGTACGAGGCACTTCAACTCACTGTTCTATAGATTCTCAACAAACTATTTATTAGGGATGCAACTATGTTTCACATGGATACTTGCCTATACAGGCATTTTGACAATTTTGTACATTCAAGTGCAAGAAAACATGAACTCGATTTAATAGGCTATTTGCACGCTGTCTGAGAGGCAGCTTTCTGGGCGAGCGCTTCAGATGTTTGTGCACAGAAATATTCTTGAAAACGTCATGTGATTACTGTACCACCTTCCTGTAATAATGTAGGAAACCACTCGTTATACATAAATCATGTAACAGGTCATGTTTTTACTTGCACATATAATTTAGTTTTAGATGCATGTGTGCTGAGTGAACGATCAGCAATCAAGAGCATGAAACAGAAGTGTGCTCTCTCTCTCTTCACTTTCAGTTAATGTTAGTAATATGCTCATTATTTTTCTTTCTATGCTATTGCCATATCCGACCGAACTACAAACTTTCCAGCGATGTCTGTGAAAAAAGGGATGTGTGCTCGACAAGCTCACATTCTATTAAATCAATACATTTAATTCACAGACATCCTTCTGATATATCCATTCTGCTCTCTGTTTGCTCTGTTGTCAGTGTTTCTTTGTCACTAGCAATGTACTGTACATGCTGTGTGGCATCAGTTGTTATTATCGGAGCATTTTAATGAGTACGAGTACACAAGCGCAGTATTGGGTCCGATAGTATCAGTGCATCCCTACTATTTACTGATTGTGGTTTTATTGGACCCCCAAGTTCATTGGTCAATGGTCCATTCTTGTAGACAGATGTGTTGCTATACTTTGATATAAAGTAGCTACGGTGTCCTGAGAAGGTTTTTGAAAGTGTTGCTATGGTGTTGTCAGAGTAGTTGGTATGGGATTTGTAGGATGATTTTGTAAGAGTAATTTTTTGCATGATGCTACGCGACTTCTAGGATGTCCCGAGTAATTTTTAGCATGTCGCTACAATTTCTAGGCTGTTCTAAGTGTTTTTTCCATGATTCTGTGTGGTTGCTAGGGTTTCTGATTCATTTGTAGCATATCTCTATGCGATTTCTAGGGTGTACAGAGTCATTTTTAACATGTCACTACACAATTTCTAGAATGTTTCGAGTGTTGTTGTTTTTTTGCATGTCTCGAATAAGCCCAAACACAACATAAGACAATGCGTAGATCACAGAGTAACATGACATACTGCTTGGCTAAAGCTATAGGACTTCCGGGATCCGATCACGTTGCGATCATAACGCAGTGTTTTCCAACTTCATTTGAAATTTCAACCAATGGAAACAGGATCCCGGTTTGAAGATCCAAATTGCAGTTTCAATTCAGCTTCAAAGGGCTCTACATGATCCCAGCCGAGGAATAAGTTTCTTATCTAGCAAAACGATCTGTCATTTTCTTTTTTTTGTGATTAGTTTTTTTATTGCAGAATAGAACATGGTCAACATGTGTGACACAACCTAACTATATACAAAACCAGGGTTTGCATATGTAAAAAATAAAATAAATAATAATAGATAGATAAAAATAAATAAAATGGGGAGAAGGGGGTGGGGTTGAGTAGATAGCACCAGCACGGATCTAAGATTCCAACTGCTCCTTCCTGGATTTATAGAGCGAACAGTACAGCTGCTCTAATGAGATATTATATGGGAGATTTTTCCAATAAATTCTGCCCATGCCTTAAGTGTTTTTGGTTTGGCTTTATTAATTCTCGCTGTTGTGCATTCTAACAATGCAATATTTTTGAGTTCTATTAGCCACATTTTAAATGCTGGGGATGTGGGTTCATGCCAGATTTTAAAAATTCTCTTTTTGGCTGCAGTTAGAGCAGTGTGAAAGATCCTTCACTGGTTAACATTAAGATTGAGCTCACCATCATCATTCAACAGACAAAGACTGGGATGTTTGAAGATAACCACGTCACACAGTTCTGTCAAGACTTGAAAAACCTTATCCTAAAATTTACCAATATGTTGACACTCATAAAACATGTGTATATAGGTCCCCACAGTATTTAAATTACAGAGTGAGCAAAAAGGGGTAGGCAAGAGCTTCATTTTGTGCCAGACATATGGAGTAGCGTAAGCCTTGTGGATGAGTCTGTAGTGTATTAGTTGGTGGGCAAGATTTTTGGACATCGTTGGAATACTTTCCCAAATCCAGTCCCAGTTTGGTTTGTAATGGGCCAGTTCCTTTTCCCATATAGTAGTGATAGGGAGTGTGCCAAAGCACTGCTTAAGTAATCGGTTATAAATTAATGACACTGCTCCTCGTGCCTGAGAAAAATTCACACAGTCCAACAGAGGATGAGAGTCCAGGTTACAGTTCCATGGTATGCCATATGCACGCATTGTGCTTCTCAACCTTAAATACAGAAAGTAGGAATGACCAGGAAGATTATAGCAGTCTTTCAGATCTTGAAAGGACCTTAATCCATGACCGTTGAATATATCACCTAGAACATGTACACCTTGTTCAGACCACGGCTTGAAAACAAAGGGTTTGTTACCAGATTGTACGTGATGATTATGCCAAATCAGGGATTCAGTTGTAAACTTAATAGAACAGACATTGTGCCAAATTTTAAGAGAATTACCCACGATTGTGTTTCCAAACTTCTGGGCTTTCTTTGGTAGACCTGTAAATAACAAATCCTGAAGCCGACGCGGAAGCACTGCCGATGCTTCCATATCACGCCAAGCGATTTTTGTATCAGTCTCTAACCAAATCTTGAGAGAGTGCAGCTGACATGCCCAGAAACACAGCTGGAAGTTTGGAAGTGCTAAACCTCCTTTGTTGGGCCATCTCTGTAGCATTTTGAGTTTAATTCTTGGGCATTTCTTGTTCCAAATGAATTTTGTAATCAAGGAGTTCTACAAGGAGAAAGAGGGATCATGGAAAACAAAAATAAAAGTCTAGAAAGGATATTCATTTTAATGATTGCGATCCTGCCTTGTAGTGAAACTAGAAGAGCATCCCATCTCTGTAGGTCTTGTCTGATAGCAGTGAATAAAGAGATATAATTTTGTTTGACAATAGCCTGCAGTGTGAGAAAGATCTGATTCCTAAATATTTAAAAGTCTTACTAATTGGAATCGAGGTGGACACTGCAGTATCGGCCGATGCAGATAGGGGCATTAATACAGATTTTTCCCAGTTAATTTTGTAACCACTGACATTGCTAAAATCTTTAAATATTTTAAGACACTGAGAGAGAGAAGTGGAAAGGTTAGACATATACAGCAAGATATCATCCGCAAAGAGAGAAATATGTTTGGAACAGCCTATAGTGATGGGGAGATTATGTGATCCTGACGAATTGCCTGCGCCAAAGGCTCTAATGAGATTGCAAATAGCAATAGCGACAATGGGCAACCCTGTCTCGTGCCTCTCTTCAACTGAAAAGCAGCTGAACAGCATAAACCTGTAGATACCCGTGCAGAAGAGTTAGTACAGAGAGTCTGGATCATGTGAATAAAGTGAGAGCCAAAACCGAATCGAGTTAAGACACACAGGCATCTCCACTCAACCCGGTCGAAGGCTTTCTCGGCGTCTAGTGAGAGGATAGCGTGTTGTTCGTTAGCCAGGATGAGTCGGATGAGTCAATAATGTTCAAAAGGCATCTTACGTTACCCATAGCAAAATGTCCCGTGAGAAATCCTGTCTGGTCATGGGAAATTAGGGAACTGGCAACTGTTCCTAAACGATGGGCTAGAACTTTAACATATACCTTAGCATCTGTACCAATTAATGAAATAGGCCTATACTGTAGCTTGAACAGCAAAGGGGGTTCTTCCCTTTTTTCAGAACCAGAGAGTTAAGGGCAGTATTCTGATCTCTGTGGAAATGACCTGTATCACAAAATTTATCGAGAAGAAGTGGTCCAATTAGATCCCATAGCACTAAATACAGCTCCGGGGGTAAACCATCCAGACCAGGTGCCTTACCCTTATTCACTGACTCTAAAGCCTCCTATAGTTCTTTCAATTCTATTGGAGAATTGAGAAAAGTCTGTTGCTCATCGTTTAGGTGAGAGAGATTTAGTTTTGACAGAAGTTCAATACCAGGTTGTTTGTCCATTCCCACCTCTGATCTGTAGAGATGCTCGTAAAATTCTTTAAATATCCTGTTCACCTCTCCTGGAGCTGTATGAAGGTCGCCTGCACTATCCTTAATGGCCGTTATTGAGGACAGAGCCTCGTTGTGCTTCAACATTAAAATCATTAGTTTACCGGCCCGTTCTCCATTAAAATAGTAGTTTTGTTTAGTGCGGTGTACGAGAAATTCTGCCCTTTTTAGTAAAATTGCTTTATAATCAGTTCTTAACTTCCCTAAAATCCTACTCTTTTTTTCCATAAAAGATCCTTCTCTAATAATTTAATCTGGCCCTCAAGGTGAGTTATTTCTTTTACTCTGGATTTATTTATATAGGAAGCAAAAGAAATACAGTTTCCTCTGAAAAAGCATTTAGTTGTTTCCCCATAGTATTTGTGGATTAATAAATTAGCATATTTTTTTTTAAGAAACAAAGTCAATTTGGAACGTAGCTGTTTAACAAAGTCTTCATTTTTTAAAAGGGTTGTGATTAAATGATTAAAACACCATCTTTTTGTTACAGTTCGGTTGCAGCAGAAAGGATGCAGTTAAGGGACTTCAGCAGTTAAGGGTTTATTTAACAAAGAAACGGAACAACCAAACATAAAGCTAATGTAATGCAAACATATAGCAAACAAGAGAACAGAACATGAGTGCAGGGAAGTGAGTCCATTATAAAGGGAGTGCTGATGAATGAGACCAGGTGCAAGTAATCCGTGACGATGGGGAGATGACGAGGAAGTGAGTGCAGGTGTGGAACAGGGAGGATCATGGGATGTGTGGAACAGGGAGGATCATGGGATGTGTGGAACAGGGAGGATCATGGGAGATGGAGTCCAGGGGAGACGAGAACTGTAACACTTTTTGGACTTTGAGGTATAATAGGAGAAGACAGATTACAAACTACAGCGGAGTGATCTGAGATCCGAATGGGTAGGATATCAGTGTGGTTTACACATTAAGTAAGGTATTTAGAAATTAAAATATAATATAACCTGGAAAATGTTTTATGACGTGCAGAGTAAAAGGTATAGTCCCCACAGTTCTCATTCTTTACTCTCCAGATTTCACACAGGTCATTATCCACGATAAGATAATTTAATGACTGAAGCCTGATCCCCATGTACAGTAGAAAAAGAACTATCAGTTAAGGGATTACAAACTGCATTAGCGTCATGCCAACAACCAAATTGTAGTCAGCAAAACTAAGGAGGAACTAAGGAGGGCTGGGAAGAAATCTGCGTCATATTTATTAGGGAAATAAACAGAGAAAAAAAAACAAAAAACATTTTTAAATTATTCCATGATCAGACGCGTAGAGCATATGTAAACCACCCATTTTCATCCCCTCCCGTTTTCTCTATTAGAAATGGGAATCTTCTGTTCTGAAGTATAACAACTCCTTTTGAAGCACTATTATGAGGCGAGGAAGCTACAGTATCAATTTATAATGTCTATTCTGACACTGAGTCGCGTCGGAAGCCTTAAAGTGGGATTCTTGTATATGTCAGCTCACTTGCGATGTAAATAATCTAGGAATTTTGATCTTTTTATGGGAGAATTCAAACCATGGACATTTCACGATATCACATTAAAATCCTGGAATAGCCACGGTATAAACAAACGAGAGGCAAAGGTAACCATGGCGACCATACACATCGACAATAAGCCCACCCCTTTAAAACGCAAATAATATTACAAACAAATACTGCATACCCTGGTATTTCTAACAATGTAACAGTTAAACTAACCAAAGAACCGAATAACATACTACTCTAGGCAGCATGCAGAGAGGTAAAGCACACCCTCTTACCTGCCTGGAAAGTAAAACTATTCGAGGCCATGCACTCGAACTATGTGGATAAACTCAGATGCCAGGGTTCCGAACATCCGGATGTCCATCACAGCGATACATAAACTTATATCCCTATTAAAGTGCTATAACAGAAACCAAAAAGGCTGTGTTTAGTCCTTAGACATCTCTGCAGATGAGGAGGCATCCATCTCTAGTGGCACCTAGCGACATGATGAACCTCTCTAGGTCCCCCGGGGATTTGAAAAGCAACTGCTCTTGGCCGTTTCGCACTTTGACTAGCGCAGGGTAGAGCAGGAATGACTCGATGCCTAGTTGTTGGAGATGTTTTCTTCCTTCAGCCATGGCTTTCCTTTTTTGAGACGTTCCCTTGCTGAAGTCTGGAAAGAACCTTAAGTTGCCCCCTTCGTAACTCAGCAATGACGATTTTCTAGTTCCCTGCAGGATTGCTTGCCGGTCGTTGTAGCGGAGGAGCTTAAAGATCAAAGTGCGCGCTTTTCCCCTGGAAGAATCCTTGTTTGCGTACAAACGGTGCACACGTTCAATCTCATTCGTCTTCCCTTGTAGGGCCGGTATCCACTTTGGAATGTGGGTCTGCAAGAACTGGATTGCATTCCCTCTTTCAGCTCCTTCGCGCAGGCCCACCAGCCTTAGATTATTTTGTCCGGACTTGTCTTCGTACAGAGATAACTTCTCCTGAAGCTCTTCTAGGTGGGACTTGCTGGCAATCGATTCCTTTTTGACATCTCGGACCGTGGCCTGCATGTAGTCAAATCTGTTGTTGAACGATTTTACATCCATTTACAACGAATCCAGACGCGTAGAAATCGTCAATATCTCCTCGCGAACAATCGGCGTCATGCTTAACTTAATGCCGCTCAGTTGCTTGTCTAGCATCTCGGCAATGGCGTCATGAAGGCGCTCGTCGTCTTTCGGGTTTTTCTTAGCAGGTGAGTGAATTAATTCCCGTTTGTATGCCATCTGGAATGTCTCTAGAACAAGGGAAGTACTTGAAACTCGGCTAGAAGCTTGGTAGGGAAAATTATTTCGAAAATCTGAGGCAGAGTGTCTATATAAAGGAGCAGTCACCGTTCGTCGCGCATGCGCATCCCAAATTAAAAAAAAAAAAAAAAGATGTACTTTTTAACCACAAATGCCCATCTTGCACTAGCTCTGTGATACGTGTCTACGACTTCCTGCATTATTCATGTTGTAAAGGGATCATGTAGAGCCCTTTGAAGCTGCAATTTGGACCTTGAAACCATTGTTGAAGTACACTATATGGAGAAAAATCCTGGAATGTTTTCCTCAAAAACCTTAATTTCTTTTCAACTGAAGAAAGAAAGACATAAACATCTTGGATGACATGGGGGTGAGTAAATTATCCTAATGCCCCCGCTAGCAATAAACATACATGTGCAAAGTAATTTGGGTGTTATAGTTGGAGCTAGAAGGTCTAACCCTACCAACCTATTAGATCAACAGAGGCGAAGCTGGACTAGGTCAAGCTCAACCCATGACGTCCAGAGAGGGGGAGCTCCGTGGACCCTCCTGATGATGAAAATCACAATCACACGGACATTGCGCGAGCTCATGTACTTGTACACGTACTCGTAAAAATTCTACTCGTAAAAATTTTCACCTGATACCAAAGACCGATACCTCACGTGACGTAACTGACAGAATTTTCCGTGCACAGAGACACCGGCGGCAGCAGCATAGACAATGTCAGCCTCAGAGGTGTGGAAATACTTCAAAATTAATGATGACAACACACACATTGCAAGATGCATGCTTTCAATCACAATTCGTTATTGATTAGTGAAGGCGGGATAGGTGGAATCGTGCTGAATGACACAGACCAGAAGTGCTCTCTCCCTCACATGCTCTCTCTCTTTTTTGCGCGCGATCACAGTTCTCTCAGACAGCACGCGATCGGTTCTATTTGCGCCTGAATGGTCAAATGCGCACACAGTTGTCAAAATGTCCATCGTGTGGAGTATTCAGGCTTTCGAGGAGTGCACATGTGTATGCAAAGCCTACAAAATCTTATCAATTGACAAACTGTAAAAAATAAGTCGACAGAGCTGCTATGAATGCTAAAATGCACATCAAAATCATTCTAGATGCTGGCAGTGTGCAAAGCTACATCTGATCTTTCTGTAGGCCTAAAGGAGAGCATATCAATACAAAATACAGGGTTCGACATTAAGCCTTGTCATGTGCTTGTCCTTTGGACAAGTAAATTGATCACTTGTCCAAGTAAAAAAGTTACCCGTCTGGAAAAAATTAGATTTTTTTTTTGGTGTAAATATAATTTATTCTGCTATATTCTCAACAGTGTTCCATCAGCTTTTGCATATTTGTGATATTTACCCCAAGGACATTTTTCCCCCTAATCTTATTACATGCTTCATCTTTTATTTAAAATTTTTGATCAATAAATTCAATAAGAAACATAAGGCAGGAGTGTTACGAATCAAATTAAATAATTTACACTGAAAAATAACAACTGCATTAAATATTGTTATGATATTCTTTAAATATTTTTGAATATACAAATAAGAAATGTTAGGAAAATTTAAACATGAAACTGCCAGTAGGTGGCAGCAAGTGAGTGCCCTAGTCATTCATTCAAACGATTCATTCAAATGGCTGATTCATTTAAGAATGAGGCAGGTGTTTTGGAATGGGCCATTGAATTTTTGACTCAACCGATTCGTTGAAAACGCTGAATCATTCAGTAATAAAATGCAGCTGAGTGTTGCTGTGGAAGATGCGTTATGGTTCTGCTGTGATCTTTGTTTGGAACTATTTTCGCTGCTGAAATAGAACAAAAACAGTCAGAAATGCATCTAAAATGTAAGTGACTATATTAACTTGTATTGAATTTACTTAATTAACTTATTATTGTAGTGTCACATTTTCAATCGTGATTCCAATAACGCGGAAAACAGCACTCTTAGTCGTATGATGTTACGTAACTGTATGTTATAAATATAAAAAACCTCCACATTTTTAATTTTTACAGCAGCATGTTTTCTTTGTGCTGTTTCGATTTCTCCTTGAGAGGCTGTGCGAGCCTCAACAGCGCAACCTTGTTACTGTCAGCATATTATACATTATATATTATTATTATCCATTATAAATCGCCACTTACACTAAATGTAATAGAATCATGCTTAGGTTTTGGTGATTCCCTTTTTAGGGCCCGAGCACCAAAGTGCGAGGACCCTATTGGATTTCCTCCGTTTATTATTAGGGCCAAAGCCCTGTAAAGGGCTGAAGCCCTATTGTTTTCTTTAGGATTTTTTTTTTTCGACTATTTGGGCACTTTTGGGGCCCTTACCATGCTCGAAAACTCATGAAACTTTGCACATACATTGGAACCCGCGGCCATCAGGGCCGGGCAGAAGCTGGTACCTGGGCGTGGCAGGAGGGCTCGACAGCGCCCCCTTGAATGGGCTTCGAAAACTTGGTTCATATATCAAACACGCTTGCACGCATTATTATGAAACTCGCTACACATAAAGACCTCATCGGGTCTAACAACTTTCGTGCTCTAAGTTATACGGCAGCTTAACAGGAAGTCAGTTATTATGGGTTGTTTGAAAAATGCATGCTCTGGAATTTGATATACTCCTCCTAGGCGAATAATCCGATCACCACCAAACTCGGTCAGCATGAAGCCAAGACATTGATGATGAAAAATTGGCAGCTGATTTTTTATATCTCGAACGGTTTGGCTGTGGCAAGGCAACAAATTTATGGCGAGAAAAGGTAAACACGAAATGTTATAATGTCTGCATTCACTGATTGATTTTTATGAAACTTCAGCTGTGTGTTTGTTGTAGGAGCCCAATCACATGGATGTGACTATTGTGAGTCAAAGTTATAGTGCCACCAACTGGCAGCAGGAAGTGTGTCACTTGCAAAATGCTTTGAGATCATCCTCTTACTTTTACCCGATTTGCTTCAAACTTCATCAGAATAATGTCAAAACATGGCAGATGTAGACCTGTGAATGTATGTGTGATCTCTTAAATATTGTTAGGTACTTTTGAGGCTCTTAACATGCTTCAAATTGCATGAAACTCGACACACACATCAATATTGTCACCCAGTAGACATGGGCAAAGCCTTAGAAACAGGCAGGGAGCAGGGGCTCTACAGCGCCACCTTTTGACAAAAGTGAGGTCACCAAACTCATCAATCAATTTTTGAATAAACAAGCTCTGAAATTTTAAGTACTCCTCTTAGGACAATCACCACCAAACTTTCTGAACATAATGACAAGACATTGAAGATGCTAAAATGCAAATGATTATAGGATATCTTGAATGGTGTTTCCATGGCAACGGTTTAAATTAAGAACAAAAAGGGAAACAGGAAAAGACATTTACTAACCAACGGAATTATATATCCTTTATTTCAATATAAAATAATACAAATATTATAAATAAGCACATTTTAATTCAATTTTTCATTTCAATAAGTATGTGCAAGTTAAAATTAGGCAGATAACTGCTCTTTGGTAAAATAATTCAAATAATATCCAAATGTCATATATAGAATAAGCACTAGAGGGCAGCAAATACCTATTTTTAAACATGGTTGAGAAACCATAACAGTTTTTATAAAACTTTCTTTTTAAACACTGTTTAATGGTATAATTATATTCAGTGGGTATGTTGTTTGGATGCATATTATATATAGACATTATCAAAGACTAATAGATTTTATTTTTTTATTTAAAATGTTGAATCTTCTGAAGCAACTTACAACAGTGTATCTTTCTCTCTCTCTCTCTTTCTGTGTGTGTGTGTGTGTGGCACTTTTAATGGTTTAGAAAAATGTATAATAAAATGGTTTAGAAAAATATATAATAAAAACCTTAAGACAAATACTGGACTTAGACTTAGAAAATTTTGAGCTGCAAAAGAAAACTTTGCACTCATTTCAAAGTGACCTATGACATTCTATGACATGAAATTAATCTAATTTTAAATTATTTAATGGAAAAAGGTTTGATGTTTCGCCATGAAACAGTCTTGAAACAAGTTTCTGTAACTAAGGCAAACAATGTCCGATCTGGCCCAAACTTCACACACTTGATAAAAGTCCTGTCCTGAACACACGTCCATGCCCATATTCAATTATAGTCACAGCGCCACCTGCTGGCAACAGGAAGTGACATGTTTAACACTGTTATGGACTCCTGACAGCATATTAAAATGTGCCATTAAGTTCTAAACAGGCTAGCAACATGCTAGAAAAATGTTAGCAAAACACTTAGCTAAGTGCTAAAGCATGCTATTAATACAGTGAAAGAGGAAGTTGCTGTAACTCAGGCATGCAATGTCCAATGTACCCCAAACGTCACACATCTGATAAGAGTCCTGCCCATCTACATGACAATATTCGGTTATAGTAATAGCGCCACCTACTGGCAACAGGAAGTGACGTTTTTAACAATATAATGCACTATTAGCAACATATGCAAAATATGCAACTGAGTACTAAACATGCTAGAAACATTCTAAATCATGCTAGCAATACCTAGCATGCTATTATCGTCATGAAACAGGAAGTTGTTGTAACTCAAGCATACAGTGTCTGATCAGCCCCAAACTTCACATGTGTGATGAGAGTCCTGGCCTAAAGACATCTATTTGTCAATATTCAGTTAGTCATAGCGCCACCTGCTGGCAACAGGAAATGGCATGCTTTACACTGTAATTCACTCCCTGAAACACATTTCGATATGCCACTGAGTAGCAAACATACTAGAAACATGTTAAAACATGCAGTACTTGGCTAAGTGCTAATGTTTGCAATTAACGCCATTAACAGGAAGTTGTTGTAACTCAGGCATACGATGTCCGATCTGCTCCAAACTTTACATGTTTGATAATAGTCCTGGCCATACATGCAAAATAACACATTTAACCAGTGACAACAGTGTCAAGGCTAATCAAGGCTAACCATCTCTCAATAGAGCTGCAGCTATAGTAGCTCACATAAGTCGCCTCTAACAGATCTATTAGCATTAATCAGCTATTAGCGGTGCCTACAGAAGGATGCCATAATGTTTCACTGCTCCTGAGACCCACACTTACTGCTGATTGATAGCTAATGAACAATGGAAGAACAATATCGAGGGAGAAAGACTAATGTGTGCAAGAGCTGTGAATACAGGTATAAGCAGCCGAGGCTAATTTTGCTATGTTGGCAAACAAATAATTTTGCACACAATATATAGAAAACATTAATTCTTGTATTTAGTCTGTTGCAGTTCCTTTTTCAAATCTAAATTTACATTTTCTTTTGGAACATCAAATAGAAAGCAGCAAGAGTTTTTCTTCAGATAGGAGCTGTTAATTAAATTTGCAGGGTGTAATTAGAGAGCCCCACATTCTGATTGTGGTGAATAATCACGTAGCCTCGGGAACCGAATGAAACTAATGGTTGAAGGAGCAATTAGGCAAATTACCGTAATTTCAAATTAATCGCTAGAAAAAAAAACAGTTTTAATCAAAACACAGCGACTCTAGAGGTATCGAGAAGATTTCAAATTGGGATTCTTCTGCAGGTCTCCCAGGAAGAGACACCATTTCTCATGGGGTTTCTTGCGCAAATTTGTCCTCTTTTCTTTTATTATTTCTCTTGAATCTGGGATGCGGCGAGGGTTATAACAGATTGTGATAGGTTGTGCTTTGATGTGAATGGAAACCAGCTTTAGACAGTTACACTAGTGGACATAAAGACATCTTGAAAAGGACACATAATAAATACAGCATTCAGCTTCTTTGCAAAGAGTGTGATCATTACAGGCAGCGAGAACGTAATAATGGGTCATTATAAACACTGCAGTTCCAGTGAGAATCATTGCAGTGAACGCTACCAATTTGAGCTCTAGCATATATAAAGTGTCAATATTTTGTGTGAGCACCATTGTTATCTAGCACTACCTTAATCCTCCTGGGCATTGAATTCACCAGAGCTGCACAGGTTGTTGCTGGGATCCTCTTCCACTTCTCCATAATGACATCACGGAGATGCTGGATGTTAGACACATGGCGCTACATCACCTTCAGCTTCCTCAGCAAGGCAGTTGTCGTCCTGGCGGCGTGTTTGGGGTCGTTATCATGCTGGTCAGCCCAGTTTCTGAAGGGAGGGCATCATGTTCTGCTTCAGAATGTCACAGTACATGTTGGAATCCATGTTTCCCTCAGTGAAGCGCAGTTCCCCAGTACCAGTACCAGCTCCCCAGTACCAGCGACTTGTTGCAGTGTGCTGCATATGGTCTGAGCACTGACAAGCTGAACTTCCGTTTCTAAAGCTTCTTCTAACTTCTAAAGCAATGCTGGCAGCACTCATACGTCTGTTTTTTGAAGCCAGCTTCTGCACCTGACGCACAGTACAAGGTCTCAACTTCTTTGATTCAATTTCCTTGGCCTGTTCCGAGTGGAACCCGTCTTGGAAAACCTCTCTCTATGACCCTGGCCTCTGTACTGTAACTCAGTTTTATGGTGTTACCGATCTTCTTATAGCCTAGGCCATCTTTGTGGAGAGCAACAATTCTAATTCTCAAATCCTCAGAGAGTTCTTTGCCATGAGGTGCCATGTTGAACATCCAGTGATCAGTATGAGAGAATTGTACTCAAAGCACCAAATTTTAACTGCTAATACAAGATACACACATTTGTATGGTCCTGTCAACCAAACAAAAACATGAACATGATGAATAGGACATGTGGCTTTGCATGGTTAAATGACATACAACTGTTATCACTTAGGGTGTACTCACTTTTGTTGCCAGCTATTTTGACAATAATGGCTGTATGTTAAGATATTTTTAGAGGACAGTAAATCTATACTGCTATACAAGCAGCACATTGACTATATCCAAATTTGATTTCTATAGTATTGTCCCTTGAGAAGATATACTAAAATGGTTGCTGAAACGTGAGGGGCGTACTCACTTTTGTGAGATACTGTATATATATTCAAACTTTATGGTAAACAGCCAGGGCTTGACATTAACACCCGCCAACCCGCCAAATGCGGGTAGATTTCAGCTGTGGCGGGTAAGACAGCCACTCCCACTAGCCACTTTGGTGGGTTAAATATAATTTCAGCCTACATCCTAATCAAAAGTAGCCAAGCTTGTTGTAGTACAAAATTACAATCCAATCACAATTCGTTATCGATTAACGTGCAGTTAGTGAAGGCGGGATAGTCAGAATCGCGATGAATGACACACAACAGAAGCGCTCTCTCGCGTGCGCTCTCTGCCGCGCTCCCAATCAGTTCTCCTTGAGCCTGAATAGTCAAAAATAGGCATTCAGAGATGTCAAAATGTCCATTGTGTGGAGTATCTCACGTGAATACAGTCGGTTATGGCTTAAGTGGACGTAAACAGGTGGGTAAAAACTGAATGTGTCAGTATATTACGATCTGATGCATTCAGCAGCCCAATTAAATAGGCCTACCTGTCTGTCATTAATGTTAACCAACAGTTAAATGTATACATGTTAAATAAAACAACTGTATTTGAAAAAAAAAAAGTTTATTTAGTTTACTACTGTATTGGTAATTTGCTATTTTTTTGTTCTTTTTGTATAGCCTAACAAAAATAACTTTATTAAAAAAAAAATAATAATGAAATTTCTCATATTATGGTCTTATTGTCCACCTACATACCAGCTGATATACCATGTAGTTTTGATAAGGGTGGTCAATCTGCATCCGAAAGATTGAAAGCGTTTTAAATCTAGCTAAATCAAGTAAAAGGACTCAAAATAGCATGCCAAAGTCAACTTTAATCATATAAAATGTAATTTCCCAATCAGCAAAATTGTGGCCAGTGAAAATGCTGAGTGGCTAGTAACTTTGGAAAACCACTAGCCTCAGTGGCTGGTGAACGAAAAAGTTTATGTCAAGCCCTGTAAACAGCTAATATTATGTGTTAGGGGCAGTGTTGGGTAAGTTACTTCAGAAAAGTAATTAATTACTAATTACTAATTACATCATCAATGCTGTATTTAAAATACTTTTCTAATTACTCTGTCTGAAAAGTAATTTAATTACTCAATAAGTAATTCAACTATTACTAATTACTTCTTAAAATCCCTATAAACCTTGACCCGGAAACTCTTTTAATAATTTAAATACGAGTCAAACATGGATTAGTTTAGCCTTTTATAGCTTTTTAAAACATTTTAGCTTTATTAAAACATACTATACTTAAAATTGTTTTAGTAACAAATAGGGATGTCACAATATCAAATCTAGTAGTCGGTACCGATACCACTAAAAGTGCACAATACTCGATACCAAAGTCGATACCACGGTAAAAAATATTTAAAAATACAAATAAAAAAAATGCTATATATTTTTCAGGTAGGTCTAATAGTAGTAAGTAAAAATACCACAGAAATTGAATAGTTAAATATAAAATAACTCTGCATAGTCATAACTGTATAAATTAAATATAATATTAATCCTTATTAAAGCTTTTCTTTTGTTGTTTGATTATCATTTATAATACAGACAGCCAATAGTAGACAGTAGCATGTTTTAAAGGCTGCTGTCACTAAGACTTAATGGATGGAGACAATATGCTGTTACACATGCTGTTCACATTCACATAACCAATGCGAATATACGCCAAGACGGGCATTTTGACATAACTGTGTGTGTATTTGAACATTTATGTGTAATAAACCACAAAAATCTGACACTCGCGAGAGGCGGCTATGTGTGTGCGCTTTGGTTACGAGACGCACTGACTGAAGACCGTCTCTCAGAGAGCGCGCACAGTTTTTTCTCCCTAGGACATAGCTTACATTTTACCGTAATGTTCTTGCCTACCTGTGTCAAAAAAGTGAAGCAACTAGAAAATTTTCATCCTGCAAAACAGCCACTCACTTCTGCCGACATCTTCAGACAGCGACTACACAGCCAACTGGTGCGAAGTTGCGAACTTACGCACAACTGCACTACAGCTAACACTTTTAAAAGAGGCAGTGTTCACTTTTACCTTTAGATGACAAATTTAGATTTTAAATTCAATATTGATTTAAACAGAACTGTTTAACTAATTTACAGCATGTAACAAGTACATTATAAGTAACTGTAATAAAATTACCCAAAAATGAACAGTTATCCCTTACTTTACTTTTTCAGTGGATAAGTAATTTAATTACAGTAATGCATTACTTAGTAATGCGTTACATCCAACACTGGTTAGGGGTAATGGTACACATACTCATCCCGCAACTTTTCGGTACATGTCTTACCGTTCGGTATGCGTGTAGCCTAACCACCGTTAATCACAAATAATTGCAATAAGCTCCGTGTTTTGTTACTTTCGATAAGAAACAAAGTATTTCAATTTCTGTCCATTTTATCAAGAAATACAAACAATAAATGCCATTCAGTTCAAGCGGCAGCGAGGAGCCTGAGTGAACACGATCATCTTTTCCAATTTAATACTAGCTACAGAATGCACATAAATGAACATCTGAAGGTATGTTGAAAAATACAGTACAACTTACTGAAATGTTTCATATCTGTGTGTAATTCAGTGTCCACAGCATGCTAGTTCGCTAGAGAAATGGATTCTTTCGATAAATATATGCACTATATTAGCCTATATATTCATTATATTTTACTTAACCTGTTAGTCATGTCTTGATTATTTAATGTATGTTTAAATAAATCTGTCAAGACACTGTGTAAATGATTATATTTCAACAACAAATTTGAGTAAGAACATAATTTTATAATTAGATCTAGCAGTTAATGCAAAAACTGCCTTGTGTGCAGTTTACAAGTTTGCATACAATTTGTTATTTGAGTGTTGATTATTATATCAAAAAATAAACAGCAACTGAATTTAATAGTTTGTTGTTAATATTATAATAATTTGCAAGTAAGGGCTCCCTATATAATTTACAGTTACACCCCTATTAGGTGTGCAGATATAAAATACGGTCCAGAAGTCTGAGACCACACTATAGGGCATTCAAAAGATGAATTAAACCTGGAAATATATATATTTTTTAAATTTAATAATATTCTCTCTCTCTCCCTCTCTATTTTATATATATATATATATATTAAATAAAAAAAAAAAACAGCATTCACTTGCTGTAATGTGTGTATATATATATATATATATATATATATATATATATATATATATATATATATACACACACACACACACACACACACACACACACACACACTAAATAATTCAAATTTGATTAAAATAATAGGACTGGCAAGATTAATTGCATTAATTGTGATCTCATCATCTTTTAATAATTACATGAACAAAAATGTACAGCCTTATTTGCCATATCCCAGAGCTGAAGGTGAAAGAGCCACAACTCAGAGCTTGTGCAGAGTGCAGTCTTGTAACTCACCTGGGCTGCTTTCCTCTTAGCCTTGTGCTGTCTAATGCTGGAGGCCGTCACCGAAGCAGGCTGTGAACACACACACACACACACACACACACACACACAGAAAGTCAACCTCACAGATAACAAACACGGACACATCAGCTCAAGAGATTTGTGTGTTCCCAGACTGGGACTGAGAGAGAATGAAATCAATTATCTCAGACAGAGGAAGACATCAATCATTGACATGCCGTTAGTGTCGCTATTACTGTTGAAAGCATCCAATAAGGAGGGATTAGCACATGGCATGAGAACAGCGCCACAAGATCCTGCGCTTGTATAGTTGCTAAGGTTAAAGTACCCAACCTGCAGGACATTAGAGTCATAAATTCATTAAGTTGTACTGTATGGAACAACAGCTCTGCTCAGTTGTGCAAAAGCCTTAGGGTCAACACAGACAGGTTCAGGAAGAGCTTCTTCCCTCAAATCACACAGATCCTCAATAAGGAATCTGCTAGAGGCACATACTCTGCTCTCTGACCACAATATTGTGATACAAAAATCATCCAGTAGGTCTTTAGTAATGCACATGTTCCCCTTCACATTTTGACCGCACTTCCTATATTATATTACTTATATATTAAATATAATTGTAAAATTACCAATTTTGTTGTGCTTTTTTCCCCTTATGCAAAGTCAAGGACACATACGTTACAAAACTTGGATGACACAGTTAAAGGATGCAAGAACAATGTTTACTACAAAATAGAGGCACATTATGGAAAAATACAGGGGACTACAAGCAAGCGAAAGAGTGCTAGACCTTTAGCAGCAGAGCTGCGGCAAGAAGTGGCCCAAGAGTGCAGCGTCATTTACCAGTGACTTCAGTAACGACTGAGTGGAATTATTATTGTTGAACTGGAAATGAATTGGCCCCATTTTCATAAATGAGAGCACTCAGGCGTGAACAGGGGGGTCATATCTGAGGTGCACAGTGGCAGGAGAAGATGATGGCATTTTAAATGGCAGGTTTACCCGTGGAGTGGAGCACAGGCTCTGCACGATGAAGACTACGGGACTGGGCGCCGCTTTAATAGCCTGTACTGCCTCCTCATGGCTGGCATTCTGCAAATCCACTCCAGAAACCTATTTATCACAGAGGATGATGAAACGACAAAGGACAGAGAGAGGAGAGAGAGAGAGTAGGGAGATAAGAGATGATTTAAAGGGGACATGCATTTAAAAACAGGATTTTCTTGATTATTTAGCAAAAAACAGGTTTAGTTAGTCCGAGATGTCAGAACCATGTGCTCATTAACATATGCCCAACCACATTTACATATCAACATATGTTCATCTGGGAGGGTCAAGTTGCTGAAAACTGAATGATAATTAATTAAGCCAGTAGTTTTTATATGCAAAGAAGTTAGTTAATAATAAAATTGGTCATTTACACACTGTCTTAAAGGTTCAGTAGCAAAAAACATTTTTGGGGCAAGAAATCTTTATAAGCAGATTCAGGGATAAATAAAATGCTACAAAGAATATGGCCCCTTTAAAATGGTTAGATAGCAGAAAAGACCAGAATATTAATGGGTGTAGTTGTGTACTAATAAGTAACAGCTGTATTAAGAGCAAATGCATCTGAACATGTATGTGTGTGGCTCTCAGACCTGTAAAATCTTGTCTCCTGTTTTAAGGGCACCCGTGCGTCCAGCTGGGCTGTCTGGCAGCACCTGTTTGATGAAAATGCCCTTCAGTTCCTCTCCGTTCTTCAGCCTCTTTATAACGGTGCGTCCGCCCACTATGCTGATACCCAGAGACTCCTGCGTCTCTGGCCACACCTCCACTCTGAGACAAAAAAAAAGGAAAATAATGTTTTTGAATGAAGTACCTTCTGCACACCAAGGCTGCATTTCTTCAATCAATAATACAGTAAAAACAGTAATATTGTGAAATATTATTATTATTACAATTTAAAATAACTTTTTTTTGTATTTGAATATATTTTAAGATGTAATTTATTCCTGTGATGCAAAGCTGAATTTTCAGCATCATTACTCATCTTCAGTGTCACATGATCCTTCAGAAATCATTCTAATATCCTGATTTGGTGCTCAACAAACATTTCTAATTATTATCGATGTTGAAAACAAACCATTTTTTCAGGTTCTGATGAATAAAATATTTTTTTTATATAGTATTAAAATATACTTATTATACATTTTAACTTGCACATTTATTATAAATATACAACTTTGTTTTATTTAATTATTTATTATTATTTATAATACTTTTATATAGACTCTTCATTTTCATCATTTTGTTACTTCCACCTTTCTGTTGAAATCTCTTGATGCTCACACAAATTCAGTGTTTGTACCTGCGTGGGGGACCCCAGTGACTGAACGCAGGCGTCTCCTCACCTTCTCCCTCCTCTCTTTCTGGCAGATCACTGCGGACAATACATATACAGTACAGTTATAATAATAACCAACATTCTTAAATTACCATCAGTTCTCAGTATCAATGATCTGTAATGCAGAAAAGTTATTTGCTACCTGTGGCCTCCTCTGATTGGACCGGCAGCGCCCTGGTTTCTTCTCTTCCTGCTGTGAGAGGAAGTCAGCTGCGCAGATCTGCAGAGCATAAGAGAAAGTGAGTGCGCAAATCCCTCATAGATGTATAACAGTCACAGAGTCATAATAGACTGAATCAGACTCATCGGGTTAATGTAAAATGAAGAAAACAGTGATTCTGTAAAGATCTGTAAAGTCTCAAGTTCACAAAAGCAAGTGACACTACTTCTGAAATGTTTCACCTGATTACACAACATGAATTTAACAAATGAATTTCAGTGTAATAGCAGGAAAGCATAAAGTATGATTTGAATTAGATTAATAATGAATAAAGAAGAAGTCATCTAACAGGCTTATTTGGCTTAAAATCTCTGATACAAAAAATTAAACCAACGCATCGAGCTACATAGTGTAAACAAAGCTAGAAAGTGAAAAATCAAATTATTATTTATTATATGAAATATATTATGTAATTGCATAGGTGATCTACAACATCAAAAATAGTGACAGTATAGCATTATTATTATTTATAAATAATGTTATAATAATTAATGATGTTATGTAATATATTTTGACAATTTAGAATACATACATTTATCTTTTAAATTTACAATTTAATTATAAAATGCATAGTAAATACAATAATTATTTGCTATTAATTAATAAAAAATAAAAAAAAAGGGTATGTGTACAAACCAAAAGGACACACACACACAGTCATCATTAACAGCTGGCTGAGACTCAGCTGCGTTTCACACTAATTTGACACCATTCATAACGTAGCTCAAAACGGCATTTTATATTCGTTTCTCACTTTTCTTCAATTCCTCTAGCACACCTGGGTTATAGCGCAGTGGTAGCTCATTTTCATAATTAAGATAAGCATGATCATTTTCTAATACTTGTATCATATCAAAAAGTATAAATCTCTAACTTCTGACTAACACCACAAACGGTTTAATTTGGGTTTTATTTTTACATTTTACAAAAAAATCAAGTTTTATAACTGTTCAATTAATTTAAGCACCACATTTCGCCAGCAGGTGGCGTAATGGATCTATTAGAAAACATGGTAATTAAAATTCCTCTTAAGACATCAATCTTAAAGAAACATAGGCCCTATAAAAAAATTTTTAAGAACACATAAATGACATTGACATGATATTACCTGCTATCTGTACCTGTACTCTCAAAAATAAACCAATGTCAACATGGTAATTTCGTGGGTGAACAGTAGTTAGTTGAGTGATGGATAGAGTTAAGGGTGTGTGTTATTACAGATGGAGAACTCACTCAGTATCCGTGTCGGTCAAGGTAAGTTCTGAGCCTTCGTTTCTGGAGTCAGAGTCTGCCCCGCTGTCCGCTGCCTCCACCCATGAGGCAGACTGACCTGAGAACAGACGTATAAATATCAAACTGTACTGAACTGTACTTACTTGAATTAAACCTTGTTTTAAAGACAAACACTCACTGAGTGGAATTTGTGAGAGCTGCAGCTGAATCTTCTCAAAGCTTGTGCAAAGATCATCGTTCACCTCAGCGAACTGTGGCAGCAACAACACAAGAGTTTCAATAATGTATACAGTTTATTTTAGAAAGGTGTCAGATCTTATATAAAAATAATCTAATGTTGTGAACTTGATGACAGCTATGGATAAATCTAATGACAGTCTAGAAGTAATCCAAAAGAAAAAAGAAAAAAAAGAAAAAGGAAATAAATAATTTGCATTAAGAAAATTCTGTGTATTTGTTGCATTGTGACGATTTAAAACTAATTAATGTACTGCTAAAAAAGATGATTATTTTTATTATTTTATACATAAATTTACAGTGTTACAGTTATGAAAACAAATGTAAACAAAGTGTTTGGACACTTTGTATGTCTTTTAAACCCTATAAAATCATCTTTGGCATCGGCGTTTCATTATGAATCACCTGTTCTTGCGAATCAGCTTGAGTGTTGAACTGGTAGAGGCTGGATGTCGTTGGCTTTTCCCAGGAACGGGTCTTCTCGCTGAGATATGAAGGCACACTAGCGCCCTTGACCTTGGAGCTCCCTTGATCCTTCATAGTGTCCATCTCCTGCTCTTCATCATCTTCATCCACAGCCATCTCTCGCTCCAAGCCGGGTAGGAGATCAACAGTGGTGAGGGGAGAGGCATAGCGGGGCTCAGCATCAAGGATCAGCTCTGGCTCCTCATCCAGGTCGTCAGATAAGACAGAGTCATTTCCAAAGTCCTACCGACAAAGAACATGACTTTTCAACTTAAATTTCCATCTGTTTTTCACACAAAGCTAAGAAAACGTAGGGAGAGTCATATGAACCACTTTTATGGTGCATTTTTCAAGCTTGGTAATTTAAAGCCACCATTATTAGACAGAAAAGAGCAGCGTGAACATTCTGCTAAACATACTTTTGTATTTCGCAGAAGAAAGAAAGTCAAAGTTTTGGGACGACATGAGGGTGTGAATGATGACAGAATGATTTTTGGGCGAACTATCACTTTAAACTCTGGTCCTCTTCGTTTAGGGGTCATACTTGGCCCCTTCGCAGTCAAAAGTGACCGAAGCCTTAAAATATAATATTGAATATATGAAATAAATATTTTTTTGTTCAATAATTTTTTTTATTTAAATAATAGTGTGTTTGTGTGTGTAAGTGATTGTGTGTTTGAGTGGGTGTGTCTGTTTTGTACTCTTGTTTTTTTTTACTGCTTTGTGGCTCAATTATTGATTTAATTTCTGCTCTGTGTTATAGTCATGCTAGTTCATATATGTGTGTGTGTGTGTGTGTGTGTGTGTGTGTGTGTGTGTGTGTGTGTGTGGGTGGGGGGGGGGGTGGGGGGTTACGTATCAATTTAAAATGTACTCTTGACATTTTAGTGTCACCCCTTCATTACTGTGCACTGTTTTTCTGCACAGTGGCTGAACTGTAGTTTGTACCACCAAAAAGATTCTTTGAGTTTTCATATTTTTTCATATTTCCCATTCATTTCCTATGTTCGTCATTTTTGATAGCGAAGGAGCCAAGTGTGACTATCCTTTTTTTGACCCTTTAACACATCCGAATCATGTCCATGATTTTTGTGTGCTCACATAGCTAATGCAACAAAAGTCACCAAGTATCATCCCATTCTGATGAAGCAAAAAAAATTAAAAATTTCAATGCCTAAAATTTTTTGGTCATCAACTATCAATCCTGACCAGAGGGTTAACCCCCAATTTGTGTGGGATTTGAACCTACAACCTTCTGGTGACCAGCCCATCAAGCTAAAATGTTTATATTTAAATCAATGTTGCTAAAAAACTTGTAATCTTAAGTCAAAACATTTATTAAACACAGACTATACTCAGTTCAAAATTGCCCAACTTTGTAACGCTTTCTGAGAGGGTAAATTTTTGATTGAAAAATCCCTTTAACGGCACACTGATAATAGTTTATAAACCGATTTTTGCGGGACTTGAGCTTACAACCTTCTGGCGACCAACCAAAATCTTGAACCACAAGGCCATACCAACCAAATACAAGCAAAAATGTTCATATTTAGATCTACAATTATTAAAAACATCATCTTTAGTCAAAACAAGGCCGAAAACTCAGTCCAAACCTGTCTGACTTTGTTTCAGTTTCTGAGTCGATTCCCCCCATACCGAAACTCTTGATAGTGAAAACCTATGCTACTTTATACCCCTTTTAACATTCCTCCCCCTAAATCATCCGCTAACAGAAATGTCTGATGTTGGAGGGGGCGTGTAAGGTAGAGACATCTCACCTCCTGTCTGTCTGCTGCATACAAAGCAGCTCTTTCTATCCCTGCAACAGGGTGCCGGAGCTTGTCCTCCTCTCCCTCTTCCACACACTTACGGATCATAAGAGCTGAAAGCGCACTTTTCCCCCGCGTCGCTCCAACAAGCCGACTCAGCGCCTTTCTCCCCCCCCCCCCGCTGCCGCCCCAACTCTTGCAGAGAGCAGAACCAATTTGCCATGAAAAATGTGCAGAGTCTAAAATCTTAATGGTGCAATTAGTCTCGTTTTGAGTAGATTTACGACAGCACTTGACTCGGCCGCCTCAATTACATCTTTGCTAAAATTCAAGGATAATACGGTACATTTCAAAGGCCCATAGAGGGGGTCATGCATCACCTCTAAAAAGATCCTTCTCAGGAGACTCGCTCATTTGTTCCTCTTTTTCCTCACACACTTTTTCCTTCTCGCTTCAGTTCATAATCTGTTAATCACAACTGTAGTTGGGTTTCCTTCCTACATATTGATGGACATACGTCTGTTCACAGATATTTAGTGCAGGGGTCTTAAACTTTCTTCTTTTTTTTTTTGAACTATCCTTTTAACCCCATTTTTTTGTAGGATTTGAACCTACAACCTTCTGGTGACTAACTCATCAAGCTAAAATTATCATATTTATATCTATGGTATTAAGAAATGTAATCTGTAGTCAAAACATTTATTATAGTTTTACTATACTCAGTTCAAAGTTGCCCATCAGTTTTTGATGATTTGAAGTATTAATGATTAAAAAGTTCAAAAGAACAGCATTTATTTGAAATAGACATCTTTTGTAACATTATTAATGTCTTCATTGACAGTTTAGATCAATTTAAGGAATCCTTGCTGAATAAAATTATTAACGGCTTGCAAAATAAGTGAAGTTAAGGCCTATTCTGAATACCTCTGGCATAGATGGGAGAGTGTGGCTGAAGGCCTGCTTTGCCACTGGTTGCTCATCGGCACCCTCTACAGGCCAAGAGGATTGCTGCCCACTACCTCTGTCCTCTGTCTGTATAATTCATAGAAACAAAGAAATGCAAAATATCAATAAAAATAACCTTAGTGACTAAACAGACATATGACATGTAGTCTTTTGTCAATAGTAGGAGATCAATAGTAGCTAACTATTTAACTACAAGCCAAACAAGCATTTATTATGCTTATGTTAACGTAATCCAATTCACATTCATTGTAAACATCTGATTTACATGGCAGGCTGCATCAGGAAAAAAATTAAGGGGATAACTGTGAGATAAAGTTTAAATTAAGAAATAAAGTCATATTGTGATGGAAACAGACACTATAATGATCCTCAAGTCAAAGTAAAACTTAAAATACCCACCAATCTTAAATATTTAACCAAATAAACACTGAACGTTAATAGTATGAGGCCATAATTACATACCACCAGTGGTTTCCTAATTCCAAGGTAGACTATCCCTGGCGGAGCAGATTTGAGAACCTCTACGGCCTGGGCCAGAGAGCATGTGTCTAGATGGGTGTCATTGACGAAAACCAGCTGGTCTCCCGGGAGGAGCCCGCCGTGATTGTCCGCTACCCCTCCAGGCACCACAGAGCGGATGACGATCACAGAGCGTGCAACATCCAGAGGGTCCTGCAGAGGGCAATGCAGACCATAGCAAACACACAAACAGAAAAACACAGGGAGAAAAAACATGAGCAGAGTGGAGCAATGGTGACCGTGATTTAACCTATATGTCACAGTCATGTCAAAAAGCACATCATGATGACTGCTTTTTGAAGTTTAATTTATTTGTTCAAATCTTAACACAAACATTTAATTAAAACTGAACCGATGTAAGCAGAGAATCAAAAATTGCAAACAAGCAGCTTTCATTCCTGTTATGCAGTACCTAATTTGAAATGTGTGTATATTGTGTATATTATATATATATAACAAAAACTTGCTTAAAACTAAAAATGTTATTGTCATTTATTAGGCAAATAAGCTGAAACAACTAAATAGTCTTTATTCACACAACCAAAAATGTATCTATTTTATTTTTATTTTGTATGGCCTCTTTGGCCGTGATAACCGCTTGCATTCTTGCTGGCACTGTACATTTTAAGTACTTTTCCACAGTCTTTGCTGTTAATGACTTCCAAATAGTTTCTAGTTGTTCCCAAAGACTTGCTTTTGATGAAACGTTTGTACGATCTATCTTTGAATTCATTAAATCACAACAATAATTCTATTTTAGCATTAGAAACACTACTGTGACTAAAGAGCTTACACATACTAGTGTGGATTTACCATTACAGAATCATAAAAAAATGATTTTGGTAATCACCAATACTGTTAGTTTAGGGCAGCTGTGGCACAAACCTTACACTGCGTGGTGGTCTAATAAATTTGTTAAGCACTGTATACATATACAAACACACACACAATATATATAGTGACATGAAAACGTACTTCATAACAGAAATGACTCTGCGACCCACGCATTAAAACCTACTTCCAAAAGAACGTGACAAACTTACTGAAAGGCCAAATGAGGCCAACTTCCCACTCCAACAACCCAAGTGCCACAGTATCAATCACATCTCTGGGGAGCTCCGCCATAAAACTGCAATTCAACCGATTTGATGTCTCCAACAATATATTTCATGACCCATATGGGTGGCTTTTATGTGGCATATGACAATATAAAAGTGATTAACAAGTAGTTATTTGAGAGTAAAAACTGAAGCGGGAGCGCAGTCATTAGTAATCTCATCTATCTGCCCATGAACATTTACGACCAACCATGTCAAAAGACCGGCCGAACACCTAGTCCTTGCAGATTTCTGACATGAATCTCTTCTGTAGTTGACATCTTTGGACAGGGCCACAAAAGACAGGTTCAGATCACAAAGACCACTCAGAACAAGCATATAACATATTTTTGACAAGGATTTTTAACAATGAACTTCAGTGGAGGACCTGAGCGAAACTGTGGACAGCGGACTAGGAAACTTCACCAAGCCCAACCATAAAAAGTTGGTCAGCAAGCCCAGCAATTACTGCCCCCCGATTACCCAGTGAGCCACTGCTGCACGGTAAGCAGATGAGAAGAGAAAAGCAATTTCAGAGTGAGAGGAACTGAGGCCTGCTAGAAGGAAAAGAATGAGGGGGGAAAAAAGGCAGGAAAAAGTTGGAGAGAGGATTTGAAGTTCCACTCCAGCTGGCACTTTAGGAGGACACAGGCTGCATTGTCCGGCTGCCGGGTTCCAGCCAAGCATGCTTTGCTTTCCAAGCCCTGCTCTCATCCCACATGGCCAGTGATGTCAGTAGAGCAGCTTTTATATGGGGGGAAAAAAGCCGAGGGGGAACAGGCCAGCACAAGGGGCTCCTAATACGACAATACGTCACCTGCTACGGAATAAAGACGGTGATCATTATGGATGTTCATTTCCATCTGAGTGTTCACATGATTTAGATGGTGTACAGTACATGGCTCACTGAGAGAGTAGCTGTCTTCCATGTTACAGGTGTGAGGAACATCGCAGGATCCAAAGAAAACAACAATCCCAGAAGTTCCTGGCTGGTGTTGCACATTACAAAATTTCCTCACAACCATTGGCAGCTAAAAATAGCCAGTCAAAATTGGATTCAATCAGTTTAGGGCAACGCTAACAAATCCGTCATGATGTTTTCCTGTGGTCTACATAACCTTAATAATGGTCGAAACTCTCTGCGAGCTAACAGATGGGCATAAGCATTGGCGCCCAGAATGGATCTCCCATATTTCTTGCTGGCTTAGGTTCACTACTGTCTCCTCCAAGCGTTCCCTTAGCTGGCCCTGCTTGTCAAACGGGTTGAAATTCTTCAGCTTGGTGTCAGGCGGACAGTAAATCTGCTGTTTTGCAGGAATCAACGGCAGGCCAAGTCATCTGTTTTGCTCCTGCGCTCTGCCTCACCTTCAATCTTGCTGAACAGAATACCAGGAACTCCAGGATGTCTGTCTCTTGCTTTTTCTCTTTTAATCCTTCTTTGGTTGTTCTGACCGTAGTTGTCTTGAGAGGAGAACAAAAGGATGCCACTTCCATGGACAAGCAAATTGCACAATTCAATTTCTCAATACTATCCCACTAGAATAGTCTTCTTTACTTAGCTTCATGTCGCTTTTCTTCAAAAAGAATTTGTAAAGCTAAAAACTAACTTTAGTTAGGTATAAGGCCATTTTAAATGACTCGCATCACTATTTCCCAATGCATTTGATTCTATGAAGCGAAGAGTTAAGCTACAGCGTTACCTCAGGCGGCATATCACACAAAGGTCAAACACTGTAACTTGAAACTCCAAGTTCAGACAATTTTAACTTTTGCTGTTCCAATTCGAAATATATCATAACACAGGAAAAAGAAATGCATGGCAGAACGTTAGCCACTTTATTTGCACTGACAATTATTCACTTACCGCTTTCTCACTACTAGCTATGATGTTAATATTGTGAGGTGCATTGAAGCCTTGATGCAAGTCATGTGAAAGATTCGACACAAGGAGGAGGAACAATGCATCAGCCTTTGTTTTTTTTTTAAAGCTTACAGCTGTGGGCAGCTGTTTGACATAGAAACAGGTGGCATAGACAGTGCAGAAATGACAATGGCAGTAAATCCAAACAAATCTCCCTTGGATCTGCTACAAATTGGATCCTAATATCGGAAGATAGCATTGAGAAACTACAACACAATGTTACATCAATTGTTCATGGCTGAAATACGTAATGTATATCCTTCTTTAACGTATTAACATTCAGGATGGATTTCTGCAGTCGATTTGGTAGCTTATTTTCCTGCGACGGTAATAAAATAGCCCTTGGTCAGTTTCTGCAGCTTTGGGCCACAGAATAAATAAACAACAATAAATAAATAATAACAAACCAGGATGATTTATGACTCTCCTTTAAAACATTCACTGGATGAGACTAAATGCTGTATTGATGTGCAGGTTAGGTTCTTTGAACCATCGAAATGATTCAAAAAAATGCATTCTTTCAGATCTCTTCTTGGACAGCAAGAATTATTGGAGCCATACAGTTACAACCTACTAACAAATAAATTTGTTTTGCACACCGAGAGTTTACAGCCCACTAGCAAAATGGCATTTGTAGACCTTTTGAGAACATGTTGCAGTTCAAATTCTCCATGTTCTTCATGCTATAACTTCACACTAAATGTTTATTATTTTTGTGAACGGAGATATTTTTCTTTTTTGAAGCTGGTGTAGGGCCGACATCCTACCCAAACAGAGGGTTATGTTAAGCTACATTCCCTTTGGACAGCTTACATTTACACTGAACCCTTTGCAGGAGAGCTGCTCAATCAAACTTCAGTCCAGCACCATGACTTCATACGCAAAATTCAATTGTTAGTGAGAACTTGTAGTAACGACTTTTAAATGGCCATGAGTATAATCCCACTTAAACAAAACCGTCACAGTTCGACTCTTCGGATCAGTTGACCTTCAAGACTCTTCAGATCAAGATGACCTTCATTAATCTCCATTACCAGGATGGCTAGGAGGACCAAGGGGGTCCTTCTCATGTTGCCAAGTAGAGCTTCTTACTTATTGTCAGAGCAAAAAACCAAGCCCTGACTCCAAATGATTTCGCCGTCGCCACTTCAAGTCACTCACGCAGTCAGGGGTGTCATTTAAGGAAGAAAAACTCCCTGGTTTCCAGCTGTCAGTGTGACCGTGGGCTCCCATCAATCTAGCTGAGGTTACAAGGTCTCCTTGCATTGGGGGTAATACTAGCGGTTGAGATGAGAAGAGAAGAAGGGCGGTAGAAAGCGGGGGAGACTGAAGGTTCTCGAAGGCTCCAAGCATATCTGCAGGTCTCGACGTGGCCTTATCAACTCAGGCCTCTTACTGGAGAGAGCGGCAAAATCAATTTCCCCCCCGCAGACTGGAGAGACCCTGGCTCGCTTGCCGCGGGAAACAGAAAAGAAGTCAAGACGAAAGGTTGAGAGATTCTTCCTCCATTAGAAGACCGTAGAAGACCATACCCATCATTGCATTGTGTTGCCTGCTTTCGTCTTTCTAGCAATTCCTTACAGCTCATACATTTATGGACATTTTAACACTTCTTTCACAATTTTGCAAGTGCCTACACCCCCTCCTCCTCTGAATCAATTCCCACCCATCATGCATCAGGCCCTGGGGTTGAAAAGCGTTCGTTTTGGTGCAGATAAGCAAACATACAGGGCTAGGTGGAGGGGGCTCAGCTGGTGCAGAGCAAGAAGACGGTGAGTTCGACCGAGGGGAAGCTGCACAGGTCAATATGGCTTCCAATAAACCCCAGGGTGCACCAGCAACTCCTCCAGAAGATCTGCAAAGTAAGCTTTAGCACTTCAGCCTCTTCATGACAATGATCTATGATCCAAGTTGCAGGACTGTGAATTTCTTCTCCTCTCGCTTTGGTGGGTATGAGATCATCCCAGATTCAGACTATCAATGCGGTATTGATGCAATTTGTTTGTACTTGTTCATGCTGCAAAAACAAACAAACAAACAAACAAACAAAAAAAAAACTGGCGTAGCTTCATACAATCTCGTACCAGCAATAAAAAAGGAAAACAAAGGACTTTGAGTCAGCAAAACATTTTTTTTTCTAGCTCAGAGCTTATGGACTCTGTCCCTAGTTCCCTTGTCCCTCCTCCATCTTCATTCCTTCATTTACCAAAGAGATGAGGAGAAAAGAAGAATTTAAGGGATCACTGCTCAGGTTACCACCATTAAGCAGCAATGTAATTCTGTCCATGTCGCCGTGGCCCCCATCACTCAAGGCAGCCTCTGATGAGGAAAGAAGCCTACCTTACCATTAAAACACAATCCCCCGTCCACTTTCACCATGATGCGGCAGCCATTTATTACAGTCCTGATGAAGTTGCGAAAGAATGAGCATGCCTTTCTCCTGCCAATACCATTTCCCTGCATGAAATCAATTGGAACCCATGGCTGGATAATATAAAACACGAGGCGTCCCACAGGAGTGGTGGAGAGCAGGTCTGCGGGAGAGGTTCTGCATTCTAAGTGGCCTCATTACATGATCACTTCTGATTCAGGATCAACGTGCAGTTATGTACTAACCCTGATTAGAGGGCTAATGAAGGAAGGAGGAAAGCAGCTTTTCGTACTAAGTGAGCAGAGCAAAGGGTTTGACGGTTGGCACAGGGCCAGATAAACAGCGGCGGCCATAGTCAGAAAGGTTTCACTGCTTTCTTTTGTTCAGTGTCCAAAGACTTGTGACATCAACACACGTTTCCTGTGATTGCACTTCTGTAAAGTCAAGGGGGATTAATTGAGTCTGGTTCTCCTTTTCCCCCTGCTTAAAGGAAAGCTGATAGAAAATTATGAATGTCTCACTTTACAGAAAACATGGATCAATGGTACTGTTTTTGAACAAAATGTAACATTTTGTTGTCTGATATTTGTTATTTTGTTTATTACAGTTTTTGCAAGGCAGCAGTATTCATTAACCATTATGGTCAGGGTGTGTTCTTAACCGCAGACGTATAAAACTTCTGCCATTAATTTATTCTACTTAACATAAGGTTTCCAAGCAATCATCAGTTATTTTGTAGAATTTTCAGCCCTAAAGGGTTAGTTCACCCCAAAATGAAATTTCTGTCATTAATTACTCACCCTCATAACGTTCTAAACCTGTAAAACCTTTGTTCATCTTCGGAACACAAATTAAGATCTTTTTGATGAAATCTGAGAGATTCTGTCCCTCCATTGACTGTCTTTGCATCTACCACTTTGACGCTTCAAAAAGTTCATAAAGAGATCGGAAAACGAATCCATATGAATAGAGTGGTTTAGTCCAAATTTTCTGAAGAGACTGGATCGCTTTTTATGATGAACAGATTTAATTTAGGATTTTATTCACATGTAAACATTGATCAGTGAACATAAGCAGAAGCTCAACCGAATCTGAATGAAGTGCAAGAACAAACCTCTTCCGGAAGCTCAAACATGCTGCGTAACACACAAGAATGAACCTCATTGGTTATGCAGGACGTTTGAGCTTCCGGAAGAGGTTTGTTCTCGCACGTCATTCAGGTTCAGTTGAGATTCTGCTTATGTTCGCTGATCAGTGTTTACATGTGAGCGATCGAGTCTCTTCAGAAAAATTGGACTAAACCACTCGATTCATATGGATATCTCTTTAGGACCTTTTTGAAGAGTCAAAGTGTTCGTTGCAAAGGCAGTCAATGGAGGGACAGATATCTCTAAGATTTCATCAAAATGATTGTCATTTTGTTCCGAAGATGAACGAAACTTACGGGTTTGGAATGAGGGTGAGTAATTAATGACAGAATTATCATTTTGGGTTAAACTAATCCTTTAATTCGTTATCCATTTTTTGTTGTTTTTTTGCAAGCTTTAGAGTTAGTTTAGAGATGAAAAATCTCCCTTTTACTTCATGATCCGTTACATTTTAAATGTTGAACATTCTATCAACAAAACTGATCGTGAAGACATTATCATAATATTTGTAAAGTGAGTGTGACTGAACAACTTTCATATATCTGAAATACTGAATTGTGATTGGTCTTGGCTTTACTGCATATATTTATTAATTTATAGCCTACTTTACAGTGCATGGTAACTGTGTTGATTCCAACATGCAGTTGACATAAAACAAGACTGAAAGTTTTATTTTTTGTTGCTTTGCAACCAGTTTCTCTTGAAAGGCAAAGCTTTTTCCCCATTATTTTTCTTAGAAAATAAAAAAAATAAATATATGGAAAAGGTTAAAAAAAGAAGGGAAAAAAAGAAAAAGAAAAATGAAATGAGGTAATTCCCCACCTGATAGTCTAGTATGCTGAAGCCAAGACCTCGCTCTCCTTTCTCTAGTTTTAACACCTGCACATTCGGAGACCATAGAGCCAGTTCCCCTTCATCCTCTTCTTCTTCTTTTTCTTCTTCGTCATCCTTCTCCTCGTCCATCTGCTCTCTCTCAGGGCTTCTTGACTCTAGAGGCTCTCCCTCATCATCTACCTCCCGCTCCATTGCCAATGCCTGACGGTCCTGAAAAGAAAAGCACAAATCATGGTGAGCTAGCAGTGGTCCTCAATTGGTGGGTCGTGACCCAAAAATGGGTTGCAGGTCTGTTCTGATGAGGCTGATTAATCAATCAAATGATTAATTTTTTTTTTTTTTTTTTTTTTTAACATTTTTAACCTAGTTTGATGTAAAAATAAATAAATTAAATCTAATTTTGTATAATAAACAATTTTGGCACCAGATGATGTCTAATGTAAAATCTAGATCCTGAAGCAAAACTAATAGAGAACCACTGAGCTAAAATTGAGTAGTAATGTTTTTTTTAGAGAATATGGACAAACCTGTAACTCTTCCCTCATACTGTTGCGTAGACTTGTATCTTTGGCCAACATGGAGAGGTTATTCTCAATCTGTAAAATTAACACAAAATGTGCAAATATATATATTTTTGCAGTTCTTTTTAAAGTATTGGCCAATTCCTAGTAACTTGCCAAAGTCAATTTTTTCTCACATTTGGCGGTTGTTGAGTGTTAATTTTGGGCCCTGTGCATGTATGTTTCTGTTACCTGCTCCTGTAGGCTGGCTGAGGGGCTGGATGAGTGCCACTCTTCAGATTCAGGGTGGTATTCGCTGCCCTCTTCAGTGAGGCGTCTGCAGCAAACCAAAGTAAAGGGAGGAGGAACCTCTCTAAGAAAAGCGACTGCTTCTCGCCTAGACTTCCCATACAACTGCACACCATTCACCTGCAAATACAATACACATTTTATTGGGAGAAACTTAACTTAAAAACATAAAGAACATATAACACTGCGGTGCTCTCGATCAGTCAGTAGGGGTATTAAAAAATATAGTTATTTATAAGCTGTAACATTTTTATTTGATAAGGGTGTGACAAAAATTGTATTAACATTGCATGGGGTGCTTATTAGGCCGGTGGCTATATCACAGTCTCTGTGACATCCACTGGTCATCTTTGATTGGCATTTCATGGAGTGGGCAAGCCTGGAGTTGCTATGGCGAGTGGGGGCGGCACTGTGCCATCTGCCCAAACCAGGAGGAAGCCATGGTCTCCACACATGATTTCTCTTACACTTACACACACACACACACACACACACACACACACACACACACACACACACACACACAGACACACACAGACACATCCACACCATTGCTGCACCACTGGGCTTCCAAGCATCTAGAAAGGCCAAGAGGAGTAGATTAGGATAGTGGTTACATCGAAATTTGGGATTTCATAAAAGATTCCTCAACAAATGCATTAGCCCCAGGATGGAGCCCTGAGGTATGCCACATCTCCCTATAAGCCACTTCCCCTGCAGCCCTGCAAATCTCCCTTGCTTTAACCATCCACGGTCCTGCCAACAGCAACAGGTTGAAGGCACAGCGGCCCTCTACCACCAGACCAGGTGGGAGGGGGAAGTTTAGAGGGAAGGGGGTAGGAAGCAAGGCCAGTGGGGAGGTTAGGGCAGGGGACAGTCATGCAGATGGCCTCGGTCAGACTCAGGAGCCCTCCCGCTAGAACATCTATGAGCCAGCAGCAGCAGCAGCAAGCCTTCCTGGAGGCTTGGTGCTGGCAGGATGCAAAGGTCAGTGTTATTAAGGCAACTGAGAAGAGGCTCACCAAAGCAAGCCAAAAGCAAAACTGCAGGCTGGCCAAACCCTGGGAGCCCACCTAACCATAATGCCAAACAGAGAGGGTGCAGGGAGGGCCCACGTCGCCACTGTAGATGCTGGTTAATTCGCTTTAAAATCACTTTACCTCCAGAAGTTCATCCTCTGGCCGAAGTAGCCCATGTTTTGCCACCGGGCCCTCAGGAGCCACTGTAGAAATGTAGTGGTGTCCATCAAAAGAGTCTAATTCAACGCCCAAGCGCATCGTGTGTATTGGGAGAAGCTGTAGAAACATTTCACAATTAGAACGAGACCCACTCATGTTGTGGTCACTACTGAGTGTTGTTGGTCGAGAGTCAATATATATCTTGATATTTAAGTGTTTGCTCAAAAAGGAAGGGCTTGAAATGGTCATTTATCTCCATTAAAAGGAATCATCATTTCAACCAAATAGTCATGGTTGTATAGCTGTATTTACCTAAATTTATTTTCACTAAAACATAAAATATTAAAAGCTAGGTGGGGACTTCAACAGACCTTTTTGCGTGATCATGTTTACAAATTGTTCAAGGTTATGAACTGATCCACTAAAACAAACTGATTAATGGAAATTAATTAAACAACTTGTGAGGACCTAAAAAAAAAAATCATCTAATATCTTAATGCTCTCATGCTTGCAAGTCATGAGACAAAGAAGGATTGCATGAGACAAAGACTAACTTGCCTCCATGTCCACTATTATGAATATCTGATAGATTGCCCAGCCCTACTATAGAGCTGAATGAATGAATGAATGAATCATAAATTGTGACTGCTGTTTCCACGTTACCTTGGAGTACTTCTGTAGCTCAATATCATCTTCTATGACAGGGTCAAGCTGTACAACCTGTAAAAAAATAAAATGTAATGCATATAAAACAGAAACAAAAACAAAAACAAAACAACTCCACAGTGGTAACCTGGTGCAGTCAACACACTCCCTTTATGGTAAATAAACCCAAACAACAGTATGTCAGCACATGAACTCCAATCCAACAGGAGTCAACTGAGGCAATCTACAGCCAGATTTAGCTGGTCGATCGAACATCTCTTATCACAGCATGCGTAAGTGCCGGCGGTTCTTGCTGATGTGCAGTTTGCTTCATGTTTAATTGAGAGCCGCACTTAGCATCTGTTAACATTACTTCCTCTTCGTTTTTGCTTACCATAACATCGTAATGTGGACCAAGCGCCTGCTCCCATTTAGCGCGAAGCTCCATCTCCGTCAGCGGGGCCGGCTCTTGCACTACAACACACACACAATAATGAGAGCAGCGTTTAAAGTCAATTACTGCCATTTGGGTGCCCACTGTCCGTGACAGAGTGAGTGGAAACGTATGACATTAATGTCAGGTGCTGCATACTAGCATGGGATTGATGTCAGGCTGATGGATGAATATAATCAGAGGGCTGAGAGTGCACCGAGGGCAAGAGTTGAGAGAGGAGTCAGCAGTGATACTGCAGAAAATGACAACAGGACGCCAGGGAACACTATCGGCTGGAAGCCCAAAGGGCAATGGAGGCAAATAAATGTGTGGAACAGCTTTTATGGGCACTTGTGACCCTTAACTATGATATGGGGTGAGTGTAGTATGAGGTTTCAGAGAAAATGTGCTCTGGGTAAGAAAACAAAGATGTTCTTCTGTAGCCTAAGCTGTAAATTTACCAGGTGTTTGCCATGAATAAGGTACAATTTAGGTGTACCACTTTTCTTCTTCTTCTTTTTTTTTTTTTGAGACAAATCTCAAGAAACATTTCTTGTTATTATTAATGTTTAAAACAGTTTTGGCTGCTTTTCAGGATTCTTTGAAGAACAGGAAGTTCAAAAGAACATCATTTATTTGAAATACAACACTTATGAAATACAACTCTAATATAACTCTTAAAATGTCTCACTTTTGATCAATTTGATGCATCCTTACTGAATTAAAATATACATTTCTTTTTTTTTTTTTAATTGTACCGACCCAAACTTTTGAACGGTAGTATATACTTTATTAAAAACAAAAATCAATGAAAAATCAGCTCCACTACTGACCACTTATACAAAAATCCAAAAAAACAACTGCATTTTTCAAGAGTTTAAGGCACTGTTGTGAACCACTATGCTAAAGCATGTTACGTTAAAAAGTAAAGTCAGTGAGTGAGTGAGAGCAAGGGATGCAGACCTGATTAAATTAGCATTTCTAACGCCTCACTCACAACACCATTTATCACAAATGTTTGACTACATTAATACAGCAATGCATCGCTTCTACACATGGGACGTCAAACCCCAGCCAACATCTGCAGCCCAGGTGCGGCACACTGGAAAATATGGAGAACAGGGGAAATGTTGATCACGCCAATGGCTTGTTATGTTTATGTATCAGGAAAAACTCCGCTGACACTGAGAAAGAATGTCCACCCCCTATCCAAATGTCACTCAACATTCAGGGCATCACATGGGAAAAGTTACTGCAGACCAACAAAAGTTGAGTAAATGAGGTTTTACATAGTACTTCCTGTGGTTTTTAACTGCTGTGGGCATTTCTGGAGCAACTGTGGACTATAATTATACCAACGTGGACCGATTGTCACTGAGTCTCTGTGATTGAGCGCTCTCGCTGTCAACATTTGCAATGATTTTAATGGGTCGAAACGGCTGGTGTGACAGAACTTGGAAAAAGCGCAGAAACCCCGGCAGCAACTAGTCCGTATTGTCCACATTTTTTAACAGTAGGGCTGAAACACATCTGTTTCCAGAGACTTTCAACTTTACATGACACAAAAGAAACGCATTTAATGGCACTTCCAGGGTAGTTATCTTTAAAATCGAAGGGTGAAATTTAGTGAAACCTCTCAGTTTGCTCTTATCAAATGTCACATCAATGTACCAAAACAGTCGAGCACTATCCATAAAGAAAATATTTAAACATCTACACACTCACATGGCAGTATAATTTCTAAGACCACGAGGGAAAAAAAGTTGGAGGTGAAAGCATGATTAAAGCGGTGTGTGTTTTGACTTGAGGGCGGCTATCATTTTACACGTGCTATGATTCCAGCTTTGGGAAATGAGTCCCTGACAACCAATCATTGTTATCCTGGGCATGTATTGGCCCAGTGCAACAGAACGCTTTATTTAGGAGTTTGGCAGGTACCGGGTCTTGTCCGGATTAATTAGGGCAGAATGTAACCAGAGCTCCGGGCTGCTTCGGCCTCAGCCAAGGCCTGCTCTTCCGCTTCCAGTCCACCTATCGCCATATTTATATCTGCCAGCTAGCAAGACTGAAACAATGCCTGCTAAGCACGGCATAGAGGCTGCCCTGAACCTGACCCCGATCCAGAGGGGAGCGCACCCGGATCGGATTCCTCAGTCTAAAGGCCAAAGTATACGTTGATTTTTTAGCATAGTGTATGTGACGTAAAATCCTCCACCAACAACAAACAACTTGAGAAACAATAGACGCCTACGTTTATATATTTGAAATATTGCAACTACTGGACAAGGTTCATGGTTAACTAAAACCATTAAAAAAATCATTACTTGAATTAAAATAAATATGAATTGAAATAAAACGCTCTGCGTGCTGTAACAAATCAAATATTGTTAGTCATATTTTCCGTGTGTTGTCTCATTTGAATTCTCTGCTGTAATGCGATCGCATGCGTAATGCAGGGCAGTGATTGATTAAATGACTCTATTCTCATGAATAATACGGAGAAACTGATGACATAAACTCGTACTCTCCAGCCACGGCAGCCAATCAACTTCACTTTTCGTGATGTAGGTTCTTTAAACCAGAAAAACTAAATAGCTCAGAAAAACTTTAGGCTTTACTGCCTCTGCATGGGCAGGACTATATTTTAGGTAGCGCAATGCTGAAGGAAAAACTCAACCTGCTAGTACATCCAAGCTTAAACCAGTTGCTATGCTGTTGCAAAGGTGTTCTAAGTATTTAAGCATATCACAATGTGGTATGGGTCATTTCTAGGGCATTGCTAGGTAGCTTAATTGCTAGTTAATTCTAGGTTGTTGCTAAGTTGCCAAAAGACTTCACCCCCAAATTCTGGTCTGGTCTTACTTTCAGTGTAAAAGCCTGTTCTCGCCAGGAATGATAACTATAAATAATATAAATGCAAGCAGCCATTAAGGGGCCAAGCACAAAGAAGCAAGCTAGGAGTAAAATCATTAATAAAATATAGCATTTTATTTCATATACTTTATTGTAGTTAATGGCAATTTAATATTTTGTTCAGTTTTAGCATCACCAAAAGACGCAATTCCACCACTTTTTTATTAATGTGTCCTCAGAGTGTGCCCTTAAATAAGTGTGTCAAATTTGATGAAAATATCTAATTTCATTTAGGAGTTATAAAAATGTATAAACATACATAAAAACGACCCATGCATGAATTTGCTTTTTTTTTTTTTGCCACTTATTATCAAAATTTTGGCATTTGGGCTTTAACGTATAGCTATGGTAAAGTTGGATATCAATTGACTCAGCGTGCTACCCTGAATCTAACAATACCAGTTTTATTTTTGGCCAAACCGTTCAAAAGTTTCATGACGGAAAATAGGGTGCGATCAAATTGTATTGAGCCAAGGAATCAGAGTAAAAAAAATTTGTTTCTAACCCTTATAGTTAAAAAATTATTACTGTAAACATGAGTGAAACTTCGGATCTAGAGACACCAAATTTGCTGTAGTTAAATGTTGTCTTCTATCAGTGTGCCAAATTTCATAACTTTCCTGCAGGTGGTTCTATGGGCTGCTATAGACTCCCAGAGCGGAAGAATAATAATAAGAAGAACGGCAATGAATACAATAGGTGCCATCGCACCTTCGGTGCTTGGCAGCTAATTACTATACACCAACTACTACCACAACAGAGTGAAAAAAGATAAATGCAGGCGAACAATAGCGGAGGTGCTTCAGCAACCCAGTGAGTACTGGAATTAGCATTAAACTAACACACCGCCATTGTTTGCGTATGCTCTTGTTTCAGGAAATCAGTCGCTAGTTCCGCCTTCTCTATGACATCACGCACGTCATTAACGACGGCAAGCAATGATTGGTCAGGAAGCAACATGTAGTCTGACGTGTTTCTTGTCCATGACACAAGAATTTGGGTGTCAAAATTGCATAATCTGACACAGTGACTAACGTAACAGACAAAAATATAGTGTAGTCGGAACCCGGCATTAGAATAAACAGAATGATATTATGCGTTGGTGTAGACGTTGATATAGTTATCGTTAATAGTTATCGTTCTTGGTGTGACTGGGCCTTTAATTAGAGCATGAGCACCCAACATATCAGTGTAAACCACTAAGCCAATCAAAACAAAGAATCAGAACAACTGCTATCAGGCTGGTCTCATAGCTTTTGATATCTGCGAAACCGCCAAATATTGTTGAGCACCTGTATGCGTGTGAATGGACGTGTTTGCGTTTTGTAACTCACATTTCTCTGGCAGCTGTTGTTTGATCCCACTCGGAGCAGGGTCCATTGACTCCACAACAGAGCCCCTCTGATCTGCCCGTGCCTTGATCTCAGACGATCTCTTCAGAGACACACGCGAAGACTCTCTCTGGACTGCAAGTATATAAACATATACATTTAATTCTGAATCATATTTGTAACCAGACAAAAACAGCAATTTAAAAACATTCAAATATATATTAAAAAAAATTGTAAAGTCAATCCAAGACTACTGAAGATCATGAAGAAGGTCAGATTTGACAGATTTCTGAAAGTAGGCCTAAAGTTTTATTTTTACAGTAATATAAGCTCCAACAAAAATGACTTAATGGAGACTCAAACACTTCCACACATGTCAACAGCATGTCTGTCCTGTATAGGCAGATTTTTCCTGTATGAGACAAGCATGAACAGGACATTTAATATTCTAAATCTCTAATATATATTTAATATAAATAAAATTGAATATTAATTTTTATTTGTACATTTTTTTTAATAAATCAATAGTGTGAAGAAAGATTTATTATTGTATTTTTGCATATTTGCATTGCTTTCTGTGTTTTGATGCAGTTTGAAAGCCCAATAATTTAACATTTAGTTTCTTAAAAATTAACGAAACATGTTAAAGTGAAATTTAAATATTTTATATTAAATATAAATATTTGTTTGAATTTCCTGTTTTGATGCAGTTTAAAAGCCCAATAACTTCACATTTTATTTGTTTTCTTAAATTAATGAAACGTATTACGATTAAGTTTAAATATTTATTATTAAATACAAATATAATATTAATATTTGATGAAATTATATTTTTATTTTAAATTGATTATGATTGATAAAATCAATCCAAATTCCAAACACGTCACTTTACCTTTATCTAGTGATTTCTCTACAGCCGTCCTCTTGGGCGAGGTGATCTTCCTAATGAGGGTAAGGTGTATGATATCACCTGTCCGCTTCATTACCTCTAGAACTTCCTGGTTGGTGAATCCCTGGAGGTTCACGCCATCCAACTGTTCACACAGATACAAAGACAATCAAAAAGTCACTGCAGGCCCAGCTAACCAGGCTCTCCAATTCACCTCACAGGGACTGATTAGCTTTGCGTGAGGCTGGGGAGAGCATGACAGCTGACCGCGTCCATGCTCAAACCCGCTCTTATTAAACTGTGAATCAATGCAAGATGAAAGAGATGTCTTGCTTAGTTGGCGTCCTGTTCTGTAAGGCGCTCGTACAGACACGGGGCTAATTAAGGTAGAGCTCATTAAAAAGTGATTAAGAACCCACTGCTATTATCCTGTCGTGGACATGGATTTTCCCACTCTGCTCAGCGGCACTGCCTGGAACCACGTTCTTCACGTAGACCCCCACCGCATCTGACATGCAACAGAGACGAGAGATGAGAGTAAATAATAATTAACAGCAAACTGATTAGTAGTTGGGTTTCTGGGAAAAACTAGGCAAAATATGTTTCTTACCCTCAGTGGTCAAAGCGTTGTATCCGATTATAGAGATCCCAAGGCTCTGGCCCTCCTTCTTTTTTAACGCAACTTCGTGGATTTCGTAGCCCTCCAAATTCGGCTGCATAAATAACAGATCAGATACTGACACTGTATGTAGATACTGTTTAGAAACATTGTTCATTTATGGGGTGAATCTTCTGAAAACATGTTCAGCCCTATTTGTACCTGTATATCTATCCATCCATCTCTGTCTATTTGACTATCTATCTATCGGTGTGTGTGTGTCTCTGTCTATCCATCCATGTTTGGTTTTCCAATCTATTTAATATGAATCTGTCTGTCTATCTATCTATCCATCCATCTATGCATGCATGTTTGGTTTACCAATCTATTTAATGGAAATCCATCCATTCATCCATGTGTCTGTCTATCTATCTGCGTTTGGTTTTCCAATCTATTTAATGGGAATCAATCAATCTATCTTTCTATCTATCCTTCTATCTTTCTATCTATCCATCTATCCATCCATCCATCCATCCATCCATCGTCTTTTTTGCATTGTAACATTATTTTCATTCAAAATAAAGTACATGTTTTCCTTTAATTTCTCACTGCAGTAGTACATCTAGATATTTTACTTGAATATTATTTCAATGATTATTTTACTAAATATTCTGTTTCTTAGATTCTCATTTCTCCTAATGGTGATTGTTATTGTAATACAATGTTTT